>VZQC01000411.1:252404-353888 GCA_009823505.1 Rhizomys pruinosus
TGGGCTCAGGAGATCTCAAATCTCAAGAGTCACACAAGCGTGCCTTTAATACCGGCTGGGAGGATAACTCCGCCCCCACAGCCACTAGATCTAATCAAGCCAAAGACCACACCTTTAATCCCAGCTGGGAGGATAACTCCAACCTCACAGCCACAAAGGCCAATCAAACCAAAGACAGCAGGACCAAAGGATCAACAATCAGCTCGCCAAGACACCCAGTTCCTACCTGTCTCCCCCTCTTCCTGCCGCTGGGCTCAGGAGATCTCCTCTTCTTTGTTTTTTAAGTAGTTTATATATTCTGGAAATCAATGCTTTGTCCAATGTATATGCAGTGAAGGTTTTCTCCCACTCTGTGGGTTTTCTCTTCACTTACTTGATTGTTTCTTTTGATGTACAGAAGCTTTTGTGTTTAATGAGGTCCCATAGACTAGGAGATTGGATTGGGAAACAGAACCCATCTATATGCTGTCTACAAGAAACACATCTCACCCTCAAGGATAGGCACCACCTTAAAGTGAAAGGATGGAAAAAATATTCCAAGCAAATGGTACCAAAAAGAAAGCAGGTGTTGCTATTTTAATATCAGACAAAATTGGCTTCTAAGTAAAAGAAATCAGAAGAGACAAAGAAGGCCATTACATCTTTATCAAAGGAACAATTGACCATGAAGATTTCACAATCATGAATATATATGCATCAAACTCTGGTGCACCAAACTTTTTAAAGACAATTCTCCAGAACCTCAAGGCACAGGTTAACCCCAATACACTAATAGAGATATTAGAGATAGTGGGGTATTGATGTCACATACTATTATTGAGTTGTGGATAATATGTGTCCCATAGAACTGTTTTTATGACATTGGGTGTACCAGAGTTTGCTTTATGATTGTAATGTCTTCTTGGCTGATTGTCCCTTTGATCAGAAGGAAGTGACCTTCTTTATATCTTCTGATTAGTTTCAATTTGAAGTATATTTTGTCAGATATTAGAATTGGAACACCTGCTTCTTTCTCAGTGCCATTTATTTAGAATATGTTTTTCTATCCTTTCATCCTAAGGTAGTGCCTATCTTTAAAGTGAGATGAGTTTCTTGCAGGCAACAAAAAGATGGGTTTTGTTTCTTTTAAAAATGTTTATTTAGCCAGGTGTAGTAGCACACACCTTTAATCCCGGCACTCGGAAGGCAGAGGTGGGTGGATCCCTGTCTCAAAAAGACCAAAAAAAAGTTTTATTTAATTTTTATTTTATGTGTATGAGTGTATTGCATGCATGTATGTAAGTGTGCCTGTGTTGTGAGGTACCCACAGATGTTGAAAGAGAATGTCAGATTTCCTGGAACTGGAGTTATAGATGGTTTTAGGCACCATTCGAGTGCTGGCATTCCAACCCAGGTCCTCTTCAAGAGCAGTCAGTGCTCTTAACCACTTATCTCTCCAGCCCCCTGTAATTTGTTTCTTAATCAGTTCAACTGGCCTGTGTCTTTTGACTGGGGAATTGAGGCCATTAATATTTTGTGGGAAAACTTAGTTAAGATGGGCAGCATTCCTAAGCCAATGGTACCTCCTTGGCCACACCCATAGGGTGGAGTGTAGTGATGAAAAGATTTATCATTCGGCCCTGAGGATTGAATCATGATGGATATTTAAGCAGACATGTTGGAATAAAATCTCTCTCTGCATTTGAACCTCAACCTGATACATGTGGTGTGCTTTCCTGCGTGTATTTTCCACATGGGTCGTCCCAGGATTAAGTGGGCCCCACCACAAATCTCAGTGGCGACACCACAATTGGCATCCGAATGTGGGGCAGAAGGAAACCTTGACAACTTAGGTATGCCCTAAATCTTGCCTTTTTCTTCTCTTTCTCCTCTCTTTCCTGATATCTATCTGTTGTGGTGGAGCCGTCTTTCCTGCTGGTTTTGGTGGATGGGACAGTGATCTGAGGGCATGTGGTTTTGTACATGTGGAGAGCCTGGCTCTAATTTGGTTCAGATGGAACACCCAATGCCTTCCAGGCATGTGCCTTCTGGCATGGTCACTCCTGCAGGCTATAAAAGCCAGTGATCTCAAGGCTGAATTTAATATTAATGCTTAGCAGTTATGCTTGGCCTTAAAAACAATTTTTCATAATTCTACAGGTCTGAAAAACTCTCTGGTTTTAAATTCCACCCCCCCCCCAAGAAAGAAAGACTGTGAGGAACCAGCTCCTCAAGTTTGGTTCCAATCTTAACTTGTTCATATGTAGATTTTCTCCTGGTAGCTCTCCTAGACCTGAGCACACTTCTTTCTGTTGCAAATTAGGGCCTTTCACAGAACCGCCCTCCTCCAAGAGCAGCCTCTTCCAGATAATTTCAAGCCTTGGCCATTTTTCTCTTAAATTTTGTATACAAAGTCTGTTTTTGGATAAAAGTGTGTTGCTCTCTTGTCTTCTTGTGGGTTTTCTCTAAATCTAACTCTTTTTACCTAAAACCTGCCAGCTATTTGTAGATCCAAGGTTGGGATTTAGCTAACAGTAATTCAAATCCATCTCAGCATGTTTAACTTAAAGTATAATATTTTTACTTAAACCCCAGGTACCCTAGATATGGTTGATTTAATTTTATCTTGCTCCTTTTAAATGTGTTTCACCTTAAAAATCTCTTCTCACAGAATTCTAGATCACACGTGGTCTGAGCTCTGGCCTTGCACCATAAGCCTGCCTGCTGTGCATGCATACCAGCTGCTGCACTGAGCACATGGCATCTAAATCATGCCCTTTAAATTTTGATTCTAGGTAACATTCTTTTGATTTCAGCATTTTGGAAACAAGATAGATGGATTTCTAGGAAAATTTACAGGCCTTGGAGTTCTAACAAAACAAACTTGCTCCAATAAATTGTCTTTTTTTAAGGACCATTGGTAAAAGTCTCTTTAACAATGTAAATTGATATTTTGGTTCAATTTAAATGAGAAATTTTTTGAATAAAACTGTTTTATGTTTCTTTAAGCCCATCTTCAAGATGTGTGTATGTGTGAGTGAATTCAAGTTCCTGCTTTTAAGTCATTATAATCCTACAGGTTTAAATCTATTTAGCTAACTATAAACAAAAATAGATTCAATTCATAGAAAATGTTTGTTTTATATCCCTTAGTGTTAACAATTTTAATTGGGTTTATAGTATGCATATTATTCAGTTTAATGATAGATTGTTGTTAATTAGTAGTAGTAATTGTTATTAATAGTTATAGTTATTGTTATTGAATATAATTAATAATTGATAAAAATTCAGTCTAATGGTAAATTGTTCATTGTTGTCTATTATTGTTGACAGTTATTGTTCATAATAATTATTAATGATTGTTGTGACTCATAATGGCTTATAATTATTAATAATTATTACTAATTAATAATTGTGATTGTTGTTGTGATTATGGATAAGTATTATTCTCCCAAAGTCCTTAATAATAAACAAGATGGATAGTTCCAAGACTACAAACAACTTTGGCCTGTCTACTTTTAGGAATCCTCAATCTTTAGATTTGTAAATAGCATAGGGACAGTTAGGCTTAGCAGAGGGACAGCTTAGGAGTAATTAACCAGAAGGGACAGGATAGGGAAAGAATAGTAAACTTTAGAGATAGTTCATTAAAGGCAAATGGTTGGGAATAGGCCTAAGAGGTGGCATATGGATCTCAGCTGTTTGATAAGTTACTAGGACATTTATTCTAATTATGTAAAAATAACCCTATAACAAATTATTAAAATTTCATGTTTTTCATTGGACATCAAACAATATGGCTTTCTTCCCTTACAGGTCAACATAATAAATCTTTATTATGTATGTGTGTATGTATGTGCGTGCACACATGTGTATGGATGTGTGTACTTGTGTTTTAAGTATATTTTAATGTTAACATCCATGATACCAGTAAAAACATTGCCTCTGAGTTGGAACGTGGCTCTTCCTTCTCAAGACGCAAATTTATATTAAACAGCCAAAACATAATTCAATTTCAACAAAGGTTATGGGTTATCTATTAAAAATTAAAAAAAAAAAAGCCAGGTGTGGTGGCACACGCCTTTAATCCTAGCACTTGGGAGGAAAAGGCAGGCGGATCTTTGTGAGTTCAAGGCCAGCCTGGTCTACAGAGTGAGTTCCAGGATAGCTGAGGCTACAGGGAGACCCTGTCTCAAAAAGACCAAAAAAAAAAAAAATTTAAAATAATGGATCTTCACTGCAACCTACTGGTTACGCTCTTTCAACATCTAAAAGATGCAACCAGGTTTTCATGTATTAAAGTGTTAATAAGTTTTGGGGTATTGAGATTAAAAAAATAAACATAAAAAATTTAAAAAACTAAAAAAAATTGAATTCAATTAACATCATTGCGGATTCGTGGCCGCCATTTTTTAATTTTTTGTGCCACATACAGGCTAAGCCTACATTTTGTTCAGATGACCAGTGGTAGCTTGGTGTTGAGGTCTGCATTTTCATTTGGGTGACCAGTTGGTTTGGAAAAAGTCTCCCTTTGTGACCACCAACCTGGGAAGCTGGTGTGAATTCCTGTCCTGGACTTGGGCAGGTGGAAGTTCAGGCCAAGAGTGGAAAGCGTGTCTCATTGTCCCAGGCTAAGGAAGTTACCTCTCCGGTCGGGTCACAGAAGTGACCGACTGACCTCTATGCAATGAGGCCAGTTCACCACACTGTCCACAAAGTGGGCACTGTGTGTCCCTCTCCCCTTAGCAGGACTGCATTGCACCTGTTCGTGACAAAGGAAGCTTACTAGAAGCTCCCACAAAACCCAAAAAACAACAACAACAAAAAAAAATCAAGATGGTAATGATGGTAACAACTTCTCATGGGGCATATCTAGCTAGTCTTTAATTAACTGTTGGGCATAAGAACTGTAAAAGAAAATTTTATTAAGAGCTAGATATTGAAAAATCTTTTTTTTTTTTTTTTTGGACTTTTCAAGACAGGGTCTCCCTGTAGCTCCAGCTGTCCTGGAACTCACTCTGTAGACCAGGCTGGCCTTGAACTCACAAAGATCTGCCTGCCTCTGCCTTGCCTCTGCCTTGCCTCTGCCTGCCTCTGCCTGCCTCTGCCTGCCTCTGCCTGCCTCTGCCTGCCTCTGCCTGCCTCTGCCTGCCTCTGCCTCACGAGCGCTAGGATTAAAGGCGTGCGCTGCCACTCCCAGCTGAAAAATCTTTAAAGCAAGTTTTCATGCCAGGCCTGGAGAAGGCCAAGAGCTTGGAGGAAGATAGTTATAAAATCCACTTTGTAGTTGGAGAGATAGCCTACGCGGTTAGAGCACAACTGCTCTTGCAGAGGACCCGGTTCAACCCAGCACCCACATGGCAGCTGAGAACCGTCTGTAACTCCAATTCCAGGAGAACTCCAGTTCCAGGGGAATCTGAGACCCTCTTCTAACTTCCATGGCATTGCACGACACGGGCGCACAAACCTACGTGCAGACAGTACATTCATACACATACAAAAATAAATAAAATTAAAAAATATCCACTTTGTAAGGTTTGCAGTTTTAAAAATGGTAATACATTTGAACTAATTGGGAATATAAAATGCTAATTGTTTTATTTCGCAATCTGTATTGAATTTCCAACAATAACTTTGGGTTAAGGTACACAAATGTCTCTATGTATTTCTGGTTAGTAACGTATCACCTTGTAACATTTTTCCTTTACTTGTAGGACAATTTAAAAGGAATAAGTAAGTTCACTTCCCAAAAAAGTAGCATACAGTCAATAGAAACAAACAATTTGGGTAATTCAGATGAAAACTTACAACCTTTGTTCCTGTTTATGGGTATGTGTAATACAACTTAGGCATCTATAGGTCAAAACTTAAAAATTTAAAAAACAAAAAGAGGGAGGTGGCATAATATTCCTTCTGTATTCCAAACCTTTTGATAAATTTTCAATTTTGAGGTCTTGAAACTAACAATGGGAGGAGATTTGTATGTTCCCACAGGTAAAAACACCAACCTAAATGCCTGAAAATGTACAACTTTTGGCTGTGCAGGATTGACTGGGAAATGCCAGCAGAGAGGCTGACCCATCTGAACATTAAAGAAAGAGGAACCTCAGACTGCCTGAGTCACAGACACTGAGCATCTCTCTGAATTCTATTGGGGTTAACTGTTTATAATGAGCCCTAATGAAGTTTACCTTCCAGATGCTGAGAAACCTTCCTACCTTTCCCCTTTATAGGAAAAAGAAAAACATGATGGTACTGAAGTTATTCCCTAACTGTAAATTAGAGCTGACTGTTATAGTGGTGATTTCTTATAAAACAGGTATAACTACCTTCTTTAATTGACTGATAGACATAGGAATTGTGAAAGAATAATTCTCTATTTAGAGCCAAATATAGTAGTAAAGTCTTTTTAAGCTGTGTAATTAAGTAAAATATATTAATACAGTAGAGCTCTGATATCAGCAATGGATTATTCTGCCAAGGAGATGTTGGCCAGGGGATCCAAGCCCCCAAAATTATAAAGGCCTTTTGCCTATAAAAATGGGATATCTGCAAGGAGAAAGGTGGTAAGTCCCTGTTGTTGAAGACCTGATGTAAGCATGAAAAAATGTTTTGAGATATCACTTGCTAATGTACAGTTGGCCTCTGAAATGCCAGAGAGCGTTACCAAAGACCACTAATGGAATAAAGCAAAATATTGGTCTCTTTGAGTCAAGCAAGACTCCTCTGTCAGTATCAGCTACAACTCAACTGTCTGGTGATACTGTGCAACAGTGACAGCCATATATATATATATATATATATATATATATATATATCCCAAATCTAATTGGTTATTAGCTCTCTTCTTGGAGGAATAATTCATAGCTGATGCCACAAGCTTACATCCTCTAGTGGTCAGGAGATATTATAAGCCACAGTAAGAACTTGTCATCTTTTATAGAGAAACCGCAGTTTGTGGATTAGCATACCATCCAAGCATCTGTGTCTGTGCTCACAGCTTAGCTTGCCATAATAGTTAGTACTGTTTAAATGCCTGTATATCTAATTGCTTGAGCTTTGTTAGTAGGACTAAAAAGATACCCTGGATAAGCTGTCAACCTATGAAGGGAAACAACCTGAACAGTGCAAAATGAAATCTCCAGAGAAAATGGGCTGTTTTGCTTCTCACCCACTTGTGCCCCTTTCCCAAAGCCTAGGGAACAACTTGCGGAAGAGGAGGCATGGTAGAATGTAAGGGCTGTGGAGAGATTAGGGTGAACCGTGAGACTACAGCAATATAGACTGAACTCTTATTTGATCAACATGCTTGTGCATACAAACTTCTCCAATTGGACTATGGGAATGTTGGGTTGTTTCAAAATATGAGCATAGATTCTTGCTAATTGGTTTTACATGAATGTTACTTACATTCATTGCTTATGCTTGACAATCAGCTTACTTCATGGTTGGGATTTTTGGATATTAATTGGCCTTAGTGTGAAAATAAAGTTTCAGGTCTGACCTGTCCCCCACTGCCTAGCACTCAAAATAGGCTTGAGCAGCTGGCTATTCAAAACTCAGCTTCCTTTGCATTGTTAGCCTCGCCCATGGGCTCCCCTGCCTCTCAGAAAAATTAAAAAAATAAAATTAAAAGGGTGAGATGTGGGAAAACTTAGTTAAAATGGGTAGCATTCCTAAGCCAATGGTACCTCCTTGGCCACATCCTTGGGGTGGAGTGTAGTGACAAAAAGATTTAGCATTCAGCCCTGAGGATTGAATCATGATGGATGTTTAAGCAGGCATGTTTGAATAAAATCTCTCTCTGCATTTGAATCTCAACCTGCGTACATGTGGTGTGCTTTCCTGCACATATTTTCCACATGGGTCATCCCAGGATTAAGTGGGCCCCACCACAAATCTCAGCAGCGACACCACAATATTTAATGTAATTATTGAAAGATGTGTATTGGTTACTGCCATTTTAATTCCTTGGTCCCGTTTTGTGTTTCCATAATTGTATCTTCATTCGTTTTCTCTCTGTGCTCTCTTGGATATAGTCACTCCTTTCTTTGGTCCTTTGTATTGTTCCAAGTATTCTCTGTAGGCCTGGTTTACTGGACATGAAATTATTCATCCTATTTGTGTCATGGAAGACTTTCTTTCCCCTCCAACTGTGATAGACAGTTTTTCTGGGCAAATTCTTCTGGGTTGACATTTGTGATCATTTAGAACTTGGCATATGTTGGTCCATGCTCTTCTTGCTTTCATAGTTTGCATTGAAAAGTCAGCTGTAATTCTGGTGGATTTCCCTTTATATGTGACTTGTTTTTCTCTTGCAGCTTCCAATATTCTCTCCTTGGCCTGTACCTTTTTTTTTTTTTTTTTTTTTTTTTTTTTTTTTTTTTTTTTTTTCTTTTTTTTTAGTTTATTATGGATTTTTTTTTGTCTATTTCATGTGCTTCTTGTATCTGTATGGGCATATCTTTCCTTAATTTAGGGAAATTTTCTTTTATAATCCATCTGGTCCATTCCATTCACCTGGGATTATTCTCCTTCCTCTATGCCTATGATGTGCAAATTTTGTCTTTTCATGGTGTCCCACATTCACTGCATATTACCTTTCTTTTTTTTTTTCTTTTTTCTTTTTAAAATGTGTATCAGTGTACTGTCTGCATGTAGGTCTGTGCACCCGGGTCGTGCAATGCCATGGAAGTCAGAAGAGAGTGTCAGATTCCCGTAGAACTTGAGTTAAAGACAGCTCTCAGCCGCCATGTGGGTGCTGGGGATCAAACCTGGGTCCTCTGCAAGAGCGGTTGGTGCTCTTAACCACTAGGCCATCTCTCCAGCCTACCTTTCTGTTTTTTGGTTTGGGGTTGGTTTTGTTTTGATGGTCTTTTATGAGAAAGGGTCCCTGTAGCCCCAGCTGGTCTGGAAATCACTATTATAGATCAGACTGGCCTTGAACTCTGCCTCCCCAGTGCTGGGACCAAAGGTGTGGGCCACTACACCTGGTGCATTCCTATTTTTTAAAAATGTTTTCATGGCTGGAGAGATAGCCTAGTGGTTAAGAGCACCGACCGCTCTTGCAGAGGACCCAGGTTCGATCCCCAGCACCCACATGCCGCCGAGAACCATCTGAAACTCCAATTCCAGGAGAACTCCAGTTCCGGGGAATCTGACACCCTCTTCTGACTCCACAGCATTGCACGACATGGGTGCACAGACTTGCATGCAGACAGTACATTCATAAATAACATACAGAAATAAATAAAATTAAAAAAAATTTTTTTAATGTTTTCACACAGCCAGGCATGGTGGCACATGCCTTCAATCCTAGCACCTTGGAGGCAGGAGGCAAGGCAGCTTTTGTGAGTTCAAGGCAGCGTTGGTCTAAAGAGTGAGTTCCAGGCACAGCTTGGGGCTACAGGGAGACCCTGTCTCGAAAAAGACAAAAAAATGTTTCATATTCTTGGCTTTAAAGAGATCAAATTCTTTTTTTTTTTTTTTTTTTTTTTTTTTTTGGTCTTTTTTGAGACAGGGTCTTCCAGCTGGCCTGGAACTCACTCTGTAGGCCAGGCTGGACTTGAACTCAGAGATCTGCCTGCCTCTTCCTCCTGTGTGCTGAGATTAAAGGTGTATGATTATCTGGTCTTGAGATTCTGTTTTCCATTTTGTTTATTCTGTTGGTGAAGTTCTCCTGTCATTTCAAAGTGGCTTATTGAGTGTTTCAATTCTTCATTTCAGCCTGAGTTTTCTTCACTATTTCTATCTCTGTTGTGAATTCATTTTTTAAATCCTAAATTATCTTTGTCACTTCGTTCATCCATATGTTTTCATTTTCTTGAGCTTCAATAAGAAATTTATGCCCATCCTCTTTAAGTTCTTTGAGTTGTTTGTTTTTGTGTTCTTTAAATTCATTGACTTCTTTGATCATATTTATGATTGTTCTTTTAAATTCTGTGTCCTGGGTTCCTGTAGGTAGCTCTCATTGTAGAACACTTGTACAAGACTGGTGGAGTGTGGTGAAGGGATATTATTTTGGTGCTCATATTATTTTTATTTTTCATTGTAGTTTAGACATGTAAATTTCTTTTGTTGCTTGTACGTGTGAGTTAAAACTCAAGACTGCCTTTGCTGAGTTAATGTTTGATTGTATTTGTATTGTTGATGAAGTTGGTTGCTTTTTGATTAGGAATGAAAAGTTAGTTGGTCTGGGTTTCATGTTTTCTGTTAGGATTTTATGTTGGAGGGACTGGATAGATCCAGGTGGGCTAGTCAGGAGCTCTCCAAGAGGGCAAAGAAGCTCTGGCTAATTAGGCACTCTCTGGCAGCCTCATCAGGACAGAGGCAAGGCCCAAGGTGAGAGGATGAGAACAGAAAGTGCTGGCCTCTACTAGCCAGAAGTGCAGGCCTGAGCCCTGAGAGGGACTAGAGATGGTCCCAAAGTAGGGTGTGACAGGATTTGGGCAACTCTCCCAGGAGGGCTACAGGCAAGTCAGATGCTCTCCAGAAGCCTCAGAGGGATAGGTTCAAGGCCCAGGTAGAAGGGATGGGAACAGAATATGCTGGCCCCTACTAGCCAGCAGTGAAGTCCTCTTGGTTTTGTTCCTTTTTAAAAAATATTTTTATTTATTATTTTTATTTTATGTGTTTGAGTGTATTGCCTGCATGTGTATAAGTGCACCTGTGTCATGCAATGCCTGCAGAGGTCAGAAGATGTCATTGGATTACCCTGGAACTGGAGTTATGGATGGTTGCTAGCCACCATGTGGATGCTGGGAATTGAACCTGGGTCATCTACAAGGGCAGCTTAACTGTTGAGCCATCTTCCAGCCCCTTGTTTTTGTTTGAGACAGGATCTCACTATGGAGCCCTGGATGGAATAAAAGTCTCTATGTAGACCAGGCTGACCTTAACTTCACAAAAATCCACCTGCCTCTTGCTCCAGAGTACTAAGATTAAAGGTGTGCACCACCTTGCCCAGCCAGGGTCAAGAGTTTGGAATGATGTTAACCACATTGCACCTACAATTCCAGAGCAGTGGGAGTGTGTTAGTTACTTTTCTGTTGCTGTGATTAGAAACACTGACCAAAGCAATTTATAGAAGAAAGAGCTTATTGAACTTACAATTTCAGAGGGTTAGAGTCCATAATGGTGGGGAAAGCACAGTGGCAGAGGTAGCTGGAGCAGACAGCAGAGTGGTCACGCAGAGACTGGAGATCTGGCAAAGTCTAAGAAACCTAAGGCCCTCCCCAAATGATGTGCTTCTTTGAGCCAGGCCGCATCTCCTAAAATCTCCCAAATCAGCACCACCATCAGGGACAGAATATACAAACGCCTATGAGGGCATTCTCATTCAAACCACCATATCTACTTCCTGGCCCCCAGAGACCCATGTCCACCATCAAAAGTCCAATCTTGATGCTATTCAAAGGCCCAGAATCCAAAGTCTCTACTGAGACTCAAGGCAGTTACCTGTAAGCCCTTGTAAAATCAAAATGACACACTTCCACCACACAATGGAACAGAATACACATTCCCATTCTAAAAGGGAGCAACGTGGCATGCTAAGGAAATGCTGGCCCAAGGCTGAAAACTAGAAGGACAAACACCAGATCCAGTAGCTCCGTGTCTGAGTTCTGGATTTACTTCCAAGGGGCTTAGATGGCTCAGCTCCTCCAGTTTTGCTGCATGCAACATACATCTCTCCCTTGGGCCGGTACCACTCCCTACATGTAGCTTTCCTGACAGATGCCTCATGGCTCTAGCATCTCCAGCATTTTCTTAGGGTCTCCACTGCCAGCCCAGGCTTTACCTTCACAGCTTCACACATTGCCTTGTCAGAGCCTCTTGGTCTATCAGGGCCTTCTTCACTCAGGGATGCCCCTGCTCCATGCTGCCTGGCCTCTGCAGCTCTCTGAAACCACAGAGGAAGAAAATCCCTTCAGTCTTGCATCTTTAGTACTTCTAAAGCCAGCAGGAGGTGAACAACACTCCCAAATTCAGCTGCCATGCTGGGATGAACCCTGGCCTGCTTTAATCATTTTAGCAACTTTCCAACTGTGGTTTCTAGTAGCAGAAAACCCCTCTGGCATTTTCCTTTCACATCTTGGAGACTCAGCTGGGTGTGATCTTGCCCTGAAGGCACTCTTTCCAAAATTTAAGTGCAAATCTGTAGGCCTCAGCTTAATGGCTCTAAAATCTCATTGTCAAACAGAGCCTCTCCTTTATCACATGCCTTGACTCCAACATTAATCTTCCTACTGCTCTTTTTCAATCCAAACTTGCTCTTTTTTTCACTGTAGATCTGCATGATATTCACCATTAATAATCTTACCACCATTTCCACATTAGGCTGTCTTGAAATAATCCTCTCCTGGGCTGGAGAGATGGCCTAGCGGTTAAGAGCGCCGACTGCTCTTACAGAGGACCCGGGTTCAATCCCCAGCACCCACATGGTGGCCGAAAACCGTCTGAAACTCCAATTCCAGGAGAACTCCAGTTCCAGGGGAATCCGCGACCCTCTTCTGACCTCCACGGCATTGCACGACACGGGTGCACAGACCTACATGCAGACAGTACATTCATACACATACAGAAATAAATAAAATTAAATAAAAAAAAATTTTTTTTAAAAAGAAATAATCCTCCCCCCCAAAGAAATTAGTCTACTACTTTCAACTTGGTCTTAGGCAAGCTCTTAGACCATGGGTAGATTCCAGCCAGATTCTTTGCCAAAATACCCCAGTATATCCAGACTTGCTGCTTAAGTCCTTACTTCCCTCTGGGACTACTTTACTCCCAACACTACTTTCTTCCAGGATCCTACTACAACAGCCCATTAAGCTCTGCTTACAGCATTCAATTGTTTTCTAGCCCAAACTTTCAAAGTCTTCCACATTTCTCCAAAATGGTTATTCACAGCAACGGGCCACTCTTTGGTACCAACTTCTGTTCTGGTTATCTTTCTAGTGCTGTGATAAAAACACTGACCACAACCAACTTGGAGAGGAAAAGGTTTATTTCACCTTCAGTTGGAGTTCAACATGTAGAGAAGCCAAGGCAGGAGCCCAGGGTAGGAACTGAAGCAAAGACCATAGAAGAACACTGCTTACTGGCTTGCTCCTCTGGCCTGTGTAGAGCTTATTTTCTTATACAACACAGGACCAGAGGTAGCACCACCCATAGTGGGCCAGGCTCTCCCACATCACTCAACAGTCAAGAAAATGCCCCACAGACATGGCCACACACAATTCCAAAGAAGGAAGTTCCTTAATTGAGGTCTCTCTACCCAGATGTATGAAGTTGACAAGGGAAGCTATCCAGCACAATTGGCCCCTTGTAAACTTGACACACAGATAACTATTAAATGACAAACTTTATATTTGTTAACCCCTCGTCTCATGTTAATATTAATATTACAACATAAAACAATATAACTAATCTTCCAATTCAGGTGATATATATATATATATATATATATATATATATATATAATAGAAGTTGGCGAGAACAACAACAACAACAAGTGAACTGGAAAAAAAAAGACTAAAACAGTGAAGTTCTCCCCCAAACAATAAGCCTTTGCTTTGAAAAAAAAAAAACAACCAACTCTGGAAAGACTCAGAAAATGATGCAAAACATGTATGGTAGAGTGCATGAACTCAGGTGGGGAGGGGAGGGGGGCATGGAAAAGGAAATGACTCTAAATTGGATTGAGAAATGATGTATGATGTATGGAAAAAATTTCATAACAATAAAAAAAAATTTTTTTTTAAAGTACAACTTTAAAAGTCCCACAGTCCTGCTGAGGGACCTAAGGAATTACTTTGTTCCTTGCCCTCAGAGGTCAACTAAGTCCCAGGGGACTATGCATGGGGACATCTCTTGAAATGTCCTGCAAATATGAGTCACCAGTCTTCCTCTGCAGGCAGGTCTTGGAGATCTACTAAAAAGGGAAGCCTGGTCTAGCAAGCCCTGACTTTGTTTTCAAGTAGATGGAACTGGTAAATGAAAAGCCAAAAGGAGCCAGGGACTCCCTCCCCTACAGGAAAAAAAAACAAAAAAACAAAACGGAGTGACCACTAAGAACCAGATCCTCAACTGACCTTGAAAAAACAAGAACCTTGGTTAACCCAGGCTAACTGTGTGGCCTTAAGCATCCAAAAGGAAAGTATAACCAGAAATAAATAATTAGTAAGGCATGAGAAATTGTACTTCAGATATAAAAATTGAGATCTTAGTAAAAAACAAAAAGAAAAAAAAAGAGCACTATTGTTTTACCTGTCTTCAATTCTTACTGGCAAGTGCATCTACTCTGTGGCTGCCACTGCTTTTGCCATCCTTCAAAGACATGAGACACAGCTTTTCAACCTTCCAATATGGACTGAAGACTCATATCTCTCCAAGAATCCTCCAAACCTTCAATGGCAGATGGGGACTGCTGAGACATCCAGCTTGTGGACTAAGCAGCTTCTGGGTTTCAGCCCCTTCATAGTATAGACTGCCATTGTTGGACTACCCAGGGTGTATCACAGAGACCAGTACAGGAAGATCAAGACAGGATGCAGTGCTTACTGGACCTCATTTTGGTGACCATAGGAGGGAAAGACCCCAGTGTGGAGCACAAGGATGGTTGTTTAAGCTTGCCAAGGAGAAGCCTTCAAACACTTCCTTAAGGAAAACATGACATCTCTCAGCCTAATTTAAAAAAAAAAAAAAAAAAAGAAATCAAAAGCTGAGGTTGCTAAAACCTAAGATGTCATAATCTTGATATACGTGTGGCATGCATATATACATATTTTGGAGTGATACAAATAGGAAGGAAAAACAACAACAACAAAAGACTGGGTCAAAGAACTGACTGAAACAGTAAACTTCTGCCCAGAACAGTAAACTTCTGCATCGAAAATTAGAAAAAAAAAAAAAGACTGAGAAAAAGATGAAAGACGTGTATGGCAGAATGGATGATGCATGAGCTCTGATGGGGTGGGGAGGAAGGAAGGGGAAATGGGTCTCAATTTGATTGAGAAATGTAGGAAGTGCACAAAACTTCAATAAAAAATTGGCTTCTAAAAAAAAGGAAAGAAAAAGTCTCACAGTCCCTAAAATTTCAAACACTTTAAAAGTTCAATGTCTCTTTAAAAGAACCCAAAGTCAACTGTGGGGTCATGTAAAATTCAAAACAAGTTATATACTGCCTTCTTTCAAAAGGGAAGAACTGGGGACACTAAAGTAAAACCAAAGTCCAGCAATGTAGCTCAATATTGGATATCTAGGATTTATTCACAATCTTCTGGGCTCCAAAGGGCTTGGGCAGTTCCATTTTCTGGCTCTGCAGTCCACAGCACATGCAGCTTGACTCAAAGGTTCAGCCAGCTCCACTCCATTCCTGCTGCTGCCCTTGGTGGTTATCCCATGGTCCTGGCATTTCCAATATCCTGGGGTCTCTACTGAAAAGGAGGCTGCACCTTCATCAATGGGCTCTCCCAGTGCCAAGCCTCAGCTACCTTCATATCTTAAAAACCAATACCATGTAGGAAACTCTTTACATATTACCAAGTCCTGTTTCCAGCTTGAGATAGAGTCTTGGGCCCCCTCTGGATTGCAGCTTCTGTGAGGAAATACTTCCCAGAAGGTTTCACCTCAATGATACCAGTCTCTCATTATTCACAGCTGATTTTTCACCCCAGCTAACCAGCATCAGTTGTCCCAGTAAAGCACAAAATGTTTCCCTTCCAAAAAGTGTTGATTCATACACAAACAGCCCCCAAAGTCTTTGCTTCCCTTGAAATTTTGCAAGCAGGCCTCCATCATCCATCATCTACAGTTCTCTTCAGCATAACTGTTCCAAGTTCAACAGCCACAGACAAATGCTGCCACTATCCTCCCAAAACAACATGGTCAGCTCCTCTACCGCAGCGATATCCCACAATCCTGGTACCAGTTTCTATTACTTTTCTGTTGCTGTGATGAAAACACTGACCAAAGCAACTTATAGAAAGAAAAGTTTGTTTGAGCTTATGGTTTCAAAGGGTTGGAGTCCATAATAGTGCTGCAGGCATGACAGCAGAGGTGGCTGGAGCAGAAGGCAGGCACAGGCAGCAGAGACAGACGTGAAATCTGTCAAGGATCAAGAACTCTCACAGCCCACCCCCAGTGACGTGCTTCCTCCAGCGAGGCTGCACCTCCTCAAATCTCCCAAAGCAGTGCCACCAACTGGAGACCACATGCCAGATACTTGGAGCCTATGGGGAACATTCTCGCTCAAACCACCACAGCCAACAGCATAGATATGGAAGAAGAATGCTGAGCACTCAAATTAAACAGGACACACAAAGAAAACAGGAATAAAGCAGCTATGACCACCAACAACAATAAAAACCTGACAACAACAACAACAACAAAAAGCAGATCCTAGGACTAGAGAGACCAATGCTTTAATTCTGATGCTCTTTCTTACTGGCTCTGGGGCACTAAGCAGGTTGTTTAACACTATTAGGTTTAGGTTCCTCATCTAAAAATGGAAGCCAGCCGGGCGTTGTGGTGCATGCCTTTAATCCTAGCACATGGGAGGCAGAGGCAGGTGGGTCTTTGTGAGTTCAAGGCCAGCCTGGTGTATAGAGTTCCAGGACAGCTGGAGCTACAGGGAGACCCTGTCTCAAAAAGACAAAAAAAAAAAGAAAGAAAGAAAAGAAAAAGAAAAAAATTGGAAGCCAATGACCTGCCTTGCAGAATTTCCATGACAGGCTAGAGGTCTTTGCATGGTAGGGCAAAGTTTGTTATTATTCCTGTTGTACAAACACACATACAGTAACACATTGTTTAGCAGTAGTGCTACATTCTGAGAAACATTTCATTTCATTCATGTGCAAACATCACAAACACACAGACTAAGATGGTTACAACATCATTGGATGATCTAAACCTATTGGGTCACTATAGTATATCAAGCTCATCATGGGCCGAAATTGATTGACTACTGGTGGAAAGGGATTCAAAGACGTTAAGTTATTGTTCTTTTCTTCATGGTGTTTGTAGGGTGGCAGTGATGGATGTACAGACACAGTGTGATGTGTGACTTAGGACAGGTGGGGCTTTAGAAGGGGAGGTTTTTTTTCAATAGGAATAAATGACAAAAGATATGGTTATAATACTTAAAAATTAAACTTAAAGGATGAAAAGGAATTTGGAAGAAAATTCCAGAAATATTAACAAAGGCAAGGAGACCAGAAAGGGTGTGGATCATTTGGAGAACAGCAGGTAGTCCAGACTGGAAATGTGTGAGAGTGTGGTGGCACAGGGGCACTGCAGGGGAGACTCGGCAGATGCACCTGACTGTGTTCCTCAAATGGCAGCAAAGTGGTGAAGTATAAACCCACAAGGACTATGAAAACAAAGGAAATAACAAACAACTGGGGGAAAGGCAGTAGTTGGATGGGTGTTAACAGACAGCAGAGGAGGCAGAGCTGCCTGCCAGGCAGCTGGAGGGGTGGCGGAGGAGGGTCAAAGATGCTTTCAGAGAGCAGCCAATTCCATATGAAAAATAAAACCAAAATAACAACAACAACCTGGCTTACTGATGACTCTGTAGCTGACAAGACAGGGTTAGGCTGAGGACACGAGCATGAGGGCTGGCTGCTCCCCGCCCTGCCCTTAGCCTGGTCTTCAGGTGGCTTTCCCCACCCTGTCTCAAATTATAAATAAATAAAAATGATCTGAAATAGAACTGGGAAGAGAGGAAGAAAAGAAGTGTTGGGGGTGGGAGGGGGAAGAAGTGGAAGGAGACAAGTTAGAGAGAGACAAAAACAGCAGAATTAATACCCTAGAGAGCTAGTGAGCCAGTGTAGACAAGTTATATATTGGCATTTTAGAGACAGAGTGTCCCTGTAGCCCCAGTTGACCTGGAACTCTGTGTAGACCAGGCTGGCTTTGAACTCACAGAGATCCACCTGCTTCTGCCTCCCAATCCCAGCTGATGTACCCATTCTCGTAAAGCTATACAGACATAAACAAAATGAAGACCTGAGACACAGGAAAAAAGAAAACTATGATTAAAACAGGAGAGAAACAAAAGAACTTTAAAAAGTTCTAAAGAATGAGGATTAAGGGAAGCTCAGCTGTGTGGGGAAACAGGAAAGCAACTAGTCCAGGCTAGGGCAGGCAAACCACAGACTTCAAGAATGGTGTTTCTAAGGGAAATAATAGAAGATAAAGATAATGTAATTCATTTTATACTATTATTACCTTTAAGGGGAGAAATGCTTATTTAATAGAATAAATGTAGCTAGCTATGATAGTTCATGCTTATAATTGCATCTGGATTGGGAGGAGATAGGGGGATTATTTGTGTCCTGTTTGAGACCAGTTTGAACAAAAGAGCAAGACCTCATCTTGAAAAAATAAATAAAAGGGGCTAGAGAGCTGGTTCAGAAGTTAAGAGCACTGTCTGCTCTTGCAGAGGACGCAGGTTCAGTTCCCAGCACCACATGGCGGCTAGCGCTCCAGTTCCAGGGGATCCAGCACCCTCTGTGGCCTCCATGGGTGCTGCATGCGTGTAGTATACTTGCAGAAATGCAGGCAAAACATTTATATACATAAAATTTTTAAGAATGTTTTTCAGTAAATAAAAGAGAAATGTTATCAAACTTTATTTATTTTTTTATTTTTATTTTTTTTTCCGCGGAGGTCAGAAGACGGTATCGGATTTCCCTGGAACTGGAGTTCTCCTGGAATTGGAGTTACAGATGGTTCTCAGCTGCCATGTGGGTGCTGGGGATCGAACCCGGGTCCTCTGCAAGAGCAGTCGGCGCTCTTAACTGCTAGGCCATCTCTCCAGCTCTATCACACTTTATTACGTTGCTTACCTATGAGAAATATTAACATAGTCATAATAATGTAAATTCCAATTTAACTAAAACAAGGTACAATGATTCAGAGAGAACATGCGTTCAGGGTAAGACAGCATAAAAGACATGAATTTCATCTTCTTATAGCTCAGATTTTCCAAGAAGCAGACCCTGAGACAAGGATTTGTTCGCGTAGTTTATCTGGTAAGTGCAGGGGACACTTTTGGGAAATTGAGAAAGTGTTACAGAGAAGGAAAGACAGACGGCTGAAAAAAAAAGTGTGGTAAGGATAACAAGGTAGGGGTGATGGGACTTACCTTTAGGAACAGCTCTGAGAGACAGGACAAAGCTTCAGTGGTGAGGGAGGGAGGGGTTCATGCAGCACCTTCTAGGAGCCCTTATTTAAAGATGTGCAAGGGCTGAGTGAGATGACATTCACTTCCAGACCCTCATGTAGCTCCTCACATGTGAAGGCAGGCAGAGCAAATAGCTAGACTTTCAGGTATAGAAACAGGAGAATTAGAAGTAGGACTGGGGCTGGAGAGATGGCTCAGTGGTTAAGAGCGCTGACTGCTCTTGCGGAGGACCTCGGTTTGATTCCTAGCACCCACACAGTGGCTAAGAACCGTCTTTAAGCTGGTCGTGGTGGCACATACCTTTATTTATTTTTTTATTTTTTTTTGGCACATACCTTTAATCCTAGCACTTGGGAGGCAGAGGCAGGTGGATTTCTGTGAGTTCAAGACCAGCCTGGTCTACAGAGTGAGTTCTACAGCTAGGGCTATAGGGAGACCTGACTCAAAAAGAAAGAAAAAAAAAAGTAGGACTGATACTGCATGTCACGTATACAGGATGCAGCTGAAATATAGAGTTGTCCTCAAAAGAAGTCACTAGATGATGTCTACAATGGAAAACCCAAAAGGACGGTCATGGAGGTAAATACCTCAAGAAATAGAAGAGTTAGAGTAGTGAGATGGCTCAGCAGGTGAAGGCACTTGCCACCAAGCTTGGTGCCCTGAGTTCAGTCCCCAGGATCCACATAGTGGAGGAAGAGAACTGACTTTCCCAATTTGGCCTTTGACCTCTGTTAGCCTTTGACCTCTATGCACTCCTGGCAAACTTCCCATAAATAAATAAATAAATAAATAAATAAATAAATAAAATTAAAATTTTGTTTTTAAAAGTGGCAAGCAATGATCTCTGAGAACTAAACATCTGATGTTGGGGGAACTGAAACAATATACTTTTCATTACATACAGAAAGAGTATTGGGCTTTTAAACAGTGTGTTTGGGGGTTTGCTATTTATTTGTTATTTGTTTGTTTGAGACAAGGTCTTCCTGTAGCCACAGCTGGCCCGGAACTCTCCATGTACACCAGGCCAACCTCTAACTCACAGAAATCAGTGGCTCCTGCCTCCTGAGTTGTAGGATTAAAGGCATGCTTAACAGTACATATTATTTTGATAAAAATTAATTTTCATTTATAAAATAATGGCCAGTGAAAAGGACATGATTTCAAGGTGGACTAGGGCTGTGGGGACTGGACCATAGCCTTCATCCCGACTTCACAGCTGAGAGCAGCACTGGACCAGCAAGGGTGTGCGCCCTCCAGTGCGGGCCTGCTGATGGGACTGCACAGGAACCTGCGCACAGCAGTGCTATCAATGAGGTCATGAAAGAGACCTGCTTTGGGAGAAGGGAGTGAGGTTGCTGGACAAGTCACAGTGAGAAGGGGAGAAGCCCAAGGGCCCAGAGGTGCCTGGAAACCATTCCCAGAGAGGTAACCACAATGGGTGCAGGGATCCTAAGAGTGAAGACAGGGATGGAATGGCCCAGGCAGGGGGGTCTGGGCAGGGGCTCGACACACTGTGGAAGTGAAGACAGAGGAGAGAGTCGCACCTGGGGACAGAAGTGTGAGGAACAATGTGAGACCAGCTTTCAAGAGCAGCTGCCACAGTGTCCACAGCATCCATGATATTCATGGTGCCCACAGCACGCATGGCGTCCATGCATCAGAGGGCCAAGCTGCACACACAGCCATTACCTTAGCCTGGGTCTTTGAAGTGGCAGAAAAATCCTGCGTAAGGAGTCTGGTTCTGACTTCCAGTTGTCTTTTCATGCCTCCGTCTGGCCAAGGTTTTGTTTCTCCTGACTTCGGTCCCCACAGCAGCACATGTTATCAGTCTACTGTAAGCATGGTTCAGTTATACCGAGCTTCTTAGCAAAAGGCAAGCAGACCACTTAATAGAAAGCAAGTTCCGTGGACCGTCCATCTGACTCTCAGTTCCTGTCCTTGGCTGCCCTAGCTTGATCCATACCCACCAGCCCCTGCCTCAGACCTTCCTGCAATAATGGAAGGAGGGGGCCTCTCTAGGGTTTATATCTATTTGTTAGTTGAAACCACAGTATATTGGCTGTTAAATATTTTGACTATCGTTCTGCTAATAATACCTTCTCAGCCTACCTGACAGCAACCTGGTGAGGATCAAATGAAATAACAGTTGTAAAAGGCCTCTGCAAAGGCTCCAAGTTCTGCCATATATTGGGTAAAATGTTATTTTAACATCAAAATGCAAGAGTATTGCTGCAGAAAGCCATGGTCACAAAGGGCAGGGACACAGAGCTGTGATGAATTGCAGGCTAGAGACAGAGTGGGGGAGGGAGGGGGAGGAAGCAGCGGGACAGGGAAGGGAGGGGCAAGAGGGAAGGAGGGGGAGACTGCGTCCAGGCTGATCGTGCAGCCTCCATCCTGGGTGTCCGGTGTCGTGTGCAGAACACGGGGCTCTGTATTCCCGCACCCTGCCCAACCCACAAGTCGCCACTCAGACCTCATGCTGGGCTACTGCCCTTGCACTAGCCAGGCCTCTCTCTCTCTCTCTCTCTCTCTCTCTCTCTCTCTCTCTCTCAAGGTAGGAAAGATTGGGAAAATAGGCAGTTTAAGTCCTTTTTCAGCTTGATATGTTTTATGTCATTGGTAAAAGTCTCGGGATAGCAGGAGCTAGCTCGGAGTTTGTGACACCTCTAAACATCTGATGCTTTCAGAGCCAAGCTCCACACGTGGCCTTCTTCTGGAACATCAGTTCCAATAATTCTCTTCTCTTCCAGGACTCCCTGCCCCAAACATGTTGAAACAGTTTTCTTCATTCAATACTTGCAACCAAATTAGGTACTATGATTCTTGTTTTACAGCTGAGAAAAGTGAGGCTCAAAGAAACAACTTGTTAGAGCCAGGGGCGAAGGGCAAGACAGTGTCTTGGACTTGGGTCTGTGTTTGTTTTCGTCTTCTTTACGAACAGACCAAATAGAACCTACCGGGAGAGGTAAGGATGACAGCCTTGGAAGGGATGAAGGCCATTCATTCTTCGCTTTTAATTCAGATCCTCGAACTGTGAGCTCAGAGCCCACTGAGATCTGCTACCAGAGTAATTCCTATGCTGAAACAGTTCCTCTACTGCCTTCCTATCTTTCCCCATCCTATCTTTTGTTCTCATCTGATCACGTGATATTTGCTGACCAACAGAGGTTCCTGGGTTTCTTCAGGATAAGATTTAAAGTCCTTGGTGTGGCACACCAGGCCTTTGGAAACTGGGTTGCAAACTCCAAAGCCCAGAAGAGCCAGGCTCGCTAAGTAAATTAGTGCTGGTGAGTAAGGACGGTGGAGGCAGGGCGAGCTAGCACGCGTCCAGCAGAAGTGTCCACATGCAGACCCAATACTAGGGTTGCTTAGGACCACCTTCTGGTTTTCCAAGAAAAGCAAAAAGTCTCAAATTTTTCATGAACCAGTGAATTTTTCAATGTCGTGATGAATGTGTGTGTGTGTGTGTGTGTGTGTGTGTGTGCGTTCCTCTTTATGGGAAGAGAAGATATTTATCTGGCAGTGAACTTGAGAAAAAGATCTGAGCATGGGACACTCAAGGCCCTCCTCCTCCCCCTCTCCTGGGGCTAGTCTGCCTGCAGGACCCCTAAGAACACAGGTGAGTGAGACACAGTTTCAGCTGCTGAGCATGGGACACTCAAGGCCCTCCTCCCCCTCTCCTGGGGCTAGTCTGCCTGCAGGACCCCTAAGAACACAGGTGAGTGAGACACAGCTTCAGCTGCTGAGTAGCTCCATGTGGTTCCTTGATGAAGGAGCCCTGGACAATTTAGTAGTGGATGGAGAACATGGGTGTTGGGAATCAAATTTGGTTGACCTCTGGCTCCATTTTAATTAGCTGGGAAAGACTTAAGCAAGCCACGTTGGATTCCCTACCTATCTTCTGTAACTTGGGGTTGCTGCAGTTGTCAGAGACTGTAACAGGGAGGTATCTGCACATTCACAAATCATTGCTTAAACTGAATTTGTGGGCTCAGTCACGTGTTCTTCCTGGACTTCCCTCTCTCAATAAATGGCACCTACCTTCTTTCAGGACTGGAGTCAGACGCTCAGTCATCCTTCCCTCCGACCTTCCTCCCCACATCCAACCCAGCAGCCACTTCGGTTGACTTTAGTATATCCCCAGTCTGGCCCGGCTCACGTCCCCTGCTACCTCCCTCATCTGAGGCCTGCCATGGTTCCTTGGTCATTGCTGAAGCACATTCAACAATTCCACCACTTCTGTTCTTCCCTCCGATACTGCATTTTCAACCTAGCAGCCAGAAGAAGCTCATGAAAAAGTAAACCTATTCAAATCATTCCTCTCCTCAAAATTTTCCAAAAGTCTCCTGTGTCACTTGGAGTGCAGGTCTGGCCAGGGAGGCACGACCTGGTGTGGGGACAGCGGCTGTCCCCACCTGGTCTCTGGTGCTTTCCCCTTGCTATCCCTCAAATGCAATGGGCGTGCTCCCATCTTGAGCCTCCGCACTGGCACTACCTCCCGCCTGGGCATCTGCCCCTGGAGTGCCGCACTACCTCCCACCTGGGCATCTGCCCCTGGAGTGCCGCACTACCTCCCGCCTGGGCATCTGCCCTTGGAGTGCTGTATGGCCTGCTTCCTCAGCCCTTCCACGTCTGTCTTCAAGTGCTAGTTTTTCAGTGAGGCCTTTTCTGACCACCTCCTTTTAGCTGTACTTCTCGCCCCTTTGTCCCCTGCCTCTCTTATCTTACTTTACTTTTGTCACTAGACAATAGGGACACCATGGACACTGTGCAGGAGGGATGCCTGACCGAGCAAGAGTAGGCGTCAACTCTACTTGCTAAACTGCACTGGACAGAGAGTGCCTCGCCCACAGGGGTGGCCTTGTTATGGCTCATGTGAGCATGTTGTATAAGTTAACAGATACAAAAATACTACATGTTTTATTTCTTTTCTTTGCAGGTTCCAGCTCTCCCTCATCAGGAGGTAAACACCTAAGGGCAGGAATGCTTTTAATGGTCACTGGTCTATCTATAGATGGCATAAAGCCTCTAAGCACACAGTAGATATTCAACAAATATTGAATGAGTCAATAAGCTAATCATTTGACAAATTTTCTTGTGTTGAGTTAAAGGTTGGCGCCAAAAATAAAAATTAGCTGTGCCTTCATTGAATTTCATCTCATCAGATCACTTAAGATTGCCCACCTCCTGGTGGTGGAGATCTTCTGAACATCCATTATTACTTTTATGCCATCCTCTCTGATCACTTTCTGCCGAGCCTAACAAAGTCTGGGGTTGTTGCCATCCGATACCGACTTCATTTCTTCTGCATTAATCATACTCAGCCTTGCCAACTCCAACTTCCATCGTCTAATGTTTCCTGTCATTGTTCTCTTGGTGAGGGACTGTCTACAGAACAGAGCAGAGAAGATGGAACCACAGCCAACCGCCTGCCCAGATCGGCGGATCCAATTGCTTGCTGCTCTCCAAGGACCTGGAGCCTCTCAGGCATACTCAAGGCAGTATGTCCAAAACTGTATTTAGCAACTTCCTACCTTCACCTTGGAACAGCCCTGCTCTTTCTACCCCATAACAGTTCCCAACCAGAAACTGAACATGCTTCCCTAACGCCTGGCTCTCTCACGCCAATGCTTACTGTATCACTAAGACCTCGCAGTGCCTTCTGACTCTTGAACTCTCCTTTCTTGATGTCTCCTTTCACTGCCTAAGCTCAGTTTTGCATCGCCGCACGTTTACTGTTCAGTAGCTTCCTAACTGTTCTCTTTTGCTCCCATTACCCCTTCCATCACTCCTGAAGCCAGAGTGACCTTTTCAAAAGGTGCATCTGAGACTCTAAGAGTCCTTAGTGTTGCATCCCTCACATACGCACGGGCAAACCATTCATGTACGTAAAATAAAAATAAGTAATTTTTATAAAAAGAATACTTTAGTGAACTACCATGTCAAAAGCATGAAGCTCTGAGGTCCCGGGTGGTCTGGCCTCTGCCTGCTTCTCCACGCTCAGCTCCCACACTCTCCTGCTCTCACACTTCTGCTCTGAAACTGAGGGACTTGTGGTTCTCAGGTCAGGCCACAGGGTCTCACACTGTGCTCTTCCTCTGCCTGACTTTCCGCCACCTCTTCTCCAAGGGAACTCCTTTACCCTTTCCTAATTTACAAGGGGAGTCAAATGGAGTGGTCTCCTGCTTTCCCATTTACATCTGAGTTGGGGGTCACATTTCTAAGCCCTTTGAGCCTCTGTTTACTCTTCTCAAAAATGGGAATAACAAGAGGTGAAATAGAAAGATAGGAAAATTATGAGGACAAGAAAAGGAAGAGGGTGTTGTATTAAAGCCTCTCATCAGCTGAGAAACAAGAACTCCAACACTGCTAGCATTTGCTGTAAAGGCTGCCAACCTAGTTGCTACTCCTTTCAAATATAGATATTTTATATTAAAATGGCAATGACCTGGCTTAAGGCCTATGAATGTATATGACATCAGGTAGAGCATCATTCCATTTCCCCAGACAAAACTGCTTAAAGATAGCCTGGCTTCCTGCATCCTTATGGGCTCCACTTTTGCCCTCTCTATTGTACTTCTGTCAAGTGCTCCTCAGGAACCACCCCATGATAAGAAATCCTATACATGACTAATGTAAAAACAATGGGCTATCCCACTCCCTGGAGGAGCCCATGTCCACACTTGAGTATGTTTTACTTGCTTCTGAGAGCCTCGTTTTCTCTTATTAATATTCATATTTAAGCTTTTATTAAAATGCTTTTTAAAAAAATGCTCCAATGCTGCTTCATAAATTGACTATTCCTGGGATTCTTTTCAGCATCAAAGGCATGATTCTACTTTGACCTAACTCAAAGTTTCTTTTTTTTTTTTTTAATTTTTTTTTTTAATTTTATTTATTTCTGTATGTGTATGAATGTACTGTCTGCATGCAAGTTTGTGCACCCGTGTCGTGCAATGCCGCGGAGGTCAGAAGAGGGTGTCGGATTCCCCTGGAACTGGAGTTCTCCTGGAATTGGAGTTTCAGACGGCTCTCGGCCGCCATGTGGGTGCTGGGGATCGAACCCGGGTCCTCTGCAAGAGCGTCGGCGCTCCTAACCGCTAGGCCATCTCTCCAGCCCCTAACTCAAAGTTTCTAAAGGTCCTGATGGATTCCTCAGGCTGCTGAGGGTAACACACATGCATCCCTTGCCTGGACCCCAAGATGCTGACCAACATACCCCCTAAGGTTTTTCTGATAAGGGGAAGTAATGGTGGGAAGCTCTGGTACAGCAGATGAAGCACAGCAAACATCAAGTACATGCGTTGGCTTCCTGTTTATCCTCAGAGAGCGCCCCCTGGGGGCCACTCCCAAAGCTGTCCAAATACCAGTGACTGCACTCAACGCAAGCTGATGGGTTCCCTTGTCGGTCCCACAGATTGGATAACTGGACTGTGAGTTCCTTGAGGGCCGGTCTTTAAATATCAGCTCAATAAACATTAAATAAACATCACCCTTAAGTGAGGCATTCAGGGCTGACAAGATGGCTCAGTGGGTAAAGGCCTGCCCGGCCCCATAGATGGAGAGATCTCAGTCCTGCAACTTGTCCTCTGACCTACACACATCCATTGTGGCACATGCACCTACACCCCCCCTTACACACACAGAGGAATGCCATTCGGCATGGCTATGCCAGAAGGAAATGTGGCAGGCCTTCTTCCAGGTGATGGCTCTGCCCCCTCACCGTTTCCAGGTGGCCTGGAAGCCACTGATCTCCATGGCTGAGCCTGTTTCAGGCCCCCAGGCTACAGGACTCTGAATGGGTGTTCCCGTACTGTTTTGCCAAGGAGAGACAGAGAAGGGGGCCTGCCTTCCATGCTGCTGGCGGACAGGAACATTCCAGAGCCTGTGCTGACATTCAGGCTCATCATCCACTGCTAAGTAAGTCTAAGACAGAAATGCTGATGAAACTGCTCAGGAAGCCAGAAGTGGGACTGTGGCGGGCCCATGTGTGGCAACATACAGACAGCTAAATCCTCCCTGCATTGTCAGCAGCTTCAGCCTGGCCTGGAGTCCAGTGTTGCCCTAGCTCTAGGCCAGTCTGCCAGCATGCCAGCCTGCAGAAAGACATGCTGCGTTTCCGCCTTCGGTCATTCTCACTCCATTGGTGCACACTGCCATTACACTTCAGAGCCATCTTGGCTAATGGGGAAAATCAGAGTGTGCCGCTTTTCCCAGCCACTGAGACATGGAGACGTCTTCCTCTTCTTGTGCAACAAGCGATATATATGCCACCGCCTCTTCCAAAAAATCTGGAATTTCCAACAAGAAACTTACTTCTAAATACATGCTGCCAGTTGCTCCCTTCACAAAACACCACTCATCACCACACCCTAGCCACTGTTACCTATGCCAGCCTCAAACCACAGGATCGATGTCTGGCCAGAGCCACTGTGAGACCTCAATGGGCATGCTGAATGTGCTGCCCAGAGGACTAAAACCCCATTTGTGAGATACAAGGAACTGCCCACTTTATTAGCATTTTCAGAGCCTGATAGTCTCCATATGACTCATTTTTTTAAATTAATTCTGGCAACTGACGTGGACGAGGTACACATAACCTGGGGAGGAGGAAGGAAGCAGCTGGGGTTCAAGTTTCACAGACAGTGATACAATATGTGTGTGTGTGTGTGCGTGTGTGTGTGTGAAAGAGAGAGAGAGAGACAGAGACAGAGAGACAGAGAGACAGAGAAAATCCTGCTTTATGCAAAAGAAGCAGGCTTGAGATGAGAAAGGATCCCCCTTAGCTTAGCTCACCGCACTCACTGGGGAGGGGCTCTCCTCCCACACTCTCCTTGCTATTCCTTCTTTTTCACCTCCTCCCGTTTTTCTGGCTCCTTTGCTTTCTGGGAGCCCTGTTCCTCTCCCAAGGCCTTATTCCTCCCAGAACCATTTTCTTGCCCTCCCTCCCTTCCACCTCACTGTGCATCTCTCTGGAGACCCGGTCTTCCCTTGGCCCGTCTATTTTCCAGCTCCTGGCTAGCACTCCATCTTCCATCTCTTCTCTCTGTGTCTCTCTTTCCCCTGATCCCTCAGTCCTACACTAGCTTATTCCTCCTCTACTTGGGCTTTCTGAGCATTTCTACCACTGACTTTAGTCCAGTGTCTGCGGTCCCTCCTCGAGGACCTTCTACTCATAGGGGTTCATGCCCTTTGGGGGGACAATGCCTGCTAAAGGAGAGCGGAAATCCCAGCCATTGCTCTGGGGAACTAACTGCCATGGACTGAGGCCATTGAAAGGCTGCCCATGAGTGGGAGGCTCTTGGTTACAAAAGCCCCATTCATCGTAATCCATTTTGCAGACAGCCCTGGAGGGCTATGGGCATCTCTATGCAGACATCCCAGTCCATAGAAGAGAGAAATCCTGGCCAGTTCTAAAAGGAAGATCTAATTCCCTCAGACCTCTGGGAATCGGGAGTGTCCCACGTGCAGCCAGACTTCCTGCAGCCTCTCTGCAGGGCAACCTTCATCTTTCCTGAAGACTAGAAAGGGTCAACTTTGGAAAAATGTTTCCTGTTTCTGCTGCATCTAATTCCTGTGCTCCTTTTTTTCTGATCAGTTTGTTTGAATGTAAGAATATGGTGTCAGAATTTCATGAAATGTGTGATCTATTTTATTTTTGCAAGAAAAAAATTGAGACCTGAAATACTGATTTAAGTCAGGTGTTCTGAAAATAATTTAATAAGAGGAGGACCTAAGTATAAAACACAGCTGAAGAGGCCTGGCGCTGCAGCCAACCTGCTTATTACACTGAATGACGTGAATAATTTGCCACGTCTCACCCTGCATTACGTACGGTTGAGTATTAATCTTCAGCTTGCTTGCAGCCCACATTAACCCCACCTGCCTCAATCACCGTCACGGGGGGGGGGGGGTTAGAAAGCCGCTTTGCTGCTCTTGTACTGCTCCCTTCTAGGAATTCATCCGGAGCACAGTGGGCCCAGGGTACCTATTTCGGGGGCGTTTTTTCCTTATAACTCTCCCAGTCCTGGGATAGCTTTCTTCTATTGCCAAGTCCTTTCCATTTCACTTATTTATCCTTTTTTTTTTTTTTGAAGACAGAGTCTCCCTGTAGTTCTGGCTGTCCTGGAACTCACTCTGTAGACCAGGCTGGCCTGGAACTCACAGAGTTCCGCCTGCCTCTGCCCCCAGAGTGCTAGGATTAAAGGCATGCACCATACACCCAGCTCAAAGACGGTTCTTAGCTGCCATGTGGGTGCCGGGATAGAACCACAGTCCTCTTCAAGAGCAGTCGGCGCTCTTAACCACTGAGTCGTTTCTCCAGCTCCTCACTTATTTATCCTTTTAATGCTGTGCTCTATGCACTGGTCCAGGCTTTTGCCTCTCTCACAGTAGGCTAATCACCAATGCCTCCTAGCTGCCCCACCCTGTATATGATGGACCGTCCTAACATTTGACTTTTCAGCATACTTTTCCCTGTCATGGAAAGACATAGACTGGCCTTCTTCACCTGGACCTCCTCCAATCTGGTACCAGCGTCGCTCCAGGCACATCTGTTACTCCTTTATTCACACACCTTCATGCCACCAACCCCCTCCCCAAACACACCGATCCCTCCAACAGCTAAGCTGTCCATTTTTATCTTTGCCCTCCTCTCCAAAAGAAGTAGTCCCTGCCTTCCTGGAGCCCGGGCTCACTGACATCCTTGTTTCGTGACTTGTGTCCTCCATACTGGAAAGGCGGCATGAGCTACCTGGGTTAAGCAGCTGTAAGTGCATTACCCTTTTCCAAGGGACTTCAAAGAATCCTATGTTTCTGATTAAGCCAGGCTCAAAGCTAAAGTTTAAACATTTTCATAGTAAAGGACCTTCACTATTGCTGATGTACTTTACCATTTGAAGGACAAAAGAGGGACAGTTTTGTGAGCTCAGACAGGATGGGTGGCAACTTTCAAGTAGCTGTGCATGGTGAGTAGCTCAACTTTCATGCCAAGAGCTTGCCAGGGCTGCTTTCTAGGCCTTCCCTGGCAGAGCCACCTCACCAGTTTACTACTTATTCCCCCCTTGCTTCCTGTTAGACTCATTCCCAGATGCAGGCTTAGCCCACGGGGCTGGCAGACATCTGAGAAACAGCTGCAGGTGACCCAGATGGTTTGTGGTCAAGTCAGCCTGCAAGGGGCAATGGATAGAGCCAGAGGCAGACAGCTCAGGAGACTTGTCACCTGGCCAGGGAGGCAGTCAGGTGGCTGGGTGCCCCAGGATTGCAGTCTGGTCTCAGGGAAGGCCAGACACAGGACTGCAGAGATCAGATAGACCCAGGGACATTCAGCTCCAGAGTAGTGACTTAATATGTGCTTGGGCAGAGCCTCCTGGCCCTCTGCTCAGCAACTCAGGTCAGCATCTGAACAACCAGCATCCTACAAGACTAAGAATTATTCAATATCAAGGAAGCAATGTGGAGGAATCTGGAGATCTTAATGAATTCTCAGCACTAGAAGAAAGGATTCGATCTAAGCAAGGTGGAAGACTGAATAGAGGGGCGAACCTCAAGTATGACAAGAGAAATTAAAATAGCAAACTGCAATTCAGGAGAATAGGGAGGAGCAGAAGGGGAGAGATCAGTGCAAAGGCCAAGGGGCACCCAGTGAAGTATCTGACAAAAATGATTCTCAGAGAATCCAGCTAGAAACAGAAAATGAAATGAAACAAGAAATTGCTGCATTATTTAAAGCTTTCAGGAGAGAAGAGATTAAGAGAGAAGAGAATGGAATTGCTCTACCAAGGGGGATTAAAGGAATCATAAGGGCTTTTTCAAAATGACTCAAGCAAAAAAAGGGATGCAAATAATTGTAAGATGTGAAATTAATGGCTGCCAAAATTCTTGGTTCATTCTTTAAATCTGCTTAATAGGGAAAATGAAGGAGAGGCATTGGTGTGCTGGGGAGCGATGGAGTCCTTGAAAATGCAGATCCAGAGAGCACTGGCTAGCTGAAAGCAAGGCACAAAATGTGTGTCCTGGGTTAGGTCAGGCTTTGCAGGGAAACCAGGCTCCACCACTGTGGGGACAATCTGCTGACATCAAAGCACCTGCACTCTCTCCTTTTGATGTTTGCTTCCTGGATGTTCTTCTTTTTCCATGGGAGTCCCCACGTCACGTTCAGAAATCAGCAGAGTCAAAAGACGCCTTGTTGGTGTTAGAAGCCTTTTTTTTTTTTCAGATGCTGTTGCTTCCTGGCTTTGTGATCTTGGGACTGGTTTCTAAACCTCACTGAGGGTCATCTTTTTTTTTTTTTTTTTTTTTTTTTTTTAGACAAAGCATATATTAATCTAATGAATCTTTTATCTCTTTTATTTGTTTATTGTTAAGGGGTTTCTACAATAATATAAGCAGAGTTGTTTGCAGATAGACATTGATTTTACTCAGTTTGCCATACAATTAGGTAATTGGTGCACATTTGCAAGTATCTTTGTCCAAATTTTGAACAACCCAAGGTTCCCAATAGTCCAGTTGGTGATGCTTGTATGCACAGGCATTGATCAAGTAGGAGTCAAGTCTATATTGCTGTAGTCTCATGATTCGCCCCTATCTCTCCGCAGCCCTTACATTCTACTATGCCTCCTCTTCCGCAATTTGTTCCCTAGGCTTTGGGAAAGGGGCACAAGTGGGTGAGAAGAAAACAGTCTACTTTCTTTGGAGTTGCCATTTTGGACTCTAGTCTGTTAGTTTTTCCCTTCATGGGTTGACAGCTTATCCAGTGATACCTTTTTTTTATTAATTTTATTTATTTATGTATGTGTATGAATGTACTGTCTGCATGCAAGTTTGTGCACCCGTGTGTGTGCAATGCCGCGGAGGTCAGAGAGGGTCTCAGATTCCCCTGGAACTGGAGTTCTCCTGGAATGGAGTTTCATGACAGTTCTCGTCTCGCCCATGTGGGTGGTGGGGATCGAACCCGGGTTCCTCTGTAAGAGCGTGTCGGCGCCTTAACCGCTAGGCCATCTCTCAGCCCCCAGTGAAATACCCTTTTAGTCATACTAACAAAGCACAAGCAATTGGATGTACAGGCATTTCAGCAGTACTAATTATTATGGCAAATAACGAAGCTGTGAGCATAGACACAGATGCTTGGATGGTATGCTAATCCACAAACTGTGGTTCTCTATAAAGGGTGACAAGTTCTATCTGTGGCTATAACATCTCCTAACCACTAGAGGACATAACTGTGGCATCGCTGTGAGTTATCCTCCAAGGAGAGAGCTAATAGAAATTAGATTTGTGATATATATATAGACACATGGCTGCACTGTTGCACAGTATCTCAGCAGTTGAGGTGTAGCTGATTACTGAGCGGAGAGTCTTGCTTGTCTCAAGGACCAATATTTTGCTGTATGGTGCTTAGTGGCCTTTGGTAACAACTCTCTGGCATTTCAGAGGCCAGTTGTACGTTAGCAAGTGACATCTCACAACATTTTTATGCTGTCACACCAGTCTTCGACAACAGGACTTACTGCCTTTTCTCCTTGCATATATCCCTTATAGGCAAAAGGCCTTTATAATTTTTGGGATAGGGGGGGGGTTGAAAATCCCCCTAGCACATCATCTCCTAGTCAGAAAAGTATTTGCTGAATGTCAGAGAACTTTCCTGTACTAATATATTTTGCTTAAACAAGCATTATAAAGACTTTTACTATTGAATTTGGCTCAGATAGAGTATGCTACAGTTCCTTCACAGTTTCCTATGCCTTCAGTCAATTAAAAAAGGGTAGTTATTCCTATTTTATAAGAAATTACCACTATAAACATTGGCTCTAATTACCGTTAGGGAATGACTTCAGTTCCATCATGTTTTTCCTTTTCCTATAAAGGGGAGAGTAGGAAGGTTTTCTCAGTATCTGGAAGGTAAACTTCTTAGGGCCATTATAAACAGTTAACCCAAATAGAATTCAGAGAGATGCTCATGTTTCTGTGACTCAGGAAGTCTAAGGTTCTGCTTTTCTTTAATGTTCAGATGGTTCAGCCTCTCTGCTGGCATTTCCCAGGCATCCTGCACAGCCAAAGGTTGTATGTTTTCAGCATTTAGATTGGTGATTTTTTTTTTTTTTTTTAAAAATAAAGTAAAATTTTCCCATTGTTAGTTTCAAGATCTCAAAATTGAAAATTTATCAACAGGATTGGAACACAGAGTTTTCCATTTGTATCCCAGAAGGGATACTACTCCACCTCCCACCTCCCTCTTTTTGTTTTTTTAAATTTTTATGTTTTGACCTATAGATGCCTAAGTTGTATTATACATAGAGGGTCATCGTTTTTATAGGTCTATGGTGAAGATTAAATGGGATTAAATTTAACCAGCACTGGGCTATGGTGGACCATGAAGGAAGGCTTAGTGAATTCAGCTGCCCCCACTTCCCAATTTCTTTGTTCCAAAAGTCCTCCTGCATTGAATTCTGTCCTTGGGCGTACCCTACCTGAGATCTCTATTGTATAGTGAACTACAGACTACTTGGGCTTAAAATCCTAGGAGAGTAAAAGCCAGTAAAAAAATTTTTTAGATTATTTATTTATTTATTTATTTATTTATTTATTTATTTGAATGTACTGTCTGCATGTAGGTTTGTGCACCTGTGTCGTGCAATGCCGCGGAGGTCAGAAGAGGGCGTCAGATTCCCCTGGATCTGGAGTTCTCCCGGAATTGGAGTTTCAGACGGTTCTCAGCCGCCATGTGGTGCTGGGGATCAAACCCGGGTCCTCTGTAAGAGCAGTCGGCACTCTTAACCTCTAGGCCATCTCTCCAGCCCCAAAGCCAGTAAAATTTTAATACCACCTCTCACCTGAAATTCAGCATGATAGCAACCTACCTTATCCCTGTACCAGCAGCATACAGCCATGCACATCCAACGTATGAGATGTCTGTGGGCCCATCCTCACCTCCAGAGATCCCTCAGGCAGGTTTGAGGCTGTTGTGGGTACCTAGTATACAAAGGCTTCTCAGTCATGGGAAGATGAGGGGAGAAGAAAGAGACGAAGGAGCTTGGAAACAAAGCTGGATTTCTTTTTTCTTTCTTTTTTTTTATTTTTATCTTTTTGAGACAGGGTCTCCCTGTAGCCCCAGCTGTCCTGGAGCTTACTCTGTAGACCAGGTTGGCCTTGAACTCACAAGGCCTGCCTCTGTCTCCCAAGTGCTGGGATTAAAGGTAGGCAACACCACACCCAGCTTTTTATTTATTTATTTTAATTTAATTTATTATTATTATTTTTTTTTGGTCTTTTTGAGACAAGGTCTCTCTGTAGCCCCAGCTATCCTGGAACTCACTACGTATGCCAGGCTGGCCTTAAACTCACAGAGATCCTCCTGCATCTGCCTCCCAAGTGCTGGGATTAAAGCTGTGCACCACCAGGCCCAGCACAAAGCTGGATTTCTAAGCAAAGAGTAAGGGGACTTGAACTATGGGAGAGCAGTAGTTTCACTGAGGCATTATGGGGGATCTGTGGGACGCCACCAGCTGTAGTTGCAGTGTGTAAGTTAACAGGCTCCATGGCCCCCTTCAGATCACTTTGTATCTACAGGGTTGACAGAGATAAGTGATTTCCAGAACCTGGCGAGGTTGTGATCTACCGCTGTGTGTCATTTATATTTGTCTATTTTTAAGTAACTGCACCAGTTTTCCATTCCTTTTTAACAAGGGGATGTCTAGCTTGTGTGTGACAGTTAGAGGCAGTGTGGAAGATGAAGTCGGTGCTCCCACTCCCAAACCCCACAGCCCTCCAACCTTGCTCAGGCCCTCAGTGCTCACCCTGTACTCCAAGCTCTGGTCTATCCGTGTGCCTGTTTCTGGCAAGGAAGAAATTAAGCATCCCAGGCCCACCACTGTAGGTTGTGAGAATTCACTGGAGCTACCAAGCCCCACTCCCAGTTTACATCTGCCTATGACAGGCTCACCAGGCATCAGCTTCAACAGAGAATTCTGCTCCCTAGGATAGGGTTGTGTAATTGTCCAGTCACCCAACTGTTTTGTGGTCAACTCTCACCTATAACCCTAGCCTAGTATACTCACCTCCTAGTGGGCAGTCTGGCCCAGTTGGGAATGGTTTGGGATCTGGACTCACTAATTAGGAGCCTATTACCAGACTGTGACTTGGAGGTCATTATTTAGGTTCCTCACCCTCAGTACATTCATGTGTAAGATGGGGACAATTCTAGATACCTAGTGGGACTGTAAGGAGGGTAAAGAAGGAAGTGTAAATATGAGCTTTTTAATTAACTCCAAACCCTCAGACAAATGAATATTAATTATTGATTGCTTATGCATAAAGGATATCAATGTGTATACGAAGTCTCACCATATTGTTCAGGCTGGTTGATTCCTCCAACCGCAGCTTCCTGAAAAGCTGAGACTACAAGGTATACACCGCCATGCCAAATTCAAGGACTTACTTCTCGGTTCCTTCCCTAGAAGCTGGAATGCAGCCCTACGCTTTTCTTTTGTTTCCATCCTACCCTAAGCTGACCTCTTCAATGACACTCATTAACCTGTCTTTTAATTGTTGCTTTATTTCTTAAAGTCTCCTGCTGATATCTTCTTGGGTATAGGGTGCTCATTCATTCAACGAAAGGTCATCTTGTCTTCCCTGGTTCACAGCAGGGGGCCTCAATACATATTTGATAAATGGATGGACTAAGGTGCTGGAGATGTCTGACGTAGCCACCAGGGGGCAGTCAAGTGCTTTTAAGCAGGAGGACTTTAGTCACCGCAAAGGCCCTTCTCAGAAGGAACCAGGGCTCTGCAAGAATTACTCTGCTGAGTAAAGGCCTGAGTCTACAGATCCTGAGTCCTGTATTCTCTCTTCGTGTCTGGCACCAGGTCTGTACAAAGACAGGTCCGTTTACCACAGTCTCCTGAGTCCCGCTTTCTGGCTGTCCCCTGCGTCCCCAGAAGCCTGGAGGAGAGAACCTGGTTGCTCCCGGGGGAGAACTAATGATCTGTGCTGGCAGGCTCTGAGGACCAGTGTACATGCAACATGCACATGTACACATGTACACGTGAGGCCGTGAATGGCATGTCTGCTGGAACTCTCAGACCCCACTTCATGTAGATCTGACCATTCACCCACTTTCAAGGATTGTAACAGTGCCGAATACCGAGGTCCTATCCACTGACCTGCTTTGTGGCCTAGGCAAGTAGCTTCCTTTCTTAGGCCTCGGTTTCTTCGATTCTAAAATGAGGGTTTTGCCGTTGATTCTTTTTTTTTTTTTAATTTTGTAGCTTTTTTTTCTTTTTTTTTATTTATTTTTTTATTTATTTCGGTATGTGTATGAATGTACTGTCTGCATGCAAGTCTGTGCACCCGTGTCGTGCAATGCCGCGGAGGTCAGAAGAGGGTGTCGGATTCCCCTGGAACTGGAGTTCTCCTGGAATTGGAGTTTCAGACGGCTCTCGGCCGCCATGTGGGTGCTGGGGATCGAACCCGGGTCCTCTGTAAGAGCAGTCGGCGCTCTTAACCGCTAGGCCATCTCTCCAGCCCTTGCCGTTGATTCTTTGTTAATGTCAAAGCATACACCGCCATGCTAAGCTCAAGGAATTGGTTTTAGATTGCTTACCTGGAAGCCAGAACGACTTTTCCCCTGTTCTTTTTTTAGCATCCATCCTCCCTAAGCTGACCTCAACAACAACACTAATCAACCTGTTATGTCATTGCTGCTTTGCAAGTTAATCTCCTGCAGTCCTCTACTGACCTCTTCTACTGTCTCGTGCTGACCTCTTCATGTCTCTAAGGGACAGACTGATTCAAGAGCAAGGGTTCTGGGTAATCTTGTGAATTCTCAGCCTACATTGGAACTTGAATCCTTAAGATGATTCAAGAGTTACCTCTGGATTTTCACCTGGCAAAATCCAGCCTCATTTGGGTGGACAGTTGCAAAGACTGCTCTAGGCTCAGAAAGAAGGTTCTCAAAAGTCACAGAGAAGCTGCCACTCCCCTCTCCATCTGCGAGGGCACCCCCACATGATTCTCCTTGCCCTTAGCTTCCCCAACCCCTTCCTCTCATTCTCAAAACACTAAGGATCCCTTCTGGCCATCTATGTTGCCATCACTTAGGAGGAAAAGGACCTGGTCCAGACCCACTGGTCTGGGACAAAGTCAGCAAGCAGGGTCTGAAGCAGGGTCTCCTGGGGCCTGGGGGCACTCACTCCAACCCCCTTCTTTCACCTCCAGGAAGATCAGGCCTGACAACAACCTACCCAAGCACAAGCTGCTGTTGAAATAAGGGAGAGACGTTTCTTTATAATTTTTCTCCTTGAAATAAGCCCAGACTTAAGAACAACAGAAACACACACACAATGTGTTTTTAGTGGAACCCAGATGGAGGGCTGAGAGCCCAGCGGGCTGTCTCCACAGAGGATTCTTATTTCTGGGTTTCCCTCTTCTCTCCACCCCCCTCCCTACCCCTCAGCATATCCTCTCCCAACCTCTGGGCCTGGGCTTTCTGGTCTGGGGTGGCCTCCCTCATGTCATCTTTGTGATGGGGTTTCCAAATGGGGGAAGGGGAGCACACTCACCCTTTGGACACAGGCTGAGTCTGGTGAGATCTCTGGTTTCTGAGGTTTGGGGGAAGGGGACGAGGACCAGGCTCTGTCCAAACACCTGGATCTGCCGAAACACAACAAAGAGAGCAAATTAAGACATCTGAGAAAAATACTCTAAGGAATTCCACTCACCCCCATGGCCCACCGCTTCTCAGTAAGTAGTTACAGTGTTCCATATTAACATATGCAAATCCAGCCCAGTGCATGAAGATTTAGGATGCTGAGGCCCTCTCCCCTTCCCCACAGTTTGGTCAAAGGCGTTCCCATGGGGTAAAGAACTCTCACCAGCCCCATTTTGATTCTACTAAAACAACAAATGTCTGAGGGCTGTAGCCCTGGATGAGAGGATTTTCAGCAAGAAACTAGGGAAACTTTTTTCTATTAAGAGATAGTTCTTTTTCAACAAATATTCCTAAATGTTCACTACACACCAGTAGCTTACTTGGGTCCTGGACACAGAGTCAAAACCAAGACATCAGAACCATGGTCTGAGGAGAAGGAAGGAAGAGATTATAATTAACCAGCTGATGGGAGAACGGGATTTGGTCAGGGATGAGTTACCTCGGGGACCTCAGGCTGGAGATAGCTGGATGAAGTCTGACACACAGGGGTAAAGTTTGGTTAGGACCTGCGGCCATAGCCAGCAAGTCACCTGGAGAAAGACGAGGAGGGCTGAGGACCAGGCTGCTGGGACCTAGTGTCCCACTGAAGAAATGAGGAAAGAAAAAAAATCTATGCAGAATCAGAGAAGCTGAGGTCAGAAAGCACAGGAGACAGCACTGAGGGAGACGCCCAGTAACAGTTCCAGAAAGGCCCAGAATGTGTGTTAGGAGCTTCATCAGGAGACCACCTGGGCCTGTCACCAGCAGTGCACTGGAGAGAGGAGGTGACAAGGCAGACCTTCCTACAAAAGAAGCCAGGAGGAAGGCACAGCCTGTCAGCTGGGGCACGTGGCTTCCATGGAGAAGGCTGCGTGTGCCCTAGTACAAAGCCTAAGGCAGAGCAAGCCTGCAAGCCTACAAAGCCTAAGGCAAGCAAGCCTTCCTGTGTGGGGAGGACAGAGAGTTGTTTTTTTCTTTTTTCGGTACCATTTCTGCTATCCCAAACTCCCCTCACCCCCGCATCAGCACCCCTCACTAACTCTCCTGTACTCCCTCACCCATTCCAACCTGTGCTACTAGAGGTAGAAGGCCATCTTGGGTAGGAAACCAGTTACAGAATGCTGTGCTTCTTCCAGTTTTCAGTAACTGTTTACTGAGTGCTTGCTATGTACTGTGGAGGACATGACAGAGCAAGAGACATGGTGCTGTGGAGGATCGCCTTCCTCCATGTGGAGGACCGCCTTCCTCCGTGGGGAGGACTGCCTTCCTCCGTGGGGAGGACTGCCTTCCTCCGTGTGGACGGCTGCCTTCCTCCGTGGGGAGGACTGTCTTCCTCTGTGTGTGGAGGACTGCCTTCCTCTGTGTGGGGAGGACTACCTTCCTCCGTGTGGAGAGGACTACCTTCCTCCGTGTGGAGGACTGCCTTCCTCCGTGGGGAGGACTGCCTTCCTCCGTGTGGAGGACTGCCTTCCTACGTGGGGAGGACTGCCTTCCTCTGTGTGTGGAGGACTGCCTTCCTCCGTGTGTGGAGGACTGACTTCCTCCGTGGGGAGGACTGCCTTCCTCCGTGGGGAGGACTGCCTTCCTCTGTGTGGGGAGGACTGCCTTCCTCCGTGGGGAGGACTGCCTTCCTCCGTGGGGAGGACTGCCTTCCTCTGTGTGGAGGACTGCCTTCCTCTGTGGGGAGGACTGCCTGCCATTTCACTGCTCTGAATGAAGACCAGGGCTACAAAATGCTCTCGGCACACACCTCAGCTGGAAAGTCTGATATACATCTGTGTCCTCTGGGGGCCCTCTCTGTCCCAGACTCTTGGCCTGGCATCTCAGGAGAGTGATGGCTACTAAGAACTTAGAGATTCTAACCTCAGCAGCAACCCTGTGGTAGTGGGGGTGTATGTTCAGAGATAACACTTAAAGAACAATAAGCTTTTCTAACAGAATGACTCTGGAATGACAGCAGAATGCAAAACAGCTTCAGAGAAGTAAGATTATTTTCCTTTAAGTAGAAGGGAAGAAGCGCCATTTGGGCTTCCCAACCCCCCCCCCCCGGGCTGTTTTTCTTGTGTCGCTCCCTCTTCCACTGAGGTCATCCCTGACTATAATTCCACTCTCCACTGCCTTCTCTTTTATTCCCCTCTTTCCTGTAGTAGCCCACTCGATGGGCACCTTCTGGGGGACAGTGAGCGTGGAGCAGCAGCAGGAAGAGGTTGTCAGTCAGAGGACAGAGAGGGTGACTGTGCTCTGCTCCTGACTCCCTGCCTAGCACACAGTGGGCTCTCAGGCAGAGAGGGAGAGAACAGACAGGAGGAAGACCTCACAGCCACAAATCATGGCACTGGGGACGCAGGCCCACGGAGAAGATGCACGGGGTCCCTGCTAAGACCCAGCAGTGGGCAGGAAGGTTGCGTCCGGGTCTGAGCTTCATCTGTAATACTTGGCCTGCCTGTAGCTGTGTGCTATCTCCTGGGACCCTCACACATGAGCTCTGATCCATATACATGGAGGAGCAGGGCCAGGAATGGAAGGAAGGGCCCAGGCAGAGGGAGAGAGGGTATTAAAATTCCCCCGGCAGTTCTGTGGGAAGAGTTACTGCTCCTAACTGACCGTGAACGGTCCTCCTGACAGGTCTCGGAATACATCACTCCACTTTCTCTTGAAGCTGTCAGCTGCGGCTGACACCTCGCAGCAACGCTTCCCCGGGAGTAAGGGTTGGCCGCTTCTGGTGGGGACAGAGGGCAAACGGTCCGCTCCTCTGACTTCAGAAGCTGGAGGGCAGGCGGAGGCACTCAGTGGAGGCCTGGGTGACATGGTACAGGCTGTCGAGCCTGGCACTGAGGCTGACATCCCAGTCTGGGAAGGTGGTTTGTTAAGGGCCTGCCTCCAGTGAAATTCTATTAACCCAGAGGGGGGAATTTGTTTTCTCTCAAGTGAAAGCTCTGAGCGGCATGTCACATATGTCTTTTATTAATAAAAAAATAAGAAAATTGAATCATTACTATTGCATAATTGAAGTTCATTTGCTAGGCCAGCTCCTCCAAAGTGCGGGTGCCGGGGTGGGACAGGAGCAGGGATAAAGGGACCTGGGTCTGAGCTGCTTGGGAAGCACTTGTGCAGGAGGAGCACAGTGCTGCAGAGGGCACAGTGCCTTTGGAGAATCAGAGCGAGGGAAGCATGGACCTCTCAGTGCTTCCAGACTGTTCTACCGTCCTGGCGCCAGCTCCGGGGCCAGGCGACCTTAAAGTGAGTCCCTACCACCCTGGAAGCTCAATTTCTTTTCTTTTTTTTTCCCTTTTCAGGAAATCAGGGCTCATATTCCTCTGCATCTTGGCTCACATGGGTCTCTGGGAGTCAAATGACATCCAGTATGGATTTTTTCCCTTCATCCACAGCCACCTACCCAGGTATGTTAGGTGACAGACACTGTGCTAAATGACGAGATTGCAAGGAGGAGTACAATTAAAAGCTTGCTTTCAAGTGGGGGTGCGATGTACACTAGGGAACCCCAGATGCCCACTGTGCTTCAGAGAGCTAGAGGAAAGCTCACGGCTACCCTCTTGGTAGAAGTGATGGGAGAAGGTCCTCCCTTATAAAAGGTGAGCAGAAAAACTGACATAATCTACTCACTTTCCAGTGTGGCTATGGGCTAGTGTGACCCTGTAGTAGACCCTGTAGATCTGTAGTGACCAAGTAGACCCTGATACTCTGTTCAAGTAAAGTTATTGCTGCATGCATTCCATGGTCACGACTGCCTAAGAAGGCTGTAGAGAAGGGTCAAGGGGACTTTGGCCAGGCTGCTTTGCCCCATGTAACAGCAGCATCCTACCTACCCCCTCGAACTTGTGTACTGCTAAGATAGGGCCCAGAGGGGACCAGAAGAAATGCTGTGAGGTTGCTTCAGTCCTTTTAAGGTAAGAACAGAGTCATGGTTAAAACAAGACCCCTTATTCTTTGGCGACATGCCATCCTTATGCTTGTGACATTTTCTCTAATTCTCTTCTTTTGGGCCTCCTTTGATATTAGGTGAGGTTATTTTTAAAGGTGCCAACCTGTCTTAGCCCTAGAGAACCTGCACTAGAACTTCAAAGGACTGTTATCATGCTATTGTGAGCCAGAATGGTGACAGAATTAAAAGAAGGGCCCTCTCCTCTCCAGAGAAAGATGGCTCACAGGAGGCTAAGGTTGTCAGCTGCCCCAAGACTGGCCTTCCAGGATTCTCTGGTCCGAAACTTTGGAGAATTTCTGTTTCTTTTTCCTGGAGAAGACATTTTGCTTATATCACCTATAAGAAGCTAGAACCAAGACTCAACAGGGGGAACCTCCCTCTGCCAACACAAGGGAGAAGGCCCAGCTAAGTAGATTGGGATCATCACGACTTCCTGCTCTGTGGACTCTGGGTCCTCGTCACTAGTGCGGCTGCCAGCGCAGCCAGGAACCAGCCAGAGTCTCTTACAATTTCCTGGTGGAGCTAAGGAAAAATGTTTATCCCTCATCTCCATGCCTCTCATGAATTCTGATTCAAGCCACACAGACCTAGGAATCAATAGTTTTAATCATTTCAAAAACTAGCCCCACTCTGGGTAAAATTACAATGCACAAGAAGTTCAATGGAGCTTAAAGGGCACAACCTCATTATCATTTCATTAGACTCACATTTCAGCAAGATGGAAAGAAGTGTTCTCACATACCACTGTCTCCCACCAGCCCCCTTTCCTTCCCTGGCCTTGTAGAATAACTCTGGAGGACAGCGATGGTTTACAACAGCTGTCAGCCACCAGAGCCACTGGCCCATTCCCAGCATGCACTCTGCCTGAAGAGGAAGTTCACTGCAGTCACTGGAGACCTCAACGCAAATCAGTGCAAATGCCTTCCAAATCAAGTTTGCGATCCTGAGAAGTTTAGTAAAAACAAGCCTTCTGTCAAGGTTTGGCTTCTCACAGCTGCAGGGGTTAAGTCATCAACACAATATAAACCCAGGCCAGCAGAACCCTGTGCTGCCCCAAGCCCCAGACACCCTCTGGGAAGCCAAGGGTTTGAAAATGTCTTAAACTTTTCCAGTTTGTTTATTTTCCAATGTTTAATGATATTGTCCATGCAAGGAGCAGACTCTGGCTCCTGCTAACAATTAAAGAAGTTTTCTAATTTAGGAGAGAATATGATTTAAAAAGAAGTGAATGAGAATTTGCACAGGAAGCACAGCAAAGAAAGGATTCACACCAAGCAGAGAAAGCAAGGACTGGAGATGCCTGCCTGCACGATGAATGTGCAGAGCGACACTCTTGGGTGGGGCCAGCCAACTAGGGGCTAACTTTAGAGAAAGCTGGCAGATATCTGCCAGACCACACCACACTGCCACTATCGCCACCAGGGCTTATCTCAGTGGCCCAGTGGCCCAGACTTCACCCTCCCAGAAAATTCACATGTGTTCCCATCAGTGAGAGGTTGAACCATGTTTGCTCCTATCTGTCACAGGCTTGCCGTGTGACTAGGGGGAGCTCCCTCAGCATGCGCCCCACATGCTTGTGGACAGCCAACATCAAGAGAAGACTGGGCTTCCTCTCCCTACCCCACCCTGGTTCTTGGATGCCATGCTACTCACAGTCCCTCCAGGAGAAGTCAGTGCTGGTCTGTACAGTGAGAATAATGCTGCCTATGGGGTTACCCCAGATACCAGCAGGGGCTCTGCGACAGCACTGCTGGCCTGGTACTCACAGCACACTGGAGCCCCAATATGTACTGGACACCCAATAGGACCAGCCTCTCTGAGTCGTGCGGGAAAGTGGGACTAGGGCTAATGCTCTATTTCTCTCTCATTTTCTTCACCTACTCCTAAAAGACATCTGTGCTGCACACTTCTCCAATGCTAGCTGACACATCAGAACCCCAGGGCTGACATATGGCTGAGGCTTCAGGTAGGCTTTCTCCTCTATATCCTCATTCTGTTGCTTCTCAGTCTTGGCTGCCTGATGGAATCATTATACAGATTTTTAAAAATGTCACTGCTTGGCTTGGTGGCACATGCCTTTCATTCCAACAGGAGGCAGAAGCAGGCCAATTGCTTGAGATCAAGGCCAGTCTGAGATGGTGTCCATAGAATTGCAGGCTAGCTGGGGCTACATAGTGAGACAAAAGTCAAAAACAAACAACAACAAATCTTGTCTGAGCCTCACAGGAAAGCGATGTCAAGATCTCTGGGCATCCAGAATATCTGAGCTTTCCTGGACAATGCCTGTCCGCAGTGCAGGTTGAGCGCTCCTGCCCCAGATATAGGAAAGGAAGCAAGGCAAAGGTGGTGGGTGGGGGACAAAGCCAAACTTGGGAGCCTTTTCCTAAAAGAGAAGGTTGGACCCTCCGCCACACCTGGGCACACACCCAACCTGCCAGTGACTCGAGCTGCTGCTTTCGGTACCCTCAGCTGAATCACGTTGAGAAGGGAAGGAGGCGAGGAGGAGATGAGTGCAGGAAGACTCACTGCGAGTGACTTTCCAGTTCAGGCTTGGTGACATCCAGATGCCTGAAGGGAGGAGGCTCGGCAGTGGCAGAGATGGATGGAATCCAATAATTGTCAGGACATTGGGGGCACCTCTGATCTGTGTAAGTCTCCAAAGGATTCAGGCCATCTGTTCGAAACACAGGTGTGACCAGGAGCTGGCTGGCCTATGTTTGCTAGGTGTCCAGAGAGTTTATTTATTCACCTACCCTTCCTTCATCTCTCCATACAGTCGTTCACATGCCAAAGCATGTCGGAGCGTGGGGCGGCTGAGTCTCAGGTCCTCTGCTGAAAGCTTCATCTGTGTCTCTGTCCACTCAACTACCACAAGAGCAGTGTGAGGGACCTCAGATATCAAAAGCAGCCTGATAGTGCTTGAGCTTTGCTTGTGGCTCAGGAATGCTAGTTCTAAGTGTATTTCCTTATGAAAGCTTAAGAAAACAAGGAAAGCCACTCTACCTATAGTACATAGAGTCCTGATCTGGCCCACTCACCACCTAGATGGAACTTCACCAAACTCCTATTTCAAGGAGAAATAGAGGTTGGAAAGCTCACATTTATAAATGAAGACATCAGCGAGGTTGTTGCTCCTTGCCAAGAGTCTCACAGATCACAATTTACAAATCTGACTGACTAGATATGGGTCAATACTGAGCTGGCACAGTAGAGAAATCCCATATACAGATACACCTCCATCGTGCATGCTGATGGAGGTGTACCACCATTAAGCAAAGCCCCTGTTTAACCAGAAGACCCAGCTCCCTCAGCCTTGTTTTCTAAAGAAAGCTCTTGTTAGGAGTCTCTCTCAGTACATGGTACTCAATGGGAAACTACAGTCTCTGGGGGCCCCCAGGTCTGATGTTTAAACGGGATTACCACCCTGGTGTCTTCAGTGTTCATGTGGGTTTTTTTCAGTGTTTTTAATATCATACTTAAACCCACCACCAAAGTTTTCATTGTGACTAGGAGCCAGAGAGTAACATAAATACCAGTAACTGAAGGAGCCACATCAGTAGCTTCTGCTTGATGTTGTGTTACCAGCTTCCAGAACAAGGGGCTGGGCACTCTCTCCAGGCATGAGCCTTGAACCCTGATTCATTTCCTTCCTTTCTTTACTGTTTCTTCCTCTAACTTTACTTTACTGTGAGTCTCCCTCTCCCCTGAGAGAGTAATCTTGCTCTGAGTTAATTAGCAAGAAGTGACAGATCCCTTCCTGATATCCAGGCATTCTACTCCTCACCTACACCTTCTCTCTCTCTCTCTCTCTCTCTCTCTCTCTCTCTCTCTCTCTCTCCCTCTCTCTCTCTCATAAGGGTCCTGCATGGTCCTACAAAATTCTGCAATCTTTGTATCTCTACAAACTTCTGAAGCTTTATATCATTGCTTCATAGCAAAAAGAACTGTTTGTATAGAGTACCAGGTATTCGGTGGGTACCAGGTTCCTATGCAGCATATACATATAGAGTACCAGGTATTCAGTGGGTACCATGTTCCTATGCAGCATATATGTATAGAGTACCAGGTATTCAGTGGGTACCATGTTCCTATGCAGCATATATGTATAGAGTACCAGGTATTCGATGGGTACCCGGTTCCTATGCAGCATCATAGGAAGAAGAGTGGGCTCCAGGAAAGCTTCATGAGGGTCACATTTGCCATAGCTTTAAAAGGAGGATATTGAGGAGCATGGTAGCTCATAAATTTAATCCCAACACTTGGGAGGCAGATGCAGGCAGATCTCTATGAGATAGAGGCTAGCCTGGTCTACAGAGCGAATTATAGTTGGCATGGAGCTACGGGAGACCCTGTCAAAAAAAGATAAAAATCTAGCATTCAGGGGACATGGAAGTGGCTCTTTAGGTCACAGAATGCTAGGGAAAGTAAGCTGTGGAGTTTGGAAAATAGGAGGTATGCCTGGACCTGTCCCTCAGGATGGCTAAAGACAAGGTTTCATGAATGGGCGAGGAACTGAGCAGGGAGGGGAGTTTGGGACCAGGCTGGACGAGGAGGCTTCGAGCTTCAAGCTGAGCTTCAGGAGTCCAGTGTCATGCATGGGATGGAGGAGAGCTGCCTGAAGGTCAGCCATAGAGCAAGAGGCTGACTGGGTCAGAACACCAGGGAAGAGGTGACACGAATACACAGGCTAGTGAGGACCCCAGTGAGGGACGGATGGACCGGGAGGACCTGAGTCCCAGGGCAGGAGTTCTAACCTCTATTTCAGATCACTGTGCAAAACCCTGAGCTGGTGACTTAATGGGTGACAAGTGAGCTCACTCCCCAGCAACTGTTTGGGGAAGTGAAAGAGGAAACTGACCTCAAAATAGGGATACCTGACTCACTGTCTGTCAGTGACCTCGTGCACAAACATCTTCTGAACCTGTTGCCAGCCACCTCCCCTATCCACACCTTAGCTCCTAGGAATGTAGACAGCAGGATCGTGCTTGAAACACCGACTGGCTTCTGGGCCAAGGCAGATTTGGATCTTTCCCTGCCGCTGCTGGGGGCCTTTAGCAGATCACATTGTTTTCTGGGCCTTGGTTTTCAAATCTATAAAATGGCAATTGCAACCATCACCACCCATTTGTGGCACTTTTACGAGGTCGAATATCCTAATAAACTTGAACCTGCTTGCAGCTGCTTGGAGGCGGATGCTACAAAAATGTGGGCTGTAATTGCTGATATTGTTGTGTAATTGGCCATCACTGTTGCCCCCACTACTGTAGACTTGTGTATCTCCCTTCTCTGAGAGGTCAAACACTGTTTAGGATGTTCTTTCATAAGTAATTCTTAAACATCTTCTCTTGTTTAGACATGGGCCGGGCCCCAGAAGGCCCTGCAGATACTGCCTACCTGAAACAGGCCTTGAGTCAGGTCCTAGGAAATGTCAGGGAGCCTGGGTTGAGCACCTTGGAGAGGGAGCAACAAGGTGATTCAACTGTGCAAGGTTGGGGATGTGCGAGTATGCAGGCAGGGAAAAGCATGTGTCTCAGGGTGGGACTTTCTGGGTGCCGGGGAATGGTGATCGCTCATCCCTCCAATTCCTCCAAACACTGGGCTGTATCAGCCCCGACCACACCTCCTTCCCATTTGCCACCTCCTGAGCTTACTGCCTAGAACTCTTTCGGTGCAGTCAAATGACTCACCAACCTTGGGATCTGCGAATATCACTCAGCTGCCCTTCCTCTGCTCACTGGGAAATGGGTCCAATAGTCTGGATCTGCCTGCCTATAGGGATGAGGGAGAGGGAGGTCCCAAGGGCTGAGGAGGCTTAGTCACCATAAGGTGTGTGAAAGCACAAGGTGGGGGGCTGGAGAGATGGCCTAGCGGTTAAGAGCACCGACTGCTCTTGCAGAGGACCGGGGTTCGATCCCCAGCACCCACATGGCAGCTGAGAATCATCTGTAACTCCAATTCCAGGAGAACTCCAGTTCCAGGGGAATCCGACACCCTCTTCTGACCTCCGCGGCATTGCATGACACGGGTGCACAAACGTACATGCAGACAGTACATCATACACATAAATAAATAAAATATTTTTAAAAATTAAAAAAAAAAAAAAAGAAAGCACAAGGTGGGTCGAGGCCTGACCATCTTGGGGCACTGTCCTGCCTGGGAGTGGGTGCTGGCAGCTAGAGGGCATTCTACTGCAATCATGAGAGATTTGGGGGATCCCAAAAAGCTGCCTCCCAAACCTTGAAAGCTGGACAGAAAGTATCTTAGTACTAAGATACAAATTCCCAAATCCAAACAACAACAAAAACGAATCAGGAGAACAGGACGGCGCTCCACAGTGGCACTCCTCCCAGGTGTCACAGCAGTGGCTCGGTGCAGGCCTGGGAGAAGAGGGCAGTCTCCCTCCAACCTGAGTGAAATTGGAGCTGCGCTGCCAAGGGGCTGCATACTCCCTTGCTGGGGCAGGCTGCTGGCCTGAATGGACAAAGAGAGGCCAGAGGCCATCATCCAACAGGGACAGCACCAGGCCATGGGAGGCCCTGAGGACTTAAGTTGGGTTAGCATGCTTGCCCTGCTTACATTGAGGCAGGAGAGGAAATGGGCGAGAGCTGTCCAGAGCGAGAGTACCAGGAACCACCCACCTACTCGGAATGCTCTCAGCCACTGGGCCTGGGTAGACAGGCTGCTGAACCGCAAGGCCCCTGAAATCTCCAGGCAAAGTGCTTGGAGGATTCCTTCAAGGATTCCTTCCCTGGCCTAAGCCTACGGACTTTTTTCTAATTTCATTTTTATTTCAGTGTTTTATTTTACTTGACCCTCATACTCCTCAAACCAGGCCTGACTGCACTTCCAGCCACCAGCCTGGCAGGAACTCTGTCTACCTCTGCATGAGCATAGACTCCTGGGTTCAACCTGCTGGATTCACCATGTGCTATTGGGCAGGTCACCTAACTTCTGGGGGTTTCTGCTGCCCACCTGTATTTGCGGGTCACAGTGGGACCCATGTCATAGCCTCTTTGAAGAAATAAATATATTAATGTTTGAAAACCCGACCCTGCCAGGATGACCTGCAGGGTGGTTGGCTGCGCTCCACTGTTCCCTGCACAGTCACGCTGTCCCTCACATGTTGGTCTTCTCCTGGCTTCCTCATCAGACAGAAACTCTTAGATCCAGAGATCCAGTTTCATCCCTTTTGGAAGCCTTGGTCCTCTTCACCTGCCCAGGCCCCCATCTTCTCTACAAAGATGAGTGCCTCTCATCTTACAAAACTGTGCTCAAACCTCAATGTTTCCGAAACAGAGTGCCATGGGAGAATTCGAGGTCCTCAGGTCAGAAGGCCTGGGTACATCCTAGCTTAAAGGAATCCAGCTGGGTGACTTGGGATAAGTTACGTAATCTCTCTTAGTCTTAATTTCCTTAGATACATAAAGTAGTAAATAGCCCTTCCTCCAAGGATAACGACGAAGAAAAAGAATAAGAAGGCATGCCGGTGCCTGGGTGGTGTGGCACGGAGTAGGTGCTCAGCTTTCTCCAACTTTGCCCATGGACATTTGCCCTGTTGGTTTCTCTCTCATCCATTCAACATTTACTGGACCTTTCTATATGTTCTAGGCCCTAGGGATGACTATGATGGAATCTTTGCTTTGGAGAGCTCTTAGACAATGAGTGATCAAGTACATGAATAGATCATCTTTGGGTCCTGTGGCAAATGGCATTGTGCGGATGTACATGAGGCTGTTTAGAATATACCATGTGGGTGACTTCATTACTTTCATGTTAAGCCAAGTTGTGTCCCAGGCATTCTACCAGGTGCTGGGCATTCACAGTAAAGGTGCCACCTTCATCCCTAAGCAGGGCAGGGCCCAGTATGGAAGACAGACAGAAAGACATAACGATTACACCATGTAGGTAATGATCCATACCCACAGGACAGCGAAATGCAAGGAGTAAAGAGGACTAGGTAGAAGAGGCAGCACCCAACACTTACGGATGCATGAGCTAACCAAAGGAGAGGCTCAGCAGCCTGTAAAGGAAGGCCAGGCATGGTGGGGAGCAGCCACCACAAGTGGCTGTGGACAGTGTGATGCACAGGCAGGAAGCTTAGAACTCCAGCAAGCTCTTCTTCTCTTTCCCCTCCTAGCACCACTCCCGCCATTCTCCTTGGACCCAGCTCCAGAAATCTCCATTTCCCCAAAGCTTCAGCCTCTATGATGATCAGGCCTGGCCTAGTCTTGGAGGCATTCAGCCTGGGCTCTTCCTGAGGGACATTAGAAGGACAAAGAGGAGGTAAAACTGTAGTGGGACTAGAGGGAAGAGAATCTCTCCTACCCCTGGTATACTGTCAGGACACTTACCCGTATCCTGGGTTAGCCTTGGGCTGTGGTTACTCAAACTATCAGTACCAGCTATGCCCCATTGGAGAGGAACCTGCTTCCTCTCCTAAGGCTTCCCAAGCCCAGCTCCTATGCTTAGAGATTTCTGATTCGTCTCCTCAGGCCTCTGTTCCAGTCAAATCAGTCCCTGTTAATTTGATGATGGTGAAGGCCCCTTCACCACCAGCAGGACACAAGATTCTCAGCACACCCCACATTGCTGAGATGGATGCAGTTGTCATGCTCATGTACACACACACACACACACACACACACACACACACACACACCTCCCACCACTGGAGCTCACAGTACCACACGCATAGAGACACTCAGCACTCACCCGGCATCTGCTCTGAGACACACACGTGCGAATGCCAGAAGGGCCCAGCTCGCCTCTGCCCCCTCAGCTACCTCTGGGGAGAATCAGCCCCTTGGACGGTTCTGGGCCTCCAGCCCAGGGGCACCAGGCTCAGGCCAGAAAGCCCCAGTATCTCTCACTGAGAAGGTTCCAAAGGGTTAAGAAAGAGCATTTCCAGGGAGTTTGCCTCTTAATCAACACAGTTCATTCTTTTCCTTTTACAAACATAAATTCTTGGCAGTCAGTAACCAAGAAAGAAAGGGGTAAGAAAAAAGCTTTAGCCCAACATTAGTCAAATCTTTGCCTCTTCCTATTTTTTTTTTTCCAAGTTTAGACCCAGGGGAATTCAAAGCAATGAGAGAAATCCCAGCCCAGATGGAATGTTTTTGCTAATATATGTCTGCAAGTTATTTAAGTGTGTGTGTGTGTGTGTGTGTGTGTGTGTGTGTGAGAGAGAGAGAGAGAGAGAGAGAGGAACATGAGCAGGGTGTGTGTGTGTGTGTGTGTGTGTGTGTGTGTGTGTTCATACATGCACACTATGTGGCAGGAACACACAGCACAGCAGCGCAGTCATCCCCCTCTGCACAGAAGCCCCAGCCGGCCTCAGGCTCCAGCTCTCCTATCTACACTTGAAGCAAGACAAAGTCATGAACCAGGACAGTCCTCTCTACTCAGCTGTGCAGGTCCTAACTTCCTGATTTCTCTGGAGAGATTAGGCAGTTCTCCATCCAAAGGCACTTGGGAGGCCTGAGCTAGCCCACGCTGGCTTGACCCCCTTCCAGCCAGGGGACTGGTCCTGCTCTTCTGGGCCCTAGCCTACCCTGAGTCCTGGGCCTTCCATGTGGAACTTCCCATGCTCTACCCTGCCGCTCTGCCGCAGAGTCCAGACTCCCACCACCTCCCCTGAACACAGAGGCCTCCAATGCCCCCAGTTGGGCGCGGTGGGGAGCCCACAGCTTCCTGCATCACCAGCTTCAGGGCCCCAGTATATTTAGAGCCCTCGGCCTGGAGGCTCTACAGGTTTGCCACACTCCTCCTCTGGTGTTTTGCCCCTTTACCCACTTGCCCTCACCAGCCTTTTTCGGGAGAATGGGGCCACCCAAAGTCCATATGATGAAGGGGCAGGCCTTAACTGCCAGCTCTCGGAGTCTACTGAATGTGTACTGACGCATGCCACCTTAGTCTGGGGCTCCACCCAGCCCAGCCTAAAGGGACTGGGGGCTGGAGGAGCTTTGAGGAGGGGAGAAGGAGTTTCCAAGGAACCTAAGAAATGAGTTTGGGATTCGGTGTCATCTGAGCTTGTTTGCATGTGAAGCTAGGTGACGGTGGTGGCTTAGCTCTGACTTCCAACATGGAAGCGTTTGCCTAGAAAGGAAACTCTGAGGCAGAAAAAGAGAAACATTTTGTGGGAAGTGTATTGGATTGACACCTTGTTAGGGCTCACAGCTTCCCACCCTAGCATCGTCCCCCCAGAATGGGTGGGGCCCTGACCTTACACAGACAGACACTGGCTTCCCGGAGCCCGAAGATGCCAGAAGGAGTCTGTCTGTCTGTCTGTCTTGGACTGAGGACTCTGCGAATCTTCCAGCCCTGCTGAGAAATATCACAACAGAGAATCTTGTCCTTATTCGTGTTCCCACATGAGTCACTCCAAGAGGTAACAACTGCTAGGCTGGAAGCTGTCTCAGAGGTGACACAAGGCTGGCCAGGGTGGGGTGGGCGGCCCCTGGCTGAAACAGCCAGCCTGAATCAGGCTCAGGCAGCGCGATGGGACCCAGAATCAGACCTTCACATATGTGTATGGCGGAGGTGACCTCGCTTCCTGGGGCTGCATCCTAAGGCAGGTGCAATCTTGGTGCCCACATGGTGTGGCCATAGAACGCAGGCTGCTTGTGGGCATTACCTGCTGGGGGACTGGCTTTCACCTCATTCACCAGGAAGATGAGGTGATCTGAGTAGAGCCTTGTCTTCCAGGGGCAGCAGGGAAATGAGCATAGTGGGGCCTGGGCCCACAGCTTTCCCAGGGTGTCCACGGCAGAAGAAAAGCATGGCTTACTCTTCAAGGAGCTGCATGTGCACCCATCACCGACAGGCAGCTCACGGCAGTCACACAAGTGATGATGGAGGATCATCTGTGATGGGAGGAGAAAAGGGCAGGTGGTGACTAAGTCACCATCCTGGGTCACAGTTCCCCCTCCCACAAAAAGACCTCAGAGCGTCTAAGGGACTCGTCAGTGCTGCCAACTTAGGTTTTTAATGTTTTTCTGGAATTTTAATTTTATTTTGTATGTGTGAGTGTCTTGCCTGCATGTATGTAAATGTACTGGTGCCCATGGACGCTAGAAGAGTGTGTGGATCCCCTAGAACTGGAGTTATGGACAGTTGTTACCCACCATGTGGGTGCTGGGACCTGGACCCGGGTCTTCTGTAAGAGCAGTCAGTTCTCTTAACTGCTGAGCCATCTCTCTAGCCCCTTTAACTTTAAAAAGAGATTTTCTTTTTCTTTTACATGTTTAAGTATTTTGCCTGTATGTATGTAAGTGGCGTACCATGTGTGTGCCAGGCCCACAGAGGCCAGAAAAGGGCACTGGATCCCCTGGAACTGGAGTTATGCATGGTTGTTAGCCACCATGTGGGTGCTGGGAACTGAACCGGTCCTCTGGAGGAAGAGCCAGTGCTCTTCATCACAGCCAGCTCAGCTCGCTAGGCCGCCATCTTAGGTTTTAAGGAACACCCTTCTGTCATGTCTCTCTTGAACTTATCTGAGTGATGTTATTGTCTCAAAGACCTGGGGCAACTCCCACTGTCTTCCAGCTAGTCTCCAAGACCCACCCAGGACCTGGAGTGGGTTCCCTCCTCCCCAAAGTCAGTTTCCCACAGAATAAGCTGTGTGACAAGAAGGGTCTTCTTCTCTCTGGGCTTGCTGGCTGGCTCGCCCAGCTGGCTGTCTCTTGTCCCATGGGACAGAGCAGGGAGCCAGAGTCATTCAGATCTGGAGGAACATTCTGGCCTGGGGTCCAGCACGGGGCTGGGGGCGGTGGGGGGGGGCTTGATATATTCTCTTCTGGGGTTGCTTTCTAGAGCCTGGTAGCTCTATGGTGCTTTCTTCTGCCAAACATGTACCTGTGTGGTTTACATACATGTATAAATTAGGTAGACAGACACACTTGGGGTTTATGAGGTGGGCTGCCTTGCTATCTGCCCAAAGCAGCCAAGCCCAACTATGCTCCCAAAAGGGTAGGTTGGGCATCTCTCCAGGCAGATCTGCTTGGTCCCCTCCTTCAGTAACTCCTTTTCCAACTCCCTGGCATCAAGCTGTCATCCTCAGCAGCTCCTCCCTGCAGCCAGGCTGTTGCTATATCCTCACTCTTCCTCCGCAGCAACTCTGAAATCTGTTCCTTTCTTGGTCTCTGCCTCTCCATCAACACCCCCCAGCCGTGTCCCGGTCACATTCCGTGGCCCTTGTCTCCTGTCACTTTCCGTGGCCCTTGTCTCCATGTCCGCCTCTCTTGCTGTTCACGATCTCCCACTCTGTGCTGTGCCCATCTCCTGCCCTGCTGATTTTCTGTACAGCTCTGCAAGCCTTCTTTCCTCTGGTACAATTTATGTCTCTGTCACTATTTCTCTAGAAGTAACTGAGCCTGGAACTGTCCTTGGAGAATGAGCACGTCTAACCCATTTCCAACCCTGTTCTCTGTGCATTCTCAGGCCTAGGCTCTGAGCATGAGCTTGAGGATCTCAGGGCCCTCCTGTGCCTGCTGGGCCTCAGAACCAAGTACCTAGGGAAGAACAGCTAGGTGGGGAAGCGGTGAGACAGCCTGGCCTGTTACTAAGACAAGTTTTGGGTGGCCTGGCTCATTTGCATGTTAGGTCTCTTTTGCATAAATCTGCATGTTGAGCTGGAGGCCCTAGAGCCAGGTAATTTACAAGGAAGCAGAATAAATTAATCAGCTTGCACTGCTGCAGGCTCCAGCCAGCCCTATCTTCCCACTCACTGAGCAACCTAGGCAGCCAGAGGCTCTGTAAGACGGGGTGGAGCGGGGCAGGGTTGCTGCTGGTGGGATTCGGATCTGCTTCAAGCTGTGGATGGCCCGAGGGGTAGCCTGATACCCAGACTTGCTAGTTCTAGGGCAGTCCTGCAAGCATGGATGGGCCCTGCTGTCTACACTGAGCTATGAAGCCTGCCAGCTGAAAACGGGGGACTTGGGGCTCTGTCGGGGTGCAGGAAGTGGGCGGGAACTTTCCAGGAGAACCCAGCTCCCCACTGTGGTGTCCAGAACAAAGTCTCTGCCCTTTGGCTCTCAGCAACGCTGCTTCCCTGCTCCTTAGCTGCCTAGGGGTGCGTGGACATCACTCCTCCATTTGAAGTTCTCCAAGATCCAGGGGGGCCGGGTATGACAATCAGTACTTCTTCACTATGCCTTCGGCAAGCCCCCCCCCTTCTCCTCTAGCCACCTGGGATACCCTAGAGCCCCTTCTTACCGAAGTAACTGGCTCAGCTTCCTGTCAGAAAAAGGCAAAGTGACAACTGAGGTAGTAGGTTCCCCACCTCTGGCAAGGGTTACTTCTTGGCTCCCCCGCAATCAGTAAATGGTTCTTGAAGCCCCAAGAATGTGGAGGAAACCCCTCATATGAGAGGAGGATGGGGATGAGGACCCATGTCCACTTCCCCTCCATCGGGCAAAGGTGAGCTAGCCCTGGGGACCCGGACATGTCACAGGCTCCACATTGTCCTAACTCCTCTGCTGTTTGTTTAGAAGGGAACCTCAGCACATACAGCCAACCAAAACTGCTTCAATTCATCTCTGGCTGGCCAACATGACCACTGCTGCTAGTGAGCTGCACAGCGTCGGGTAAAACAGGAGCTCTGGAGCCCAGCACATTTCTGCCTGTGTCCTGGGGTCACACTGCCAGCTGTATGCCCCAAGGAGAGACACCTGGCCTCTCTGAACCTAGTTTCCACATTTGTACAAGAGAGTTCCTTTGTCATGGACTTCTTATGAGACTTTCAGGGAGACGGAGTGTACCACTGATGTACAGTACACGGGGCAGAAATACCAGCAGACATGGGCGCTCCTCTCGCAGACCTCGGCATCCCTTACCAGGAGGCCCAGTCAGAGGAAGGGGCCTCTCTTACCACCCTCTCTTCCTGCTGCCCCCTCCCATCCATTCTCCACACAGCTCCAGGGAACATTTGAAAACAAATGTCAGGCCACTCCCTACTGTTCCTTACTGGCTCCCAAGCACACCCAGGAGGCAATGGGCTCCTGTGCTCTGGCCCCTCCTGATCCCCACAGTCTCCCCTCCTGTCCTCTCATAGCCCCAGCTCTGTCCTGCTACAGTGCCCTGCTCGCCTCTAAGTCCCGTACAGGCTGCTTCCTGATCCCAGCCACTCTCCTCCCTCACTCACAGAGTGGTTTTCTCCAGGGCACCTGCCTTCTTGTAAGGACTGAAGGACATAGATAGGTTCAAGGGTTCTGAATCTCAGGAGACAGCCTGAGAGGGAGGAGAAGGAAGAACATCTAAGGGGACCTTTGCTCGGCAGAGGACCCAGGCTCCTGGGAAGAAAGTGGGTTCTTCCACAGTCCATGTAAGGAGCTATCACCAACTTGGCCTTGGCACTGAGGACATCACATTCATCTCTCTGAGGAAGACTAGAGGCTCAGAAAGACTTGGGGACACCAAATAATGACTTTCAAGCTATACAAGGAACCTTCCACAATGCGAATATTTGGGGGCAAGTTCCCCACCTTCATAACCCCTTCCTACTCTCTCTCTCTCTCTCTCCCTCTCTCTCTGGCACTGGCTTGCCTCATCTGTCAGGAGAGCAGGACTTCACTAAAAGAGTGAAGATCTAAGCAAGGGGCGCCTGAGGCCTGCCTTATTGACAAACAGTCCAGTAAAATCTGGTAATCCGTTGGCCTATGGAATGTATACCCATTCTGAAATCTGAAGACTTGAGTTTAAGGGCTACTTCCTAGCTAAATGAATGGACAACTCACTTGGCCTTTTGAACCTCAGTCTCTTCTACTGTAAAATGGGGATGAAAATTACTCCGTTTACCAGACTAGCATTGGGCACAGGAGGGGATGGTTGTGAAGTGCCCCCTAAACAGGTCAAAACGCAAACATGGAAACTTGGGTTTTTTCTTTATTTTTGAGATGAGATCTCATTAGCATAGACTGGCCTTCAACTTGCTTTGTAGTGAGGATTATCTTGACCTTATGATCCTGCTGACTCTACCTCCCAAGTGCTAGAATTCCCAGTGTACACAACCATGCCTAGTTTTATGCAGTACTAAGGATGGGACCCAGAACTTTGAGCATAGTAGGTAAGCCCTCACCAACTGAGATACCGCAGCTCCACAGAATATCTTATTCTGGTTTTGTTTTGGCGCTGGGCATTAAACCCAGGCCCCTCATTCTTACTAGGCAAGTACTCTAACACTGAACTATATCCTTAATTCCCCAAGTTGGCCTTGAACTCACTCAGCCCAGGAAGAACTTGAATTTGTAATCCTCCCGCCTCAGCCTACCGAGTAGTAGGGATTACTAGGCTTGAACCAAGCTACATCTATTCTTTAAAAAATATTTTATTTTTATTTTTATGGGTATGAATGTATTACCTGCATGTAGTTAAGTGCACCCATGTTGTGCAATGTCCACAAAGGTCAGAAGAGGACATTATATTCCTCTGGAACTGGAGTTACAGATGGTTGTTAGTTGCCATGTAGGTACTGGGAATCCAACCCAAGTCCTCTGCAAGAGCAGCCAGTGCTCTTAACCTTTGAGCCATCTCTCCAGCCTACTACATGTATTCTTAATGAGGGGAACCAGGTCCTTATGCCCAGAGTGGGTTGCTTCCTGCCCACCTCGGCCCTTGTTCGCATTCTGTGCCTAATCTATGGTGCTGGGGTTACAAATATTTGTTCCTTATGGCTAGACTTTCATGAGTTTTATCAACTTGGTGATAAGATAATCCGTCCTGCTGGTGCACACTGGCAGCTGGTCTGAGGCAGCGACCTCACGAACCATACTTTTTAATACCTGGAGGTCAGTAGACAGGTGGGAGAGGGACAGCTGAGGGGCCTCTCAAATTAGTTCTCTTTGTTTCTGCTCTGATGTCTACAGTTGACCTAAGATTCCAAGTTAGCACCTTTTATGCCAGATGGTGACTGGCTCTCCACTGGCTCCGCTGAGCGCAGAACCAAAAGGCTTCACAAAGACTTGAAGTGAGCATTCTCCTTTAATTAAGCACAAAACCTCCATATCTATTTCAGCCTTTGAAAAGTGAAACCCAGGAAGGCGGGTTCCTTAGTTAAAGGGGGAAAAGTTCGCAGAATGAACACCCTGCCCCCATTTCTCCTGTGTGATTTAATGAGTCGGCCAGGCTTCCCCGGCTCCAGAAACCCCAGCACGCTTCAGTAAGCAAAGGTCACATTAAAATGGCTGACTGGCCAGGCAGCCTTGAGGCAAGGTGAAGAGCTAGGATTCTCTCTCCTTGCTCAGTCACTCATTGTGACCCTTGTGACCCTTGTTCTAGCCAGACCAACCCTGCACCCTGTGTCCTCTATGTCCCCTGTTTCCCCTGCCCTCCTGGCCCCAAGTCTGGGGCTCGCTGCCTCCTACCTCTCATGGCCTCAGCCCTCAGACTTTCTTCTTTTTAGATCCTGGCCTTGAACATACTATGTAGCTGTGAATGACTTTGAACCTCTGATGTTCTGTAGCCAGAAGAAAGGCCACATTTGGACCAGCTGGCTCCCCACTACCCCCTAGACTCTATAGGCCAGGGACCAATCCCTGCTTCTTCCAGGCAGTCAGGGAAGATCACAAAAACAAAATTCTCACTTCATTCGCCCCACGTGAGGACTGTGAGGACGCTCCTGGAGGTAACACCTGCTTCACCTCTTATCTTAGGAGACAAACTTAGTAGACATGGGGGCATAATAAAATAGAATTTCCTAATGATAACAGGATTCTAGAGCAAGAAAGCGTTGTAGAGGTCAAGTAACCTAATCCCCCTTTAAAACAAAAATTTTAAAAAGCTTAGTTTTCCAGACAAGCCGTACCATGTAGACCAGGCAACAAAATTTTTAAAAGGTTTAGCTTTAGACGGAATTCTCCCAAATTCCTTCTATGAAGCCAGCATCACTCTATTACCAAAACCAGGCAAAGATACAACTAAAAAGGAGAATTATAGACCCATCTCCCTAATGAACACAGATGTGAAAATTCTAAACAGGATATTGGCAAATCGCATACAGACCCACATCAAGAAGATCATCCATCATGACCAAGTTGGTTCATACCAGAGATGCAGGGATGATTCAACATACAAAAATCAATAAATATCATCAAACACATAAATGGAATGAAAGACAAAAAACACACCATCATCTCAATTGATGCTGAAAAAGCCTTTGACAAAATCCAGCATCCCTTCATGCTTAAAGTCCTAGAAGGAATTGGATTGGAGGGATCATTCCTCAATGTAATCAAAGCCATATACAGGAAACCCACAGCCAATATCATCCTAAATGGGGAAATGACAGAAACATTCCCTTTAAAGGTAGGAACTCAGCAAGGCTGCCCCCTGTCACCACTCCTCTTCAATATAGAGCTTGAAACACTTGCTAGAGCAATAAGGCAAGAAAAGGATATTAAAGGAGTACTAATTGGAAAAGAGGAAGTCAAACTATCCCTATTTGCTGATGATATGATTGTTTACTTAAGGGATGCTAAAAACTCCACCAGAAAACTCCTAGAAACGATTAACAGCTTCAGCAAAGTGGCAGGATACAAAATTAACCTTAAAAAAAAAATCAATGGCCTTTATACCAAGAACAAGCAACTGGAGAAAAAATTCAAATAGACCTTCCCACTCACAATAGCCTCAAAAACAATAAAATACCTAGGAACAAACCTAACCAAAGACACCAAAGATCTCTACAACAAAAATTTTAAACCTTTAATGAAAGAAATTGAAGAAGACATCAGAAGATGGAAAAACCTCCCATGCTCATGGATTGGGAAAATTAACATTGTAAAAATGTCCATTTTACTGAAACTCTTATATAGATTTAATGCAATTCCAATCAAAATCCCCAAGCGTTTCTTCACAGGCTTGGAAACAAAAGTCCTTAAATTCATTTGGAGAAACAAAAGACCCCGAATAGCCAAAACAACCCTGAGTGAAAAGAGCTACACAGCGGGTATCTCTATACCAGACTTCAAACTATACTACAGGGCTATAGTCATAAAAACAGCCTGGTACTGGCACAAAAACAGACCTGTTGACCAATGGAACAAAACCAAAGATCCAACCTGAGCACATACAATTTCAGCCATCTTATATTTGACAAAGGGGGCCAAGAAGCCACAATGGAGAAAAGAGAGCATTTTCAGCAAGTGGTGTTGGCAAAACTGGATCACCACTTGTAGAAGAATGAAATTAAACCCCTACCTCTCTCCCTGTACAAAAGTGAACTCCAGATGGATCAAAGACCTCAACGTGAAACCCCAAACTCTGAAAGCGATAGAAGAAAAAGTTGGCAGCAGACTACAAGACATAGGCATAGGAAAAGACTTCCTAAATCAGACAGCAGCTGCACAAGTATTAAGGTGGACAATTGACAAATGGGACCTCATTAAACTCAAAAGCTTCTGTACATCAAAAGAAACAATCAAGGAAGTGAAGAGAAATCCCACAGAGTGGGAGGAAACCTTCACCGCAGAAACATCTGACAAAGCATTGATTTCCAGAATATACAAACTACTCAAAAAATGAAGAAGAAAGAAAACAAATGACCCACTCAATAGATGGAGCAAAGAGCTGAACAGAGACTTCACAAGTGAGGAATTAGAGATGGCTGAGAAACACCTTAAGAAGTGTTCAACATCACTAATCATTAAGGAAATGCAAATCAAAACGACTTTAAGATATCATCTTACTCTAATAAGACTGGCTAGGATCAAGAAAACAAATGATACCAAGTGCTGGAGAGATTGTGGGGAAAGGGGAACACTCATTCACTGCTGGTGGGAATGTAAACTCGTACAGCCACTATGGAAAGCAGTGTGGAGAACACTTGGAAGACTTGGAATGAACTTGCCACCCGACCCAGCCATACCACTCCTAGGCATGTACCCTCAAGACTCACCCCACCACAGAGCTACATGCATGGCCATGTTTATTGCAGCTCTCTTCACAATAGCAAGGAGCTGGAACCAACCCAAATGCCCCTCAACTGACGAGTGGATAGAGAAAATGTGGTATATCTACACAATGGAGTTCTATGCTGCAGTAAAGAAAGACGACATCATGAGCTTTGCAGGAAAATGGCTGGAGCTAGAGGACATCATGCTGAGTGAAGTAACACAGTCCCAGAGAAACAAAGGACGAATGGTATCCCTCATCTGTGGATGCTAGTGCCAATTACCTAGTTGTAAGTATTTCTTCTGCACGGCCCCTTGAGCTTTTGTCCAAAGTAGTTGGGAGTGATGCATATTGGAAACAACAACAACAGAAAGAACTGCATCGAAGAACTGACTGAAATAGTGAACTTTTGCTCAAAACAGTCAACTTCCTCATGGACTGCTCTTGCAGAGGACCTGGGTTCGATTCCCAGCACCCACATGGCAGCTAAGAACCATCTTTAACTCCAGTTCCAGGGGAATCCGATGCCCTCTTCTGACCTCCATGCCATTGCATGACACGGGTGCACAAACCTACATGCAGACAGTACACTCATACACATAAAGAAATAACAAATAAATTAAAAAAAAAAAGTTTAGGTTTCCAGAGAAACTCACACCATATAGACCAGGCTGGCCTCAAAATCATGACTTTCCTGCTTCACGCTCCTGAAATACCAAAATTACAGACACTCCCACACCAAGTCTAACTTTTTAATCATTGATACGGGGATCAGAGTAGGAGGGAACAGGATCTCAGGTAGCCCAGACTGGCCCCAAGCTCAAGGATGACCTTGAACTTTGACCCTCCTGCCTGTACCTCCCAAGTGTTGAGATGGCAGGTGTACAGCACTACTCCCTGTTTATGCGGTGTTGGGGACCTCATCCAGTGTCCCCTGCAGGCTAGGTAGGCACTCCTCCAATCCCATCCCCTTCCAAATTTTAGTGGATACTTTCCACCCCACTTTTTTACAGGTAGATAGACTGAAGTTCGAGGAGAGCAGAGATCTAAGGAGTTGTATTAAGTAAGACAGGCGAGTAGGCTTCAGCTTAGGAGGTAAAAATAGCAAGGAAAAGAGGAGGAGGGCAGGATATCTAGGAGGGAGGTCTACTGCTGAGGCCACAGAGGATGGGATGGATGTCTCAGTCCTCTCGGACGTAACTGCTCCAGGCCTCCCTCTGTGGCCTCCCCTTTCAGGCCCCTAGCCAGGCCCTTCAATGTTTCTGCTCATGTGTCATGGAGAGGGAGGTACAATTTCACGTCCTATCACTTAGGAGCCAGGGCTCCCAAGTCAGACCTGAGTTCAAGCACTGTGTCTGTGAGACTCAGCCAAGCTCTTCCTCCTTTGTGCCTCAGTGTCATCATCTTTAGAATGGAGCTAACAGCAGTCTCCTTTGAGGGAGATACCTGAGCTCAGGGTGATAACTCAGGGCAATGTGCCGGGCAGTTCTCACACCAGAACAGAAACTCTGTGAATCAAGGATGAGTTTCACTTTCTGCTGGATTCAGAGGCACCTGCCTGCCCTGAGTATCAGTCGATAACTCCACACGATGCAGCACTCCGTCTGCATTTGGCACTAACCCTTGTGGTTGTTCTTGTTTCTATTGCCTAGAGAATTTCCCTGTTCTTTTTTTCACCTTTCTTTTCCTTCACCCTGAGTTCCGTCGTGGCCAGTTTTGCCCATACTTCCTAACTGCATCAGTCTGCAGCCTGTGCTTGCCCTTCCCTGGGCTCCTGCCAGAGGGAGAAGGGACACTAGCAGGCCCTGTCCAAATGGGGCCTTCCCTGCCAGCCCCCAGCCCCTTCAGTGCTCAGAGTGGTTTTCCCTCGAAATACTAGCCACCATCCTCTTTCCTACTGTGCACTGCCTAATAAGTCAGGAGTGGTTAAAAAAAAAAAACAACTCTTCATTATTTTTTCCTTTCCAAGAAGGCTGTCCATTTATTTTTGTTTTGTCTGATTCAAAACTGCCTGATGTAATTCCCTTCTGCTCTGACAAATGGGACCCTCAGCAAAGAAGGGAAAGGAGCCAAAGCAAGAAGAGAAGGGGTCAGAGGCTTTCCAGAGAGTCATGAAGTTCCCATCCGAGTGCAGGCAGTTAGACAGTTCTTCCTTGTGGCTCTAGGATTGAGGAAGACTAGACGCCTCCCCCTCAGTCATTCCAGCAGGATGGGGACCACAGCTCTGTGTTCCTCTGCTCCTCAAGCCAGTCCAGAGAAGACAATAGAAGGCAATGTCTGCCTTCCTCCACCCGTGGAACCAAGATGCTAGCCATGTACGGCCAGCCCTCCTCTTCTCCGATACCCTGCTCACCTTGCCTTGTCCTCATCCTGGGTTGAGAATTTATATTCACCTTGATTTAGTGAAAATCTGGATGGAAAAATTATAGGAAATTGGTGGAGCAGATTGTAATTCAACACTGCAGATTAACATCAAGACTGGATGCAGTGCTGGCACACTCCCGGAATCTGAGCATTCAGGAGTTCGAGGCAGGAAGACCGCCACAAGTTTGAGACCAGCCTGGACTACACAGGAAGTTTCACATCAACCAGAACAACAAATATAAGATCATGTCTCAAAGAACAAAATAAAAACATAAATTTAGCAATTTAACATGAGCCCACAAGCCTAGATTTGAATGAATCAGATGGTGAGAAACAGTAATTTGATGAAGAAAATGAAATACTAGCCAGCCACAGTGGAGGTCAGCACTCAGAAGGATCAGGAGTTCAAGGTCCTTCTTAGCTACATGGTGAGTCTGAGGCCAGTCTGGGCTACATGAGACCCTGTCACAAACAAACAAACAGAAAACTAAAAATGAGACCTACAGCCTTTCGCATTCATCTGAGGCCTGCGAGAGGCTGGGCTGCTGTGATCTACAGAGAAGCTGCAAAGTGAAGGGCTCTGCGAGGGGAGCTTCCAGCTTCCGGGTTGGCTGTGCCCCTTTCATGCGCAGGACTGAAAACCCAACTCTGTTCCCTTTCATCTTTGTAATGACAGCCAAATAAGGTCCCAGCAAACCAAATAATTCAAATGGTGGTTCTATGTAGCAAGTGTTTTCTAAATTTATTCCTGTGTGTGTGTGTGTGTGTGTGTGTGTGTGTGTGTAGAACTTCAGGAGTGTGTTATCCCCATCGACCTTTACATGGGTTCTGGGGATCAAACTCAGGGCTTGGCAAACACCTTTACCTGCTGAGTCACCTCGTTGGCCCCAGATACTGTTTTGAGATTGGCCTCCTTCTGTTTATCTGAGCTCAGACCTTATTGCCAGCACCCTGAAGCCTAGCAGGGAGGCCATGTGTGGTGGCCTGGGGGATACCTAGAGAGGACTGACGATGCAGGTGGTAAGAGCATCTCTCACCATGACCACAGGCCCTTGGGGGGGGATTGGTCTCGTGTATTAAGTTCAACAAAATGAGGGTGGGTCTCAGTGGTCACTGCATGAGTGCAGTCTGTGTGCACAGCCTCAGGACTGCACATCGAGCCAGAGAGTGCCAGAGCTGCAGCCATCTCCACAGGCAGAACCCAGGAACAGCCCACGGAGGCTGACTGCTCACTGGCTGGTGCCCACAGCTCCACGGATCTACACATGGGGTCCCAGAGCTGCAGCCATCTCCACAGGCAGAACCCAGGAACAGCCACGGAAGCTGACTGCTCACTGGCTGGTGCCCACAGCTCCACAGATCTACACATGGGGTCCCAGAGCTGCAGCCATCTCCACAGGAATGGCTCACAGAAGCTGACTGCTCACTGGCTGGTGCCCACAGCTCCACAGATCTACACATGGGGTCCCAGAGCTGCAGCCATCTCCACAGGAACAGCCCACGGAGGCTGACTGCTCACTGGCTGGTGCCCACAGCTCCACGGATCTACACATGGGGTCCCAGAACTGCAGCCATCTCCACAGGAACAGCCCACGGAGGCTGACTGCTCACTGGCTGGTGCCCACAGCTCCACGGATCTACACATGGGGTCCCAGATCTGCAGCCATCTCCACAGGAACAGCCCACGGAGGCTGACTGCTCACTGGCTGGTGCCCACAGCTCCACGAGATCTACACATGGGATCCCAGAACTGCAGCCGTCTCCACAGGAACAGCCCACGGAGGCTGACTGCTCACTGGCTGGTGCCCACAGCTCCATGGATCTACACATGGGATCCCAGAGCTGCAGCCATCTCCACAGGAACAGCCCACGGAGGCTGACTGCTCACTGGCTGGTGCCCACAGCTCCACGGATCTACACATGGGATCCCAGAACTGCAGCCGTCTCCACAGGAACAGCCCACGGAGGCTGACTGCTCACTGGCTGGTGCCCACAGCTCCATGGATCTACACATGGGATCCCAGAGCTGCAGCCATCTCCACAGGAACAGCCCACGGAGGCTGACTGCTCACTGGCTGGTGCCCACAGCTCCACGGATCTACACATGGGGTCCCAGATCTACAGCCATCTCCACAGGAACAGCCCACGGAGGCTGACTGCTCACTGGCTGGTGCCCACAGCTCCACAGATCTACACATGGGGTCCCAGAACTGCAGCCATCTCCACAGGAACGGCTCATGGAAGCTGACTGCTCACTGGCTGGTGCCCACAGCTCCATGGATCTACACATGGGGTCCCAGATCTGCAGCCGTCTCCACAGGAACAGCCCACGGAAGCTGACTGCTCAATGGCTGGTGCCCACAGCTCCACAGATCTACACATGGGGTCCCAGAACTGCAGCCATCTCCACAGGAATGGCCCACGGAAGCTGACTGCTCACTGGCTGGTGCCCACAGCTCCACAGATCTACACATGGGGTCCCGGAGCTGCAGCCATCTCCACAGGAATGGCTCACAGAAGCTGACTGCTCACTGGCTGGTGCCCACAGCTCCACAGATCTACACATGGGGTCCCAGAACTGCAGCCATCTCCACAGGAACAGCCCACGGAAGCTGACTGCTCACTGGCTGGTGCCCACAGCTCCACGGATCTACACATGGGGTCCCAGAACTGCAGCCATCTCCACAGGAACAGCCCACGGAGGCTGACTGCTCACTGGCTGGTGCCCACAGCTCCACGGATCTACACATGGGATCCCAGAACTGCAGCCATCTCCACAGGAATGGCCCACGGAAGCTGACTGCTCACTGGCTGGTGCCCACAGCTCCACAGATCTACACATGGGGTCCCAGAACTGCAGCCATCTCCACAGGAATGGCCTCACAGAAGCTGACTGCTCACTGGCTGGTGCCCACAGCTCCACGGATCTACACATGGGTCCCAGATCTGCAGCCATCTCCACAGGAACAGGCCCACGGAGGCTGACTGCTCACTGGCTGGTGCCCACAGCTCCACAGATCTACACATGGGGTCCCAGAACTGCAGCCATCTCCACAGGAACAGCCCACGGAGGCTGACTGCTCACTGGCTGGTGCCCACAGCTCCACGGATCTACACATGGGATCCCAGAACTGCAGCCGATCTCCACAGGACATGCCCACGGAAGCTGACTGCTCACTGGCTGGTGCCCACAGCTCCACAGATCTACACATGGGGTCCCAGAACTGCAGCCATCTCCACAGGAACAGCCCACGGAGCTGACTGCTCATGGCTGGTGCCCACAGCTCCACAGATCTACACATGGGGTCCCAGAACTGCAGCCATCTCCACAGGAACGCCCACGGAGGCTGACTGCTCACTGGCTGGTGCCCACAGCTCCACAGATCTACACATGGGGTCCCGAGCTGCAGCCATCTCCACAGGAATGGCCCACAGAAGCTGACTGCTCACTGGCTGGTGCCCACAGCTCCACAGATCTACACATGGGGTCCCAGATCTGCAGCCGTCTCCACAGGAACAGCCCACGGAAGCTGACTGCTCACTGGCTGGTGCCCACAGCTCCACGGATCTACACATGGGGTCCCAGATCTGCAGCCATCTCCACAGGAACAGCCCACGGAGGCTGACTGCTCACTGGCTGGTGCCCACAGCTCCACGGATCTACACATGGGATCCCAGAACTGCAGCCATCTCCACAGGAATGGCCCACAGAAGCTGACTGCTCACTGGCTGGTGCCCACAGCTCCATGGATCTACACATGGGGTCCCTCTTCCTCCCAGGCCCCTCACCTCATTGTTCCCTGATATAATAACTGCTCTTGGCTGGTTTCACAAATGTCCTAGAAATCCGAGGCTCAGCTGCCAAGAGCAATGCCCTCCCTGGGCACCAAAATCAACGTTTGGTCCCTGTAGCTAAAACTCACCCAGGGTCTGGGGCACCCCAGCACTTGGGGGTCGGAGTACTGGGATGGAGAGAAGAGCTGGGAACTGGTCCACAGAAAGAAACAAGTTGGATGGATATTAAGGAGATGTGGTGTGGTGTGGGGTGTTGTGGTGTTTGGCATGAGTGGACTGAGTTCTTTACAGGCCAGTGATAGCAAGATTTCAACACTAAACTGATTTCCTGCCCTTTGACATAAACCAAGTCTGCGTGTTTTGAGCCTCCATGGCACAGCCTTGAGCTGAGAAGCCTTCCGAGCTACTAGAGCCATAGCACGGCAAGAAGCGCTGTGTCTACCACCCTCCTGGGAACAGCACTGAGCCTTTCAATTCAGAGACACTCTGATTCCAGGGCCCTCTATAAGAATATATAATGCTTGGGGCTGGAGAGTAGCCTAGCGGTAAGAGCAAACCGACGCGCTCTTGCAGGGACCCGGTTCGTCCCAGCACCCACATGTCGGTAGAACGTCCGCTGAAACTCCCAATTCACGGAGAATCCAGGTTCCAGGGGAATCCAAGAACCCTCTTCTGACCTCCGCAGCATTGGCACGACACGGTGCACAAACCTGCATGCAAAGACAGTGAACATCAACTACACATACAGATAGAAAAATAACAAAAAAAGAATATATTAATGCGATTCCTTTAATCCAGACTCAGGAGCAGAGGGCAGCGGGCAGGGGGGTCTTTGAGTTCAAGCCACCTGGTCGTAAGCAAGCGAGTTCCTCAGGACAGCTGGGCTGACAGGGAGACCCTGTCCCAAAAACACCAAAAAAAAAAAAAAAAAAAAAAAAGAATTATAATGTTCTTTGGTAAAACAATAAGGTGCTAGATTTTGGCAGTATTTCTCAGTTCTTGTCATTCTTGCTTCTGGAGGTCTTAAAGCTCAGTGACTACCTAGCTCACTCTGATCTGGGAACCCTGATTACCTCCTTACAATCAGCTTTGCTCTTTTGTGTGGCATCCTCTGCTCCACACCCAGGTCCTTGTCACAGAAGCTGAATGGAAACAATTGGCTCTGTAACCTGAGCACTATCAGTATTTATCTTCCTGCCTCGTCATGGGTGATAGGCTCTGACGCACTGGTGATGCTGTGTGGGTCTTTCCTGGTTACCTAGCCACTTGCATCCTAGAAAGTACCTAGCACTTATTGATCCTGACAGTATTAGTCTACCCTCACCTCATCTTCCTTGTAGACTCCACCTTGGAAAATCTACCAAGATTTAACAATAGTTTCCAACAACCTCCATGGAACGTGAGTGGCACAGTTATCTAAGGGCTGCTCAGTGCATGCTACTGCTGCACGTGACACCTGGGGTCCAGCTCTATAACATCAAAATAAATGAAAATTTCAGGTGACACGAAATTTCACAAAATGGAAGCCAGCCGGCCAGGAGCATTCCTCCATGTCTCTGCTTCAGTTCCTGCCTCAACTTCCCTCAGTGCTGAATTGTGACTTGGAAGTTTAAGCTGAAATAAACTCTTTCCTCCCCAAGCGTTTAGTTTTAGGTAAAAAAAAATTTCACAAAACATTACTAAATTGAGACAAAGAGTAAACTTTCAAATCAACCTTAGGATGGAACAAAGAACTGAAATTAACAAGATGAAATTTGTTACCAGCAAATATGAAATTCTGCCCTGGGACTCAAACCCTAGTATCACAGCTCCATGATTTTAGAATTTGGAAGATGGAGCTCAGAAGCTCTAACTCACTCACTGTAAGTTCAGTGTACACCAGGAGTGTGGCATGACACTCAACAACCACGTTACACTGGAACACCAGGCATGTGGCGTTCCCAAGAAAGAGGTGAAGCAGGACCTGCCACAATGGTGAACCCGCACCTATGATGGTGCAGTAGAAGAGTAGGCAGGAAGACAGGGGGCCTGGGTGCTATAACAAGTGCACCCATGATGGTGCAGTAGAGGAGTAGGCAGGAAGACAGGGGCCTGGATGCTATAACAAGTGCACCTACGATGTGGAGTAGAGGAGTAGGCAGGAAGACAGGGGCCTGGGTGCTATAACAAGTGCACCTATGATGTGGAGTAGAGGAGTAGGCAGGAAGACAGGGGCCTGGAAGCTATAACAAGTGCACCAATGATGGTACAGTAGAAGACTAGGCAAGAAGACAGGGGGCCTGGGTGCTATAACAAGTGCACCTACGATGGTGCAGTAGAAGTTAGATCGTCTAGTGGCTAGAATTACATTAATAAGCACAGATCTGGGCTCGGATGTGCGCGGGGCTTCTATACAAGCGCCTTATCGATTGCTCAGCGGAAGAATCTAGAACAGAGTACGGTCAGTTGAACAACGAGATGTCCTGGGTGACTAAAGTACCACCAAGCTTGTTTCACATTTTACGTATGGTTGCAATGAGAAAAGGGTAGAGGACTTAAGTTGCAGCACAGGAGGCTCGGCGATCGCAGCCTCAACTCAACAAGTGCACACAAATTCTGCATAGTTGCCGCTCACGAAGACTAGCGCACACGATGACCCGGGGGCTATGGGGTGCTGTATAAGAGGTTACCTCTTCACTCTCCCAACCAATCCAATACTGATGGATGCATGGAAGAGTAGGGTAGAGTGACAAGAGGGCTTCTGGTATGCTCTATAACAATGTCACCATTAGCCATTGTGTTTGTAACAAAAGGAGAGTAGGTCACGCGAACCGACATGGGGGGTTCCTTGTCGGCTGCTTTATCACCATAACTGCTTTCTTCTACTGCACTCATCCAATAATTGTTACAGTGGCGTCCATGTCGTAGATAAAAGCACTAGGCAAGAGTTATAGGGGAGAACGCCTTATGGTTGTGCTCATAAGAGGTTGGAACTCACCCTGATGGTTCCTGCAATCTAGAAGCAGTTAGGTCTTCGCGAGGAAGACTCAGGGGCCCCGTGAGTCATTCTTAACTAAGGTTGTACACACCCCCTAACCAGTATGATTGTTAGTAGACAAAAAGTCGGTAGGCAGTGGGCAGTATGCAGCTTGTGGTGTGTTATATGTGAAAGACAGGGCCTGGGTTATACAATCCAGGCCCGCCTGTCCTTGTGCCTATGCCTACCTTTCTATGCTACCTATCATGAAAATTTGAGGGACTTCCATCACTCTTGAGGTATTTATAGACCCAGGCCCCCTTCTTCTCCTAGTCTCACTGCACCTATACATGTGCACTGAACACCAGGTACTTCCACTAAATACACGCGTAGTTGCAGTAGAAGAGTAGGAAGGAAGACAGGGGGACCTGGATGCTATAACAAGTACACCTATGATGGTGCAATAGAAGAGTAGGCAGGGGCTTGATTGGATTTTGTGGCTGTGGGGTTGGAGTTATCCTCCCAGCTGGTATTAAAGGTGGGCTTGTGTGAATCTTGAGATCTGAGATCTCCTGAGGCCAGCGGAAGGGCTGAAGAGCCCCCCTTCCCGCCAACTGGGATTACGAAGAGACATCTGAAGGAGGCAAAAAAGCAGGCTTTCAACACAGTGAAGAGCATTCAGGACTCACATTGGAAAACAGTCAAGGAGAAACCCATATGCTAGGGTCACAAAGAAGAGACAACACAAGAAAGGGGCAGGATACCTGCGCCAAGCTTTACCACCCTATGGAAGACTCCTGCAGTGGGATCCCTCTGGGGAATGCCCCAGGACACAGACATCAAAAACACAATTTGGAACATATTTAAAGAACTACAGATCATAAAGAAAAATCAACAAGAACTAAGAAAGAATGAAGAATAAGGACGTAGACCGAGAGAGAGAGAATGACAAGACTCCGAAGGAAGTAAGAAACACTAAGAATATCCCATGCTGAAAAAGATAAAAGAATACCAACCAGCGAAGAAAAAGAGCTACAAAAGAGATTCGAGAACTCCAAAAAGAGAGTATAAAGCCTAAAATCAGAAGGAGGAAATGAAAAAGGAAGATCAAACATCATCCATTCAAGTAGGAAGGAAGGAAAAAGCCTGCAGAAGAAGAACAGTGGAGGAAGCAGAACAAAGATTTCACTGAATCCAGACCTGAAGATAAACACACAAAATGAAAAACCTCAAGGAAAGATTATGAAAAATTTAAAAATACACAAAAGTGGAACACCAGAGCTGTGGAACTATGAAAAGTCAAACCTCCGCATCATAGGAATAGAGGAATGGGAAGAATTCCGAAACGAGAAAGGTATTGATCCAGATCTTCAACAGAATAATAGATGAAACTTCCCCAAACTAAAAAAGGACCAAACCTCAATAAACCATACAAGAAGCAACATAGAAACTCCAAAACAGAACAGATCAGAAAAGAAAATTCTCACGCCCCACATCATAGTTTTAAAATGCTTGAACATCCAAAACAAAGACAAAAATCTTAAAGCGACAAGAGAAAAAACAACAAAGTGCCTATAAGGGGAAACCTATTCAGAATAACAACTGACTGTCTCACGCAAACTTGAATAACAAGAAGAAACCTGGAGCAAAGCATTCCCACAGTGTTTGAGGGACAATGGATGCCAGCCCAGGATACATACCCAGCAAAATGTCAATTATAGTTTGAGAGGAGAGAGAAAATCCAATGACATAAAAACAAAAAAACAAACATGTCCGGAAAACACAACCCTTCAGAGGAATACTTGAAGCAATTCCAAGGACAGAAGAAAGGAGCACCAATCCCAGGCACCTAGGAAAAGAGAAATCAATAAAGCATTAACTGCAGAAGTAGAAACCTAAACCAAAACGCGCAAAATGGATAATAGGCAAAAGGAAGGCAACCACAAACTATCAGTCATAACCTTTAAATATTAATGACTAAATTCCCCCAATCAAAAGACATAGACTGGAGACTGGATTAGGAAAACAGAATCCATCGATATGCTGTCTAGCAAAGAACACATCTACCTTCAAGGAAAGGCATTACACCTTAAAGTAGAAGGATGGAAAAATATATTCCAAGTCAAATGGTACCAAAAAAAGAACATGAGTGTTGCTATTTTAATATCGAAAAATAGACTTCAAAGTAAAGAGAAATCAGAAAGACCAAAGAAGGCCATTACATTTTCATCAAAGGAACAATTCACCAAGAAGATTTTCACAATTATGAATATAAAAATTTGCACAATTAGAAATTCATTGCACCAAACTTTATAAAGACAATCTCCAGGACCACAAGTCACAACTAACCCCAACACCTCATAGTGGGAGATTTCATTACAACCCACTGAGTCCTTGGATAGATCAACAGGACAAAAATAAAAGAGAGACATCTGAACGAACGATATGTACACCAAATGGCCTCATAGACCTCTACCGAACAGTCCCATCCTAATACCAGAGAATACACTTTCTACTCAGTCACCCCATAGGAACATACTCCAAAATCGCCACATCTCTGGGACACGAAAGAACCTCTACAAATACAAAAAATTTGAATATAATTCATGCATTCCTAGTCAGACCACAGTGCATAGAAACTCAACATCAACACCAGGACAAGCCCTCCTGCCTCAAGAACACATGGAGACTAAACAACCCTCTGAATAATGAATAAAAAAAGTCAAGGAAGAGATAAGAAAGAATAAAACACTTCCTGGAACTGAATGACAATGACAATACAACACAAAAACAAAACTCTATAGGGAACCTTAAAAGCAGTCTAAGAAGGAAGGATTAAGCCTGGGTCCCTACATTAGAAAAACAGAAGAGCACAAGTGAAATGACTTAACACTACAGCTTCAAAAGCACTTGAGAGCAACAACAATGAACCTAAACCAAGAAACAGACAGGAAGAAATAACAAAATCATAGCATAAATCAATGAAAGAAACAAGGAAACCAATACAAAAATCAAATGAAGCCCAAAATTGGTTCCTTGAAAAGAATTAACCAAGATAAGACAGATTCTCTACCCAAGTTAACCAAAAGAAAGAAGGAACAACTCAATACAATACACACATCTGTGATGAAAAGGGGGAAATATCACAACGGACAAGGAAAAAATCCAGAAATCATATGGGAACATTACAAGAACCTATATTCTACCATAGTTTGAAAACTAGAAGAAATGGAATGAATATCTAAATCTGTGAATACACCAAAGCTAAACCAAGAAGAAGACTGACAGCTAAAATAGACCCATAACAAATAAATGCAAAATAAAAACAATAAAGAAAAAAAAGAGTCCTCCCAACTAAAAAAAGCCCAAGGCCCGCAAGAACGGTTGTTCAGACAGAATTCTTATAAAACATTTCAATAAAAGACTACAAGCCCATTATACTGAAACTGTTTAGAAGTATAAAATCAGAGGTAGTCTTCTCCAAATTCCTTCTATGAAGCCAGCATCAACTTTATTTACGCAAAACCGGCAAAGATCACAACAAAAGGAGAAATTATAGACCCATCGCCCTATGAACACAGATGTCCAAATTCTAAACAGATTACTGCTGCAATCGGCATGACACCCACTCAAAAAGATATCCATCTGACCGAGTTGGAAAAATTTTAAAATACACAAACAAGGTGGACAACAACCAGGAATTGGGGAACACTATGAAAAGATCGAACCTCCGCTCATAGGAATAGAGGGAAGGAAAGAATCCGAAGAGATGGTATTGATCAGATCTTCAAACAGAATAATAGATGAAAAACTTCCCAACTAAAAAGGAACAAAAACCAATTACCAATACAAGAAGCACATAACTCCAAACAGACAAAGATCAGAAAAGAAATTCTCACGCCATTTTATAGTTAAAATGCTAGAACCCAAAACCAAAGACAAAATCCTTTAAAGCCACAAGAGAAAAAACAACAATGAACTATAAGGGGAAACTATCAGAATTAACAACTGACTTCTCAACGCAAACTATGAAAGCAAGACAGGAACCTGGAGCAAAGCATTCCCAGTGTTAAGGGACAATAGATGCCAACCCAGGTTACTATACCCAGCAAAAATGTCAATTATAGTTGAAGGGAGAGAAAACCCTTCATGGGACATTAAACAACTTGATAGATTACATGTCTGGAAACCAACCCCTTCAGGACTTGAAGCAACTCAAAGGACAGAAGAAAGGAGCAACCAAACCCAGTCACCTAGAAGAAAAATCAATAAAGGCATAACTGCAGAAGTAGAAACCTAAACAAAACCACAAATGGAATGTAAGGGGCAAAAGGAAGCAACACACATTTTTCAATGATAACCTTAAATAGTAATGGACTAAATTCCCCAATCAATAAACATAGACTGGGAGATTGGATTAGGAACAGAATCCATCGATATGCTGGGTCTACAAGAAACACATCTTGCCTTTCAAGGGACAGGCACCACCTTAAAAGTGAAGGGATGGAAAAAAATATTCCAAGCCAAATGGATTACCAAAAAATGAAAGTAGGTGTTGCTATTTTTATATCAGACAAAATAGACTTCAAAGTAAAAGAAATCAGAAGAGACAAAGTAAGGCCATTACATTTTCATCAAAGAACAATCCACCAAGAAGATATCACAATTATGAAATATATGCCCCGATTCTGTGCACCAAACTTTAAAAGACAATTCTCCAGGGACCACAAGTCACCGACTAACCCCAGCACACTCATAGTGGGAGATTTTAATACCCCACAGAGTACTTTGGATAGGTCACAGACAAAGAATAAACAGACAAGACATCTGAACTGAACGATATGGTACACAAAGACTCATTTAGACCTCTACCAACATTCCATCTAATACCAGAGTGAGATTACACTTTCTACTCAGTACCCCATAGGAACATTCTCCAAAAATCGACCACATACTGGGACACAGAAGAAACCCTCTACAAATACAACAAAGATTGAAATAATTTCATGCAATTCTGTACAGACCACAGTGCAATAAAAGCTCAACATCAACACCAGAAGCCAAGCCCTCCTGCCTACAAGAACACATGGAGACTAAACAACACCACTCTGAATAATTGAATGGGTCAAGGGAAGGAGATTAAAGAAGAAAGAAATAAAAAGCATTCCTGGAAACTGAATGGACAAGACAATACAACACAACAAAAACCTCTATAGGGATACCTTAAAAGCCAGTCCTAAGAAGGAAGGATTATTAAAGCCCTCGGTGCCTACATTAGAAAAACAAAAGAGCACAAGTGAATGATCTGAACATACAGCTAAAAGCACTTGAGAGGCCACAACAGATGAACCTTAAACTTCAACAGACAGGAAGAAATAACCAAAAGATCAGAGCAGAAATCAATTGAAATAGAAACAAAGAAAACAATTACAAAAAAATTCAATGAGCCAAAAGTTTGTTCTTTGACAAGATAACAAGATAGACAGACCTCTTAACAAGATAGACTAGCCCAGTTAACCAAAAGAAAGAAGGAACCACTCCAAATCAATACATCCGTGATGAAAAGGATAATATCACAATGCACAAGGAAAAGATCAAGAAAAATATATGGGAATATTACAGAACCTATATTTCTACTAAGTTTGAAACCTTAGAAGAAATGGATGAATGAATATCTGAAACCAAGGAATTCACCAAAGCTTGGCAAGAAGAGATCAAGAGGCTTAAACAGACCCATAACATAATGAAGAAATAGAGGATGTAGTAAGAAGTCTCCCAACTAAAAAAAACGCGCCAGGCCCAGACGGTTCCATGGCAGAATTCTACAAAAAATTTTCAAAAAGACCTATAACGATTATTACTGAAACTGTTTTCAGAAGGATACAATGAGAGGTGAATTTCCCAAATCCCTTCTATGAAGCAAGCATCACTTTAATACCAAAAACCAGGCAATAGAATCCAACTTGAAAAGGAGAAAGAGACCCATCTCCCTCATACACAGAGTGCCAAATATTCAACAGGGGATACTGGCAAGATCACTATCACAGACCCACAGCAAGAAGATCATCCATCATGACCAATTTGGATCCATAGCAGAGATGCAGGGGATGGTTCAATATATGAAATCAATAAACATCATCAAAACATAAAGAGAATCAAAGACAAAAACCACACCATCATCTCAATTGATGCTGAAAAAGCCTTTGACAAAATCCCAGCATCCCTTCATGCTTAAAGTCCTAAAGGAATTGGATTGGAGAGGATATTCCTTCAATGTAATCAAAAGCCATTGTACAGGAAACCCACAGTGCCAATATCATCCTAAATGGGGAAAATGACAGAAACATTCCCTTTAAGGTAGGAACTCAGCAAGGCTACCCCTGTACCACTCCTTCTTCAATATATGCTTGAAACACTTGCTAGAGCAATAAGGCAAGGAAAAGGAAATTAAAGGAGTACTAATTGGAAAAGAGGAAGAAGACTATCCTATTTTGCTGATGAATATATGATTGTTTTACTTAGGGAGGCTAAAAACTCCACCAGAAAAACTCCTAGAAAAATACAACAGCTTCAGCAAAATGGCCAGGATACAAAACTAACTTGAAAAAATCAATGGCCTTTCTTTATCCAACAACAAGCAACTGGAGAAAATTCAAAGGAGCTTCCCATCACAATGTAGCCTCAAAAAACAATAAAAATACCTAGGAACAAACCTAACCAAAGACACCAAAGATCTCTAAACAAAAATTTAAACCTTTTAAAGAAAGAAATTTGAAGAAGACATCAGAAGATGGAAAAAACTCCCATGCTCATGGATTGGGAAAATTTAACATTGTAAAATGTCCATTTTACTGAAACTCTTGTATAGATTTAAGCAATCCCAATCAAAATCCCCCAAGAGTTTCTTCACAGGGCTTGGAAAAATGTTCTTTAAATTCATTTGGAAAAACAAAAACCGAAAGCGCAAAACAACCCTGAGTGAAAACGAGTACACAGCAGGGCTCCTATACCAGACTTCAAAACTATAACTACAGGGCTTAGTCATAAAAACAGCCTGGTATGCACACAAAACAGACCTGTTGACCAATGGAACAAAACCGAAGATCCAATCTGAACACATACAATTTTCAGCCATCTTATATTGTTGACAAGGGGGCAAGAAGCCACAAGAGAAAGACAGCATCTTCAGCAAGTGGTTTGGCAAAACTGGATCACCACTTGTAGAAGAATGAAATTAAACCCCCTACCTCTCACCCTGTACAAAAGTAACTCCAGATGGATCAAAGACCTCAACGTGAAACCCCAAACTCTGAAGGTGATTAAAGAAAAAGTTGGCAGCAGACTACCAAGACATAGCATAGGAAAGACTTCCTAAATCAGACCAGCAGCTGTGCAAGAATTAAGGTCAACTCATTGAAAATGGGACCTCATTAAACTCAAAAGCTTCTGTACATCAAAAGAAACAATCAAGGAAGTTAGAGAAATCCCACAAGTGGGAGAAACCTCTACGCAGAAATGTCTGACAAAGCATTGATTTCCAGAATATATAAACTATCAAAAAGAATAAAAGAAAAAAGAAAGACANTTGTTTAAAAAAAATAAAAATAAATTTATGTGAAAAAAACAAACATCATCAAAACATAAAGAGAATCAAAGACAAAAACCACACCATCATCTCAATTAATGCTGAAAAAGCCTTTGACAAAAATCCAGCATCCTTCATGCTTAAAGTCCTAGAAGGATTGGATTGGAGAGATCATTCCTCAATGTAATCAAAGCCATGTACAGGAAACCCACAGTCAATTCATCCTAAATGGGGAAATGACAGAAACATTCCCTTTAAGGTAGGAACTCAGCAGGCTACCCCTTCACTCTCCTTTTCAATAGTGCTTGAAACACTTGCTAGAGCAATAAGGCAAGAAAGGAAATTAAAGGAGTACTAATTGGAAAAGAGGAAGTCAAGCTATCCCTATTGCTGATGAAATATGATTGTTTACTTAAGGGAGGCTAAAAACTCCACCAGAAAACTCCTAGAAACTATTAACAGCTTCAGCAAAGTGGCCAGATACAAAATTAACCTTGAAAAATCAATGGCCTTTCTTTATACCAACAACAAGCAACTGGAGAAAAAATTCAAAGAGACCTTCCCACTTACAATAGCCTCAAAAAACAATAAAATACCTAGGAACAAACCTAACCAAAGACACCAAAGATCTCTAAACAAAAATTTAAACCTTTAAAGAAAGAAATTGAAGAAGACATCAGAAGATGGAAAAACCTCCCATGCTCATGGATTGGGAAAATTAACATTGTAAAAATGTCCTTTTACTGAAACTCTTGTATAGTTTAATGCAATTCCAATCAAAATCCCCAAGAGTTTCTTCACAGGCTTGGAAAAAAAAGTTCTTAAATTCATTTGGAAAAACAAAAGACCTGAATAACCAAAAAACCCTGAGTGAAAAGAGCTACACAGAGGGATCTCTCATATACCAGACTTCAAACTATAACTACAGGGCTATAGTCATAAAAACAGCCTGGTATTGGCACAAAAACAGACCTGTTGACCAATGGAACAAAACCGAAGATCCAATCTGAGCACCATACAATTTCAGCCATCTTATATTTGACAAGGGGGCCAAGAAGCCACAATGGAGAGAAAGACAGCATCTTCAGCAAGTGGTGTTGGCAAAACTGGATACACCTGTAGAAGAATGAAATTAAACACCTACCTCTCACCCTGTACAAAAGTAACTCCAGATGGATCAAAGACCTCAACGTGAAACCCCAAACTCTGAAGGTGATAAAGAAAAAGTTGGCAGCAGACTACAAGACATAGGCATAGGAAAAGACTTCCTAATCAGACAGCAGTGTGCAAGAATTAAGGTAAATATTGACAAATGGGACCTCATTAAAGTCAAAAAAGCTTCGTACATCAAAAGAAACAATCAAGGAAGTGAAGAAAATCCCACAGAGTGGGAGGAAACCTTCACTGCAGAAATGTCTGACAAAGCATTGATTTCCAGAATAATAAACTACTCAAAAAACAAAGAAAAAAGAAAACAAATGACCCACTCAATAGATGGAGCAAAGAACTGAACAGACTTCACAATGAAGAATTAGATGGCTTGAGAAAACCTCAAGAAGTGTTCAACGTCACTAATCATTAAGGAAATGCAAATCAAAACCACTTTAAGATATCAATCTTACTCTAATAAGACTGGCTAGGATCAAGAAAACAAATGATACCAAGTGCTGGAGAGGTTTGGGGAAAGGGGAACACTCATCCACTGTTGGTGGGAATGTAAACTCATACAGCCACTATGGAAAGCAGTGTGGAGAAACCTTGGAAGACTTGGAATGAACTTGCCTCCCAACCCAGCCATACCACTCCTGGGCATGTGCCCTCAAGACTCACCTGACCACAGAGATACATGCACGGCCATGTTTATGAGCTCTCTTCACAATAGCAAGGAGCTGAACCAACCCAAATGCCCCTCAACTGACAGTGGATAGAGAAAATGTGGTACATCTACACAATGGATTCTATGCTGCAGTAAAGAAAGAACATCATGAGCTTTGCAGGAAAATGGCTGAGCTAGAGGACATCATGCTGAGTGAAGTAACACAGTCCCAGAAAAACAAACGACGAAATGGCATCCCTCATCTGTGGATGCTAGTGCCAATTACCTAGTTGTAAGTTATTTCTTGTGTAGGGCCCCTTGAGCTTTTGTCCAAAGCAGTTGGGCATAATGCATATTGAAACAACAACAACAACAACAAAAAGGCTGCATCAAAGAACTGCTGAAACAGTGAACTTCTGCTCAAAAACAGTCAACTTCCTCAGGAGAATAATGAGAAAGACTGAGAAAGATGAAAAGCATGTTTGGCAGACATGAGCTCTGGGGGTGGGGGAATTGGCGGGAACACGGTCTAGATTTGTTAAAAAAAATAAAAATAAATTTATGTAAAAAAAAAAAGAAGAAGAGTAGGCAGGAAGACGGGGAGCCTGGATGCTATTACAAGTGCACCTATGATGGTGCAATAGAAGAGTAGGCAGGAAGACGGGGGGCCTGGGTGCTATAACAAGTGCACCTATGATGGTGCAGTAGAAGAGTTGGCAGGAAGACAGGGGGCCTGGGTGCTATAACAAGCGCACCAATGATGGTGCAGTAGAAGAGTAGGCAAGAAGACAGGGCGCCTGGGTGCTATGATAGGTGCACCTACGATGGTGCAGTAGAAGAGTAGGCAGGAAGACGGGACCTGGGTGCTATAACAAGTGCACCTACGATGGTGCAATAGAAGATAGGCAGGAAGACAGGGGGCCTGGGTGCTATAACAAGTGCACTTACGATGGTGCAGTAGAAGAGTAGGCAGGAAGACAGGGGGGCCTGGATGTTATAACAGGTGCACCTATGATGGTGCAATAGAAGAGTAGGCAGGAAGACAGGGGGCCTGGGTGCTATAACAGGTGCACCTATGATGGTGCAATAGAAGAGTAGGCAGGAAGTCAGAGGCCTGGGTGCTATGAGCGCACTTACGATCGTGCAATAGAAGAGTAGGCAGGAAGACAGGGAGCCTGGGTGCTATAACAAGTGCACCTATGATGGTGTGTAGAAGAGTAGGCAGGAAGATGGGGGGCCTGGGTGCTATAACAAGTGCTACATGGTGCATCACGATGGTGCAGAGTAGAAGAGTAGGCAGGAAGACAGGGGCCTGGGTGCTATAACAAGTGCACCTACGATGGTGCAGTAGAAGAGTAGGCAGGAAGACAGGGGGCCTGGGTGCTATAACAAGTGCACCTACAATGGTGCAGTAGAAGAGTAGGCAGGAAGACAGGGGGCCTGGGTGCTATAACAAGTGCACCTACAATGGTGCAGTAGAAGAGTAGGCAGGAAGACAGGGGCCTGGGTGCTATAACAAGTGCACCTACAATGGTGCAGTAGAAGAGTAGGCAGGAAGACAGGGGGCCTGGGTGCTATAACAAGTGCACCTACGATGGTGCAGCAGAAGAGTAGGCAGGAAGACAGGGGGCCTGGGTGCTGTAACGAGTGCACCTACAATGGTGCAGTAGAAGAGTAGGCAGGAAGACGGGAGGCCTGAATGTTATAACAAGTACACCTACGACAGTGCAATGGAAGAGTAGGCAGGAAGACAGGGGACCTGGGTGCTATAACAAGTGCACCTACAATGGTGCAGTAGAAGAGTAGGCAGGAAGATGGGGGGCCTGGATGCTATAACAAGTGCACACCGTGAAAGAACTTCAAAGGTTTAACACTAAAAAGAAAACATTTAAGGGGAAGATGGCTGCTTTTAGCTCTTGAAAGGCGCTGTCCTACACAGAAGATGAAGCACAGGGACTCTAGTGTGTGTGATACGCCTGTGAGATTATGGTAAAGAGAATTAAATTTTTCCCTAGCAGTGAGAACTGTCCAAAGCTGGAGTGACATACTGGATCAGGTAATGAGGTCTCCATCACTCGAGGATCACCTGCTGGGGTGGTGGAGAGAGACAGTCTGCATTCATCAGAGTCCTTTCAACCCACAGCCCAGTCCTCTACTACAGTTGATCACATTCTTCCCTGGATAGGAATACCTAATGCTCCTTAGTACATTAACTAGGTGGCTGGACTTAGACAGTATTCCTCGATTCTTTTAAGATTTCAGAGAAGCTGGGCATGGTGGTGCACGCCTTTAATCCTAGCACTTGGGAGGCAGAGGCAGGCGGATCTTTGTGAGTTCATGGCCAGCCTGGTCTACAGAGTGAGTTCCAGGACAGCTGGGGCTATAGGGAGACCCTGTCTCGAAAAAGATCAAAAGAAAAAAAAAAAAAAGATTTCAGAGAAAGGACCGGGAAGATGATGCAGTAAGCAAAGGGCTTGCCATGCAGGTGCGATGGTCTGAGTTGGCCCCCAGAACCCATGTTAAAAAAAACAACTGGCTATGGTCAAGGGCAGAGACAAGAGGATCTCTGGCCAGCCAGCCTAGCCAAATCCACAAGTTCTGGGTTCTGAGAGAGAAAGAGCTTTTCTCAAATAAAACTACAACAGAGTATGATTAAGGAAGACATCCAACATCAACTTTAGTCTCCATGCCCATGTGCAACATGTGTAAATATAGAAAAATATGAATGTACAAATCAGACTAGAAAATAGAGACCATGAGGAGCACTACCTGGTTCTGTTACTTAGTAGTTGTGTGACCTTGGGTTAGTCACTTAACATCCCTGATCCTGATTTTCCTAGTCTACACAGTAGAGATAATTATAGGGCCTACTTCATAGAGATGTTATGGGGATTAAATAAATTATTATTTGAGAAGCAGTGGGGACACTATAGGAACATTATGCTATAAACACGCTTGTTACATCAAATAGGCATGTAAAATGGCTGAAGACAAAGAATAGTGGGTGTGAGGGGCTTTAAAAGATAGTTTAAGGAAATCATTCCTCTTTACCCATTCAGCAGCAGCAGCTCTGGCTATAAAACAGTGAGGAGCCCAAGGCAGCAAATAAATAAATAAACAAATAAAATGCAGAAGTCACACAGGCACTGGCATCCAGCTACAGATGTGGGCGGGGTGGCCCCTAGGAGCCTTAGCTTTTGGTCACACCCTCCTCCTCTGGCGCTCTGGGGAGATCTGTGCTCATAAAGGGCAGCATGAGTTCACGGGAGACGAGGGGTCTGCCTCCCCTCCTGGAGTAAGCGCTGTCCTGGCTGCTGCACATACTAAGACGAGGGGTCTGCCTCTCTTCCTGGAGTAAGTGCTGTCCTGGCTGCTCCACATACTAACCCAAATTAAAAGGATCGTAAAAGCATTTATCGTGGTCAGGCAGCGGTGCTACTTTCTCTGGCTGCAGGGCTTGGCAGAGACGATTGCTAGATGAGGGCTGGGGGACATCCCTGTACCTGAACTTAGCTGGGGCCCCTGCTGACTGTTCCACCTAAGGGATCATATCTAAGGAGACTCTGCCTGCCCCAGCTAGCTGCAACCAGAGCTGGGTGACTAGAACACACTGACAATGTGTCAGACAGTGCTGGGAGACTAGGGCACACTGGCCATGTGTCAGGCAGGCACTCAGGCTAACTGCAGGGTGTTCAAATGGAAGCGCCTTAGTGGAACAAAGTAAGCAAAGTAAGTCACCTCCAGGCTGTTTGTCTGGATGGGACCTTGCTATGTGGTGAGGCTGGCCTCAAACTTGGCCCCTTGTGTGTGTCTGCCCGGTGAAAGGGGTGGGTCCCATGCTAGCTTTTCATCTTGCACAGTGTCTAGCCCATTTTCCAGAGGGGAAAATAAAGGTACAGATAGTGACAGGTGGCTCAGATAGAAGTAGGATGTCCTGGCCAGAACTGACTAGAGCCCCACATTCCTCCTGCCAAACCCCACTGGGTTTTGACATAAAAAGAAAGCTAAGAACATCCACCAAGAGGCCTGGGAACAGTATGATCGTTGTCATCGCTTCTCTAAATTATTATTGTTGTTATTATAATAACTAGTGGGTAGAGTTGAGTGGGCGGTAGATGCCAAATAATTATCAAGACCCCAAAATTAAAGTGTGGAGTCTTGACTTTTCCACAGCTTCTCAAAGATGAAAATGAAAGTTGGCCTCAGGGAGCTGGGAGAGAGCCCTAATCAGGAGATAGGTGAGCCAGGCCGGGAAGGCCAGGATGGGCCCAGGAAGCCTGCGCTGCAGAGGGCTGCCTGCCGCAGGGCACTGAGGATGATCGGATGGTGAAGCACTCCTGAGCTGACTGCCTCTGCGCTCAATTGCTAATGAACCTCTAGTCCTTGGCCATGGAAAGGGATAGTAATCACAACTATACTACCTTTACCTACCTTCCCCTACTGGCTGGGGCCAGTGAGGTAAAGGCTAGAGGAAGGGCCCTGAGAAGTCAAGAAAGGCAGGCCCTTCTGGCCTCTGAACTTTTCCAGGAAGGAAGACCCTAACTATGGGGACCCCAGACTCCCTTGACAGCTGGGTAACATTCAGAGGCAAGGTCTTGCTCTCTACCTAGGTTAAGTGGAAATATGTAGCTTTAGTTTCCCCTATTTAAGCCAGAGCAATAAAATCTGTGTGTGTCCCCCACCCCCACCCCTTAGCCCCTTGCCCTGAGGTCTGTCAGATGGACAGCGATACGGCTCTGGGAGGGAGGGAGGGAGCTAATGACAGCAGGATCTGTTATTATTGTCATTACTCCTGCTCTGACCAGCAGGCAGCAGGCGGTGACTCACTGTCTGCAAGCTGAGGCTGGCAGGCCCTGACAAGACCTGCTTGCTAAGATCCCTCTACCCCAAGACCTCTTCCTTCCCAGCTTAGGCTGGCAGCTTGGGGTGCTGCAGGGTGGGAGGAGGTGTCAGAAGCCTTTGGGGTGCAAAGTGCCCAGCTCTGAGTCAGAGCAGAAACTCCCGAGTGGGCAGTGAGAGCAGCTGCCGGAGGTTGTGAGCTTTGCTCCTGGGGAGTCGGAGTGAGGATCCCTGGCCTGTTGGGCCCCTCTGGTAGGGATCCCTGTGCTGGCCAGCCCCAGTCTCCTGGCCAGAGAAGCTTCTGGATGCTGTGTGAATTGGGATGGTTCATACACTGTTCACCTGACTCCTGGAATCCCCTGCACTACGGGGCAGCCTGGGGGCCAGGCAGAGCCAGCACCCACAGCCAGTGCCTGACCCATGCTGGAAGGACATGGCTTCTCCAAGCGCTGCTTGAGGAGGAAGAACACATGAGCTCCATGCTGACCTGATCCTTTGTCAGACCAATGAGCTGAGTTTGCCCTGGAGGGGCTCTGTTCCCTGAGGAGGATGGCCCAGCCTGGGAGGTGGTGCAGATCAGAGTCGGTGCTGGTTCCGACCAGATGCCCCCTGTTCTCCCAAGTCTGCGCTATGATCCATCAGCTATCCGAAAGGAAGTGACTTGGGTTTGGTTTTGATTAGAGCTGGGAGGGTTCAGAGTAAGGACTCACATAGATGCGAAGAAAAACAAAGCCTGGTCTCAGGGAGGGAGACTCAGACTTGTCCGGGCTCCCAGGGGTGGAACCCTGGCCCTGATATGTCTTCTGGGTCGGTTTTGCTTCTCTGGTTTCTTCTAAGCGTTCAGTGACGATGGCTCTGGGCTAGTCAAGTCAACTCTGTATTTCCTTCCAGGCTGAGGCAGAATGTTTTCAAATTCATGGCTGTTCAAAGTACACTAGCTTTGCCCATCAACCTTGTACTTTCTTCATGCTGAGATTTTCAGTAGATCCTTGGAATCTGGAGACAAAACAGGGTTGACTTTTCTACTCTCGATCAGTGTTTTACCAGAGCTGTAGAGCAAGGGCCAGGCACACAGGAAGAAAGTGTTCTGAGCAATTGCAAAAGGCTTTCAGATACAATGACATTTAAATGGGGTTTTTGAAGAGTAAATAGGAGTTTTCCAAAGGGAGCTGTGAATGAAGATGATATACAGAGAAAATACACCTGGGAGAACGGGGAGAAGGAAAGAATTCTGTGTACTTCGGACAACGTGGAAGGATGAAGGGGAGGATAGGAGATAACCTACAAATACGGGTTGAGACCACCCTGAGGAGGCCAACAGCTAGGACAGAAGGGGCACCGCCCAAGGGTGGACCAGCAGCTCACATGCCCAGCTTCTGTACAGGTACCACACGTCCCTCCTCCCAGTTCCTGTACAGGTACCACACGTCCCTCCTCCCAGCTCCTGTACATGGACCACACATCCCTCCTCCCAGCTCCTGTACATGGACCACACATCCCTCCTCCCAGCTCCTGTACATGGACCACATGTCCCTCCTCCCAGCTTCCGTACATGTTCCACACGTCCCTCCTCCCAGCTTCCGTACATGGACCGCACGTCCCTCCTCCCAGCTTCCGTACATGGACCACACGTCCCTCCTCCCAGCTTCCGTACATGGACCACACGTCCCTCCTCCCAGCTTCCGTACATGGACCACACGTCCCTCCTCCCAGCTTCCGTACATGTTCCACACGTCCCTCCTCCCAGCTTCCGTACATGTTCCACACGTCCCTCCTCCCAGCTTCCGTACATGTTCCACACGTCCCTCCTCCCAGCTTCCGTACATGGACCACACGTCCCTCCTCCCAGCTTCCGTACATGTTCCACACGTCCCTCCTCCCAGCTTCCGTACATGGACCACACGTCCCTCCTCCCAGCTTCCGTACATGTTCCACACGTCCCTCCTCCCAGCTTCCGTACATGGACCACACGTCCCTCCTCCCAGCTTCCGTACATGTTCCACACGTCCCTCCTCCCAGCTTCCGTACATGGACCACACGTCCCTCCTCCCAGCTTCCGTACATGGACCACACGTCCCTCCTCCCAGCTTCCGTACATGTTCCACACGTCCCTCCTCCCAGCTTCCGTACATGGACCACACGTCCCTCCTCCCAGCTTCCGTACATGGACCACACGTCCCTCCTCCCAGCTTCCGTACATGTTCCACACGTCCCTCCTCCCAGCTTCCGTACATGGACCACACGTCCCTCCTCCCAGCTTCCGTACATGGACCACACGTCCCTCCTCCCAGCTTCCGTACATGGACCGCACGTCCCTCCTCCCAGCTTCCGTACATGGACCGCACGTCCCTCCTCCCAGCTTCCGTACATGGACCGCACGTCCCTCCTCCCAGCTTCCGTACATGGACCGCACGTCCCTCCTCCCAGCTTCCGTACATGTTCCACACGTCCCTCCTCCCAGCTTACGTACATGGACCGCACGTCCCTCCTCCCAGCTTCTGTACATGGACCGCACGTCCCTCCTCCCAGCTTCTGTACATGGACCGCACGTCCCTCCTCCCAGCTTCTCAGTGGTCCCTGGGCCCGTAAGCATGCTTGTCCTCCTCATGCTAACCAGGCTCTCGTGAGGCTGCCAGGACCCTGAGGCTGTGGTCACCAAGGTGCGCTCAGCCACACGGGAGCCTCTCTGCCCCCTCAGGCGCTGCTCTCTGTGCTCAGCTGAGAGGAGTCTCCGTGCTCCTTTACTCTTGGCTATTATGCCTGGATTTGGGGCAGAGGCTGGAGCACGTTGCCTGGGCCTCCTGCTTTTTACTGGCCAGGCCAAGACCTGCATTGTGCCCAACTGAGTCTGTCTGCATTCAGCTCTGCTGCTTACCTTGCTCTGACCTCTGTGTAGCAGGATCTCCTGAGCATGGCCAAGTCCCAAGCCTCACCTGGAGACCCTGATCAGGCCCATCCCCTCCCTGAAAGGACACTGTCCTGCCTTCCCCTAGCATCTCTTAAATGGGATTCCACTCCAGCTACAGCAGAACCCTTCACTCACTCAACGCTCTGTGCTGGAGTCCACATGCCTGGCCTTCACAGAAGCTGAGCTCCTGGACGTCTGTCCCGATCCAACCTGCCATGCCCCCTTGTGCCTGGTTTGGTACTTCCTGTGATGCTTTGTGCTACGGCAGACCTCCCTTCCTGTTCCCTGCCTCGATGGGGGCCTTGAATGCTTTGAAACCTACTGCAGAGGTGACAGATCTTCCCAATTAAAAACAAAAAACAAATTAAAAAAATGCATTCCTAGATCTTGTGTTTGTACAGCAAGCACTTTACTGTCTAAACTGTTTCCCCAGGCCTTCCTTACGTTGTTTACACAAAAAAGAAGAGACTCTGGGGGGGGACACAGTGGGGTAAATTGGGGCTTGCTAGTAGTCTAAAGTGTGAGTAAAATGGTTGAAAGCTGCCGCAGCCTCTGCTCCCCAGCACCTGTCCTGTGAAGCAGCTTCCTTTTGCAAGATGGATTTAAGCGTGCTGAGTGCTGTGGAAGGCACTGCGTGTGTCGCCTCTTGTTGCTGAGACCTACTGTCACAGTCTCCATTCCACAGACCAGGACCAAGACTCAGAGAGGCTCGCAGTGTATTCAAAGCTTTATCCCACTTAAACTGCACGGAGGGATGTCGACTCCATCTCCCTTAAGTGCCTATTTTGCAAATGAGCTCTAGGGAGAGCTGAGCTGCAGGTGCTGCACTTTAACCCACCCTGACTGACTCCCTTTGTCAATCTGGGTCTTCCACTCTCCAGGTCCTCTGGGAAGTCCCAAGCACCTTAGCCCACCTCCTTCTCCAAGGGATGTAAAACCCCATGAAAGCCTAACCCCTTATGTGGAGAGGGGCATTGAGCAAGGGGGATGAGCTGCCATTAGAGCTCTGGGTGGCTCCAGGATTTACCTCTGGACTCCTCTGCCTGCTGCTCAATATTCCTCCCACCCCCAACCCCCGCGTCTTTCTATTTCATGGACTGAGAGATCTGCAGGCTCAAGATGATCTTATACCTAGCTCTGTCAGCAGCCCATGCAATGTGGGAGAGGGCTGGTAGGCAGTTGTGGAAGGGTCCCTCCCAGCAGACACTCAGCTCCGTTGTTTCCTGTGTGGTGTGGCGTGCTAGTTGTGACCTAGGAAGGGCTGGACTGGTCCATCTCTCCATTTCTAGGTCATAGAGCCAAGGCCACAGCCACAGAAAAGGGCAGGAGCATGAGGACTCCAGCTCCCTAACGCCTGCAAGTGCGGCGGCCATACTGAATAGCTAGCTCTGTGTTCCCCTGGCTGGAGACCTTCCTGGCTGCTCCCCCCCCCCCCCCCCCCCCCCCCCCCCCCCCCCCAGATCAGCCTGCTCCCTGGAAAGTGCTTTCCCCTCCTTGGGGGAAAGAGGGAGGGAGCCCTACATACATTTTCAGCTGAGTTCTATTTTGCATAAAGTAAACTTAGCAAACAGAGAGCCACACAGAGTCTATTTGGCTTTGAAGCGTCAGTCTCTGACAGGCATTTCCTATTAGCTATCTCAGAGCCACCCAGCCCCGCTGGGTTTTGCTTAAGTGGCATAATTCTCCTGCAGTGGAGACAGCTCATTCATTAGTCATTCCAGAAGCCAAATCCAACTCCACCAACCAGCTCCATGGCCTCCTGCCCACACTCTAGGAGGAACAGTGAGACTGAGGGCTGGTTGGCCAGGCCTGGGTCAGAGTCACCTGTCTGAGGCTTCCGGGGGCACAGCCCATGTTAGGCCTTTCCTTTCCTTCTAGAATTGGAAGCACTGGTCCCCTCCTGCTGGCAGAGGCTTCCCTAGCCTTCCCTTCCCTCCTCACTCCTGCATTGCCATCGGGTGCAGAGCTCTGAAGGAAGATGTTTTGTTTTGTTTCTGTTTTCGTAGCTGGAAGCTAAGATGCCACATCTAAAGGAGGTGGGGAAATGTGTCCATTCCTGTCCCAAAGTCCTCCCCCCACTCCTTGATTGGCATCCGGTATGTGATCCCCTTTGATCCCTGCATAGGGAGACCTGATGTTCCCATTTTACAGGTGAGAAAACTGAAGATAAGATAAGTGAAGCGATAGGCCAAAGGTCACCTAGTTCAAGTCTGTCACTCTCAAAATGTGCTCTGTCCTCTGTCAGGAAGGCTCTTCTGACCATAAGGCCTCCTCTTCCTAGTTGGGCAGAGCCAAGAGAGGACTTACTGAGGTCTGAAGGCCCAGTGCCCCTGCACCTGCCACCCCATAGCACCTGACCCTGCTGGATGCCAGGGTGGAGAGACTGCAGCCTCGCCAAGCAGTGAGAGGAACTGAAACCTGCCAGGTCATCCCAGAAAGCCCAGTGAGGCGGAGAACAGCAATGTGACTCTGGGTGACTGAAGCCGGAGTCGGGGGGCAGAGGGCTGACAGGGGCAGATGCAGCTGGCTTAACTCAACTCCTATCTCCCACCACACTGTGACACTGTGGGAGCTGGGTAACATCCCCCTCAGTTTCCCTGTGTGGAAAGTGGGCATAATCAGAGCAGCTTTACAAGGATGAAGGTAAGTGCCGTCATGTGAAGCTTTTGGCATATGTATGGCCACATAGCTGTACCAATTCCAACCATGACTCACCCCGGGATGCCCGAATCCTCAGAAATGCAGAGGGCTTCAGAGGAGAGCCAGGCAGCCTGTGGCAGGAACCCTATCCACACGAGAAATGTCGGATCACAAAGGCTGGGGCCACATAGAAATGCCTATTGCAGCGTATCTTCTACCGCTACGCTGTTTCTCTGTGAATCCCCCCTCGTCCAGTGGAGACACTGATGGTGGGCTTTTAGGATGATGATTCAATGAAAGGTGCCTAAGGAATAGCTTCGATGGCCGGCTGAGGTGGAGCGGGGAGGGGCCAGGAAATATATAGAGTCCAGGGTTTACCTGCACCTGATTGAAGATCTATGGGAAGGGAACCATTTCCTTTCTGCAAAAGCAGCAGCTTAGGTATGCACAGGAAGGCAGGCTCACTCATCTGTCTGACAGGCCTCTCCCGCCTGCAGGGGGTTAACTCGGAACCAGGTGAGCCATTTCTGATAGCAAAGGACAGCAGTGGCTCCAGCTGGGAGGACTCTAGAAGATAAGGCTGAGGGAGATGCGTGTGGGGAAGGAGGCTGGTAGAGGAGATGCATTGGCTCAGTAAGCAAATAGCTAATTGTCTTCTGTACTTTCTACAGAACATGCCCAATATACACCCACGGGAAGCCAAACGACTGGGGTTGCTACACCTCTAATACTGTCTAGTGGGGCAGCAATAAACAGGAGCTCGGGAAAGATCACCCCATGGTCAGGTGCTGGCCTGAAGGAGGCAGGAGGAAAATCAGGTAGGTGCCTATGCAGGAAGGGGTCTGCGCTACAGCAGGGAGCTGAAGCGCGGCCACCAAGGATGCACCCATGTCCTGTGCTGAAAGAGTACCAGATGTGGCTAAAAGATCCATCTCCACTGGACTGTGGACAAGTTAGTTTCCAGTTCCTCTGTAAGATAAAAGTAATGTTACATGCCTTGCAGGACTGTCAGTAACTATTTAATTAGGAGATATATAGAAATCTGTTCTCCAAGTGAGAAAATGGCCTATACATAGTTATTGTTACCGAGAACATTAATTACAGTTGGAAGAAATAGAGGACAAGACTTGGGGTTTGAGTTGCCATGGCACTGTGAGCATAGTCGGGTGTCTTCTGTGGTTCTATGCTGGGAGCTGGAGCACCAGGCAAGGGAACCAGCTCTGCTGAGGGTGGGCGCCCTTTAGGAGCAGCATTTGAGGTCATTATCTGAGGTAAATGTTCCCACCTTGTTTTCTCTGATATCTCTCCAGACGGAGGTTGGATGGGCTCTGAGAATTCAATACAGCCAGCAATGGGACTGCCCTTCCCTTAGACCAGGTTAAACTCAGAGAGGAAAATCCTGAAAAAAATGTCCTATGGGCTGAAATGGCTGCTCAATAGCCACGCCTCTTGCAGACAGAACAAAACTTCAATCAACAGGACAAGGCCCCAGGTAGGAGCAAAAGACATGTCATCAGTAATTCTCTTGCTAGAAAAGAGCTAGAGTCTCAAAACATTTGAGCCAAAATTCTCAGGAAGTAGTGTCAGAAGTGAGGATGTAGGAAATGCAACATGTACAATGATCAACCAAGAGAATCACCCAACAAATCTGCACCCAGCCCTATCTTAGTGAGGCGAAAGCAGCTCTCTCTCTCTCTCTCTATTTGGGCAGTTGGAATGAGATGTGAAGAAGCCTCCACTCCGTCCACTACCCAAGTTCCTAGAACAAGTAAGAACTACCTCAGCATTTCCCCGTAATACAGAGAAAAATTATGCCCCATCTGGGCATAGAGACCAGGACACAGGAGCTGTTACTACAGCAGACTCCTCAGAGCAGCCAGGGATGAAATCTGAGCCGGGCTGCCCGGGCCTTGAGCTCTCCCGGGCTGCAGGGCCCTGCTCAGCCATCGCTGCTCACACTCTCCCCTCAGCTGGACCTCATTTGCTCCTGCAATGAAGCGCAGTACAGGACACATCCCTGTTCATATGGGAGAACCGGGGTTAGACAGGCCCGGTCCTGGTCCAGTGGACCCCCGCTGGCAGCAGATGGTTTCTGCTCTCTGGCTGGATTTGCTGTTAGAACAGGCCAAGTGAGACCCAGCTATGACATGACCAAGAAGCTCCCTGAGTCTCCTTGAAAGATGAAGGCCCTGCAAATGAGGGGAGAGCCCAGCCTTCTCCTGAGCCCGGCTAGCACAGCCCAGGAGGCCACGGCCGGGCAGCCGACCTGCTCCTGGTCATGCTGATCTCAGCAGTCGTAGCTACTCCTTTAGCCTCACTCTTACCAGTATACACAGATTCTTAGCCAGACTATGACAAATTTCCCCTAGTCTAGTTCCCAACAAAGTCCTTGTTCTCTGAAACATGATTCGGGCCTCCACTGTCCAAATTACTCCCAGCCTTTTTACCTGCCAAACTCCCACCAGGACAGCTCACTAAGGTCTGCTTCCAGCATTCAATGGGTTTTCTAGTACACTGTACCAAATACTTCCACATTCCTCTCATGAATGTTCCAAAGGCTTAAAAAGCCACTTCAGATCATCCTAAGTGTGCTATCAGTTCTTCATAGAAACCCTGACCAATACATCCACTAATACATTCATCCCCTGTCTTTGACAAATCATACCCAGGCCTTGGGCTTTGAGACTGGACTCTTCTCCAGGAAGGAATCCTGATACTCCCAGGTCTGGCTTAGCTGCCCCTCCCCCTGGGACTCCCAGAGGTTTTTATTTTTTTAGGTTTTTAAAAATTTTTTAGCTGGGCATGGTGGCGCACACCTTTAATCTTAGCACTCCGGAGGCAGAGGCAGGCAGATCTTTGTGAGTTCAAGGCCAGCCTGGTCTACAGAGTGAGTTCCAGGCCAGCTGGGGCTACAGGGAGACCCTGTCTCAAAAAGACCAAAAAAAAAAAAAATCAATATTCTATTTATCATAATGGGAAGACAAATAAGAAGAAAATAAGAGTAAAATAATATTAATGAACATAACTATACTAGAAATGATAATAAAGTAGTCAGATGGTTGCACCTTCATTTTTTATAAAATTTTATTGATGTTTTGTGTATTTCATACCTAAAGCAATATTTATTGGAATATTATGTGTTTCTTTATAGTCAATGTTCTGAAATAATACTAATCAAGCCCTATATACTTGTATAGATAGATAGCTGAAATCACTATTCATCTATGAATGCAGAAGAAAAATGTGTCATTTGGATAACTCAAAGACTGTATTTCACTGTTAGTAGTGTGGTTTTCTGGAATGGTGAACAAACCTTAGTAAAGACAAAATACGGCATCTCTGGATTTATTTGATGGTTGCACTCATGAAAAATTTAGTATAGTTTAAAACTAAAAAAGTATTTTGGGTTTACATATAAAAACGTTGTTAGGTTCTAAGCTGAGAAGAATATAGAGAGGTTTTCTACTTATTTGAACATTTGGTGGGATACCAAATTCACACGAAATGGAAGTTGAGCCTTCATTGTATAAGACTGGCCATTTATGCCTCCCATTTATGATACACCCAAGTAGAACCACTGCGGGTCACAAACATACATATGCCACGTTCTTCTAAACTGTCTCTAGGGGGCAGCACTGCCTCCTTCGGTGATGACAGGGCATCAAGGGGGTAGCTCACAGACTAAGAAAACTAATATGATAACCACACACCTCCAGGAAAACAGCCCAGTAAGCACTGGGGGCTCTACCAGCATATAACTCCAGGTCCCCACCACTTGGCTGTATCCTGCTACATTTTTCTTTAGTTAAGGCCACAGGCTGAGGTCCCTCTTGAAGAAGGGAAGGAAGAAATCAGCATCAAGGGCTGGAGAGATAGCCTAGCGGTTAAGAGCACTGACTGCTCTTGCAGAGGACCTGGGTTCGATCCCCAGCACCCACATGGCGGCTAAGAACTGTCTTTAACTCCAGTTCCAGGGGAATCTGAGACCCTCTTCTGACCTCCGCAGCATTGCACGACATGTGTGCACAAACTTACAAGCAGACAGTACATTCATACACATACAAAAGTAAATAAAATTAAAAAAAAAAAAGAAATCAGCATCAATTTAGTATGTATGTTCAAGACCACCCTAGGCTACATAGCTGAGCCTTTTCCCCCAAACAACAACAAAACAACAACAACAGTCCTCTTAGCAAACTGAGAGATCCTATGTTGATATTCCTCCGGACATTAATTGGCCTTCTTTGAAAGAGTATCAACAGCACTTTTTACAGATCCAGTGAAGCTGAGGACCAAGAAGGCTTGACATGTGCCATCTACATATGTTTGGGGCCCAGAGGAAAAGAAAACAGATCAAATACACAACAGACTAGACAAATGTAAGATACCTTTTTCAAAGGTTGCTTCTCACCATTTCCTGTCTTCTTTTTTTTTTGGTTTTTTCGAGACAGGGTCTCCCTGTATGCCCAGCTGTCCTGGAACTCGCTCTGTAGACCAGGCTGGCCTTGAACTCACAAAGATCCGCCTGCCTCTGCCTCCCAAGTGCTAGGATTAAAGGCGTGCGCCACCACGCGGCTTCCTGTCTTCTTAAGAGTCAAAGGCTGGGGCTGGAGAGATGGCCTAGCGGTTAAGAGCGCCGACCGCTCTTGCAGAGGACCAGGGTTCGACCCCCAGCACCCACATGGCGGCGGAGAACCGTCTGAAACTCCAATTCCAGGAGAACTCCAGCTCCAGGGGAATCCGACACCCATTTCTGACCTCCGCGGCATTGCACGACACGGGTGCACAGACCTGCATGCAGACAGTACATTCATACACATACAGAAATAAATAAAAATTAATAAAAAAAAATTTTAAAAAAAAAGAGTCAAAGGCTGTGTGGTCTTAGCAAGTCCCTGGGGCAGGATGAACTGCCTCTGGGAAGGGCCAGAGACAACTCTAGCTTTTGAGAGAAACTGGCACTTCCAAATGCCCAAAGGAATGTACCTTTCAGAGACTGAGTAAAAAGCTGCTTTCTTTCAGCCAGGACAGCAAGCAGCCTCAGCATCCCTGACACCTCCACCAGCTGACCTTCTGCTCCGTGGAGCAATCTTCCCATCCCAGGGCACACTTTGGAGAGACCCACAGGGGCAGACCTCTCAGGAGGAAATCAAGCTCACAAAGCCAGTGTGTCCTCCAGTGGCTGTAGGTCCCCCATGCACATGAGAATCACCCGCCGATTTTTTTGAAACATCCACCCCTGGGCCCCACTGCCAGAGATTTTGTTTTAATTGGTCTGGGGCAGGACCCAGGCACAGAAGTCCTTTAAAAGCTCCCCAGGAGAGTGTAATGTACAGCCAGAGCTGAGACACACTCTATTACAATAGGAGAGGGCCTTGGCTCTCATTCAGATCTCAGTGACTCTTAATTTATACGTACTTCTAACAATCCAGTTGGCTGACTTTCTAGCTGTTGTAAGATTAAAAGCAGTAGCTTCAGAAATTGAAAGAAAAGACCCTGATGAAATGACACTAAAAGTAGCAGGACATAACACACCTGAATCTGATTGATCACAATGTAAAGATAGAAAGTTTATAAAAAGCAAACAGCACTAAACCTCTCTCTGCCCTGGTATATCCTATTTACAGCAAGGCTTGGGATCACTCAAGAGGAGGCAGGAGAAGGAGGGTTCGATTGTGATGGACAAGTGAGATACTGACAGTCTGTTACATGCAAGATATGTGTGGGCAGCTGCTATAAAGATTACTTCGTTTAATTCTTACCACAGCCCCATGAGATAAATGTTAGCCTGTTTTACAGATGAAGAAACTAAGATTTAAGGAAGATGGCTGGATTGCTCAAATTTAAAGAGCAATGAGATATGAAGCTGGGTTTGTTATTAGTTTTGTTTTTCAAATAGGGTCTCACTATATAGCCCAGACTGGCCTCAAATTTCTGAATTTGTCTCAGGTTCCAACATGCTGGGATTATTATACCGCCATGCAGGACATAAATCTGAGATTTGAATGTTAACTGTGGATCCATTTGACTAAAAAACTTGTTGGTTTGACTCAAAAGCTCCTGCATATTTGAACATGCCATATCTGCCTATTCTTCAGGTTGACCCAATGTCTAGAGCTGGATCGTCCTCAGTTCTAGCTGCTTAAGATGTTCACTTTAGGAACAGTTACACACGTGTGCATGAGCACATGCATACATACACAAATATGTGCTTTTTAATAGTGATGAAAGAGCTGGGCATCAGTTCGGGAAATAAATAAATAAATAAAACAAGTTATTTGCCAGCTCACACCATTTATCAAAATTGATACCAGATGGCTAAAGATGGAAATGAAACCATAAAGGTACTAGAAGAAAATATAAGTGAATATCTTATAAGCTTAGGATGAGGAAGGACTTTCCAAACATGTCAACAAAAGCAGAAACCATAGAGGAAAAGATTGATAGATTTGACTACATAAAAAATTAAAAACTTCTGTACATCAAAACCCAGCATAAATTGAAAAAATATTCAACCTCCCTAGCATTCAAAGGAAGGCAAATTAAAACAGCAATGAGGGGCTTTTTTCCCCTTTGCTGATCAGATTGGCAATGATTAAAAAGAATGATAATGCTGAACCCTGCCATGGGGAAGGGAATCAGCTCTCACAGACTGGCGGAGGCAGTGGGAATTGCTACAATCTTTCTGGAAAGCATTTTGACAATATGTATATAAAAAGCCCAAGAAGACACATAACTTTTACTTGGTAATTCCACATATATAAATTTATCCCAAGAATAGAATTGATCCACTTTATATGCTCAGAATACATTCACTGAGGCACTCTTTGAGAGACCAAAAATTAGAAGCATGTTTAACAAAAAAGAATTAGTCAAAAAACTGTGTATGATGCTGGGCGTGGCGGCACATGCCTTCGATCCTAGCACTTGAGAGGCAGAAACAGGCGGATCTCTGTGAGTTCAAGGCCAGCCTGGTCTACAGAGTGAGTTCCAGGACAGCCAGGACTACAGGGAGACCCTGTCTTAAAAAGACAAGAAAAAAAAAAACCCCAAAACAAACAGACAAACAAAAAACCATGAATGGAATACATGACACTTCAAAGATGGACAAAGATGGAGAGACCGATGGGGTAGGATAGAAAGATGGACAGAGGAACGGGGCGTGGTGGCACACACCTTTAATCCTAGCGCTTGGGAGGCAGAGGCAGGCGGATCTTTGTGAGTTCAAGGCCAGCCTGGTCTACAGAGTGAGTTCCAGGACAGCTGGAGATACAGGGAGACCCTGTCTCGAAAAGACCAAAAATAAATAAATAAATAAATATGGACAGAGCGATGGGGTAGGATAGAAAGATGGACAGAGTGATAGTGTAGGACAGAAAGCCACGAACAATCAAGATACAGAAGACAGCATCCTCTATGATAAACTGCAAACAGTGAAGCACAGGCAGATTTTTTAAATAAACGGTGCTTGGGTAACTGGGAAAAAACCTGGATCAATATTTCAAACAGTACACCAGAATAAACTTCAATTTAATCAAAGACATAAGCCCGTAAAATTACTAGAAGAATAATAGAATTCTTCTATAAACTTAGAGTAATTAACACTTTCCTAAATGATTCAAAATTCATATCATGAAATAAGACTAAAAGATACATCTGCAGAAAAATCTTAAAATCCTTGCTTGACAAAATACCATACACATGCCAAGAATGTAATCTAGCACTTTGGGAGGCAGAGGCAGGAACACTGTGAGTTTGGGCCAACTTGGGCTACTTAATCTCACAAAAAGAAAAAAAAAAAAAAAGAAAGAAAGAAAGAAAGAAAAACAACTGGCCTGGGATACTCTTGACACCCTATCTCACTTCTGCAACCCCAGAGCTGGGGCAGGTGCTGGGGGTGCATATAGAATTAGGGACAAATTGCATTTGCTACATTTTTCCAAAGGAGCACTCTAGCAATGAAGAGCAGTTAAGATCAGGTATGAGTAGAAGCAGGAATTTTTCAAGGTAGGTCTTAAAATTTTGGTTTTTTAATTTTTTTGTTCTTGTTCTTGTTTAAAAAAAATTTTTTTTTTTTTTGTCTTTTTGAGACGGGGTCTCCCTGTAGCCCCAGCTATCCTGGAACTCATTATGTAGACCAGGCCAGCCTTGAACTCATGGAGATCCACCTGCCTCTGCCTCCAAGTACTGGGATTAAAGGCTTGCGCCACCACGTCCAGCATACTTTCCAATATTAATAGTGCTTATCTCTGGTTGGTGTGATTTAGGGTTGCTTGATCTGATATTTGTATTTCCTACTTTTTGTAAAATGATGCATCGTTTCTATTTACAAAATAAAGCTGGCCTGGAACTTGGTATGTAGAATAGGCTGGCCTGAAACTTGCTATATAGACCAGGCTGGCCTCCAACTCAAATAGATGTACCTGCCTCTGCTCCCTCCCCCTGACCTAGTACTGGGATTAAAAACATGTGCCACCACACCCAGCTTTTAAAAAAATATTTTATTTTTATGTTATGTGTATGAGTGTATTGCCTGCATGTATGTGAGTGCACTCATGTTGTGCAATGCCTCAAAGATCAGAAGAGGGTGTTGGATCCCCTGGAACTGGAGTTATGGATGGTTGTTAGCCACCAGGTAGGTGCTTGGAATCAAACCTGGGTTCTCTACAAGAACAGCCAGTGCTATTAACTGCTGAACCATCTCTCCAGCCCAATTTAATTTTTGAACTACTTGGAAGTATTTTGTCTTTTTGAAGTAAAATTAATACTTAACTACATACTCATTTGTATTGACATAATAAGCTTTTCAAAATATATTTAATACATAAAGTAGGCAGGTCACAGAAATATATATTGATTAATCCCAGTTTCCTTTTATTTTTATTGTATGTGCAGAAGTATTTTGCCTGCATGTATGTAAGTGCACCACATGCCTACAGAGACCACGAAAGGACACCTGGAAGTTACAGATGGTCATTAGCTGTCATGGGGGTGTCTTACTGCAAGAGTAGCCAGTGCTTTTAACCCCTGAGCCATCTCTCCAGCCCCCTCAACTTGAGGGGTTGTTTGTTTAAAACATTGTCTCCCTGTAGTCGAGTTGGCCTGGAACTCCCTACCTAGCTCAGGCTGACCTAGAACTCTGCCTCCCCAGTGCTAGGATTAAAAGAATGCACCACCATACCTAGCTATTTATTTATTTATTTATTATTTTTTAATTTAATTTATTTCTGTATGTGTATCAATGTACTGTCTGCATGCAGGTCTGTGCACCCGTGTCATGCAATACCTCAGAAGAGGGTCTCGGATTCCCCTGGACCTGGAGTTCTCCTGGAATTGGAGTTTCAGATGGCTCTCGGCCGCCGTGTGGGTGCTGGGGATCGAATCCAGGTCCTCTGTAAGAGCAGTCTGCGCTCTTAACCGCTAGGCCATCTCTCCAGCCCTATTTATTATTTTTATGTTTATGAGTGTTTTGCTGCATATATGTAAGTGCACCCATGTCATGCAATGCCCACAGAGGTCAGAAGAGGGCATCAGTCATGGGTACTGGGAACTGAGGTCCTCTGTAAAAACAGCCAGTGCTCTTAACCCTGCACCCCAATTGTGTAAAGCTAAGTAAACTAAATTTAATAGATATTATTATGCATGTATATGGCACCTTTTTCAACAACCTTAATTATCTCTAATTAATCCCCACAACAACCCTGTTGGGTAGGTATTACCCCATTTTACAAGAGAAAGAAACTGAAGCACGGAGAAGTTAAGTGACTTGCTCAAGGCCACACAGTAAGTTCACTGAAGAGCCAGAATTCAAGCACCTTCACCTTCCAGCTCCCAGCCAAACACTTCCTAAAAGAATCTACAGCCAGGCATGGTGGCGCCTTTAATCCCAGCAGGTAGAGGTAGGTGGATCTCTGTGAGTTCAAGGCCAGCCTGCTCTACAGAGCGAGCTCCAGGACAGCTGGTACTAAAAGGGAGACGCTGCCTCAAAAATACCAAAAAAAGGAAAAAGCTAAAGAATCTACAGAGTGAGTTCCAAGACAGCTGGGGCTACAGGAAGACCCTGCCTCAAAAAGACCAAAAAAAAAAAAAAAAGTGCTAGGATTAAAGGCATGCGCCACCACCCCCGGCCCAAAATAATTTTTAATGAGGGACGGCCTGGTGGTTAAGAACGCTGACCGCTCTTAAAGAGGACCCGGGTTCAATCCCCAGCACCCACCTGGTGGCTGAGAACCGTCTTTAACTCCAGTTCCAGGGGAATCGGACATCCTCTTCTGACCTCTGCAGCATTGCACAACACGGGTGCAGAGGCCTGCATGTAGACAGTACATTCAAATACATACAAAAATAAATAAAAATTTTAAAATGTTAAAAAAAAAAAATCTACAGAGTGAGTTCCAGGACAGCTGGGGCTACAGGAAGACCCTGTCTCAAAAAGACCAAAAAGAAAAAAAAAAAATCTTTAAATCTTTAATGAAAAGTAGTACCTTTACAGAAAATGACAAGGGGCTTGGTGAGACCTCTCTGCAGTTAAGTGCACTGGATAGATGGTCTTGGAGAAAACTGGGGTTCAATTCCCAGCACCCACATGGTGACTAGCAACAGTCTATAAGCCCAGGGAATCTGATGCCCTCTTCTGACCTCTGAGGCATTGCATGACATACTGCAAGCAATATACATATACACATAAAATAAAAACAAAATATTCCGAAAAAAGGATAAGAGTAGTATGTTAGGAAAGTGGGTTCTTTCTACTGCCATTGAGGACAGGATGAACCTTACACTGATGGTTGAGGCCACAAGGCCCACATAGCTCCTTCCCTGGCCTCTCCGATGCCTCCTGGCTCCTGTCCTAAGCAACCTTCTCAGGGTCAAATCCCTAAGACAGAAACCATGTGACTTAGAAGTGGGACTTAATTTAGAATATATACCTTTAGTTTTTATAGTTATTAGAAATTAATAGTTATATATTATAACTATATTATTAACCATACATACAATAGTTAATATGGAAAATTTTATTCCTGTATACAAAACATGGGACAGCTATTCTAACAGGCACATACATAATTCTATGGCAATCAACCTCATTTACAACTTGAATCTGCCCTTATTTGAATCATAGCCAACCAACAGATCACCTCACAATGCCTCCTACAGCAGGCTCTTTTCTTACTATACCTGTATTTTCAGCCCAACCCCAACCCTTTATGCTTTTAAAGTATATTGAGCTTCTGATACAATTTAAGACACTTTATTTAGATCTAGCTACACTAGGAAGAAAGAGTAAATTTAGAACCGTCACTCTATACCACCTCCCTTGCAAACTGTATGATGAAACATGGTGGGTACAGGAACAAAGAGTGACTGCTGCAGACCTCAGCCCAATGCTATAACTTCCATAATACAAAATTTAACTAGGCTTTTCCTGCATATTTGTTTTAATTTTAAAAATATAAGAGCAAATACAATACAGTATTCAATGCTGCACCTTTAAGCAAATGCTTCCTCTATTTTTCTTATGGTTCACTCTACACTTATTCTCTATACCTGAAGCTGAGAAAATAGTTTTAATTTCTAATACAATTTGGTTTAAGCTCTTGAAACATAGGCACCAATTTTGTTTTTTTAAATGTCACAATGGGGGCTGGAGAGATGGCTCACTGGTTAAGAGCACTGACTGCTCTTGCAGAGGACCCGTGTTCAATTCCCAGCACCCAACACCATATTTAAGCAGTGCATGGTGGCACACACCTTTAATCGTAGCACTCAGGAGGCAGAGTCAGGAGGATTTCTGTGAGTTCAAAGCCAGCCTGGACTACAGAGTGAGTTCCAGGCCATCTGGGGCTATAGGGAGACCCTGTCTCAAAAAAAAAAAAAAAAATAGAAATTAAAAAAAAAGGTTA
>VZQC01000411.1:355888-380755 GCA_009823505.1 Rhizomys pruinosus
CCCTCAAGGTGAAGTTCCCTCCAAAGGAGCCAGGCTGGAAGTGGGCCTTGAGGTAATCCCCAGTGCTTCTCATTCCTCCTGAGAATTTGCGGCAATAACCTCAAAATTCACCTCTTGCCCACAGTGCCTACCCTGTCCAGCCCGTCTTCCAAGCCCCTGGCATCCTTCTTGAAATACAGCTAATTACTTGATTCTTATCCAAAACAGTATTTCTATAAGGTATACCGAACAGCAGACAAAAGAAATGCCTTCAGTTCTCCCAGGGGACTGACTACCTAGCCTGGAGCCCCTATCAGAGCACCTAAGTTCTCTTTAGAGGCCTAATATGTTCTCTTAAAAATTCATGAGATTTTTGCATTCTATTTGCACAGTGTATTTAAATGTATTTCAGTATAAATATGCTTAAAATTATTCACCTCAAGGAAAATTGATGCTTCTGAAAGAAAGCTGTTTATGCTGAAGCTTTGAGTGTCCTCCTTGGAGATCCCCAGTAAGGTACAACTCAAACTCCTGGCAAGCAAGGCTTTTCATGGTTCGACCCTCACAAAGCCTCCTGGACTTTTGCTATGATTCTTTTGTGCACAAACTCATCTCTGGGGCACCCAGACCTCTGTCCTGACATGCCAGCTTCCTCCCAGCCCTTAGGGGACACTGTCTACTTGTTGACAACCAACCCACCATCCCAAAGGCTTTGAAGATTACAGACCACCTTCCATGTCACACCCTCTCAGAGAGCCCCAGCAGATGCCACACGAGCAGCCTGTGTGTTAGAGGTAGAAGGCTGGTGACCAAACCCTGACTCCACTCTTCAGGGCAGACACATTTATCCAACTTCTCCATTTTATGTGTAAATGTCTGAAAGGGCTGCTACAGGAATTGCGTACGATTTGAGCAATCCTGTGTCTAGCCTGGGCTCCCTTACACTCCTCTCAGTTCCACCATTACACACATTTACTTGGTCATTCTTTCTACAGTTGTTCATTTCCCCCAAACGGACCAGGTTCCCCATGTCCCAGACATTGCTTGTATTAATCCCGTGATCTCATGATTTGGGATATTAAATACATTTATGAAATAGCCTCCTTTTCAAGTTTTCGTTTCTTTTATAAAAATTTAGTTAATTTGGAGGGCTAGGGCCATGGCTTACTGGTTAAGAATGCTTTCTGACAGGGCCTCTCACTAAACTTCCAGCTCTCCAGTTCGGCCTGACTGGCTGGCCAGCAAGGACCCGCCCACCTCTGCCCCACCCACCAGTGTGGTTACCGGAAGATGCTGACACCCCCTTGCTTAGGCTTGAGCGCTAGGGAATGAAGTCCTGTCTTCAGGGTTGTTCAGACCAAGCCATCTCTGCACGCGTTCTCATTTCTTTTTGAAGATTTAGTGTTCCCAGACTTTCCTTTCTTTACCACTGTGGAGAAGCGGAGCCGGGAGCCACCCACCTTGACAGCAAAGCGCAGCTGCCCACTTCCCACAGCACCTTCCTCACTCAGCACCTTGCACTTAGAACACACCTAGTAACTGCTCCTGGCGTAAACAAAAAGCTTTACACACATGACAGGGAAGCGCTCTGCAAATGAGCTGTTATGCAGAAAGGGGTCATTGTTACAGGAGGTAGAGCTGGAGGCAAAACCTCCTCCCATCCACATGGAGCAGCACCTCCCATTACACCAGCTGGCCTCCAACGTCTGCGCGTGAGCCAATTAAAAAGCACCCTCTCACCAGTGTCTGGAAACTCCTGCAAGGAAAGTTTGCTGCCCAAAGTTGGCTTTTGACTAGAGTCTTAATAAGAGACTTCAGCAGGCTGTGTGGAGAGACAATGTCACTTGGAGAAGCAGCTTGAAGCAGCAGTTAGCAGAATTATTTTAATGAATACATTTCCTTTCAATTGTATGGGAATATCAAGATCCCATTAGAAAGGGAAGCAATTAGAACTAATAAAGATGAATGCACAGTGCTCAGTGCATGCGGAATAACAAGCAGCCAACAAAGGGACTCTCAGAGCAGGCTCTAATCCAAGAGAACCAGCAGCCAGCGGAGGGGAAAGGCTCTCTCTGTTCAGCTGCTCAAAGCAACTGTGTCCTGCACATTCTAATCACGACCTGGCCCACGAATGGTGTGAGCTGTGCCTCAGAGCTGGGGGGTGGCCCCCAGTCCCTCCTGGGTCAGCCTCTTGGGGGTTGAGATGGGCAGCCCCCTGGCAACAACCATTCAAACCAGGCCTCTGGCTCCTAGCCAGCTCCCGCTTGTCTAGCAGCAGGCCTCATTGTGTCCAGGTGGCAAATGCCTTCTCACCAACTCTCCTTTGAGGTTTGGAGTGAGGGTGGGACAGTGAGGCGGGAGAAGGGGTGAATGAGACAGGAACCCTCTGCCCCCAGTATCGCGCCTCTCCCCTCCCCCGCTACCCAGAGTCTATGCCTCCTCTGAGTTTGGGGTTATGTTACAGTCAGTGGTGAGTCACAGGCAGCCAAACACTGAAGTACTGTTGCTTGCACAATTGTTCTTCAAACAGCAACAAACAATTTTCATTACCCAAGTCAGATCAAATCACTCGCCTGGCCATCCTGCCTCAATCCCAGCCACGCAAACAGGCCCAAGCCTCATGCTGCCCGTTCCACTCTGACAGAACTGGGCTTCATTCTGCCTCAGCCTCAAGGAATAGACAAAGCTCTTTTTCTAGTCCTTTCTTTGCACTGGATCCACTGCATAGCTGTCAAGACGAGCAGGAGAAACTGGGGAGACACAAGATCTCTGCAGTTTGGGGCCCACTCCACTCTGGGGCATCCTGTTCTTGGCACCTGTGAAGAAAGCCTTCAAAAGTCTGCAGGACACGGCAGCCACGTTTACAAGGAATCCACCAAGATAACCCTGGCTCTCCACCAAAGTATTCACTGGACTCAGATGGAGTGTCAGTACTTGACATTTCTCTATTTAATCTTTTTTTGGCCAGACTGCTTTTTGAACCAGGAATGTGTAAGCTCATTCCGAAATGCCCGTGTGAACGGCCAGTTACACATTGATCACTGGGATTTTAATCTTTTTTTTTTTTTTTTTGAGATAGGGTCTCCCTTCGCTGTCCTGGAACTCACTTTGTAGCCAGGCTGGCCTTGAACTCACAGATATCTGCCTGCCTCTGCCTCCCAAGTGCTGGGATTAAAGGCATGTACCACCATGCCTGGCCCAAGTAATCTTTGTTTAAAAAGCTTTATGATCTTATTTGATCCTCACCATAACCCTATGGGGTGGACGAAGCAAAAGCTATTAGGCACAAGGATGAGGACACACCAGACCAGAAGCTCAGTGTCCTGTGCAGGTCACAGAGCGGGGAAGAAGCAGCTCAATGCAGAGTGCTAGGCCTTCTGGGGGTTCATTCTGTAATCCTTTCACTGTAACTCGGAACCCCTCTTCATACTACACTGTACTAAGCACCAAGGGCTTTCAAAGACACTAGTCTAGGCCATAAAGGACCCTCAAGAAAATTCTGATCTAATAGCCATCAAAGTACTTGTTTTGCCAATGTCCCTACCAAAGAGAAATACCTTTCCATAGCTTAGGTAAAAGATTGTTTTTAAAGTGTCCAGTGCATGGTAGATATAATCAAAACTGGAAAACTTGCTGTTCCTGTCCTTCAGTAAAACATCCTAGAATCTAAGGACCGGCAGTGAACAGCAAAGCCTGCTCATCTCCCTGCCCCTCCTGCACCTAGAGGTGTGTTCATTTAAGTTTTGGAAGTCTTCGTTTTCATAAGTTTGGAATATAACCTATAAACTGTGAAATGAATATTAGTATACAGTTTGGCAAGTTGTTATTAATGTATTCCTATACTCAAGATACAGAGAGGTCTCATCGCCACAGATAGTTCTTGCACACCCCTTTCCAGTCAACCCCACCCCCAGCCTTCACTGTCCTAATTTTTATCACATAGATTGTTTAGCCTGTCTTAAATACCTGGAATCATAAGTAGCTTTTTTTTTTTTTTTTTTGGTCTTATTTGAGACAGAGTCTCCCTGTAAGCCCGCTGGTCTGGAATCTCGCTCTGTAGACCAGGCTGGCCTTGAACTCACAAAATGAAGCCCCTGCCCTCGCCTGCCAGTGCTAGGATTAAATGTGTGCACCACCACGCCATAGGTTCATAAAGTAGCTTTTATACGTTCATTTAATGAACATCTGGACGCAGACTCATCCTGTAGTGGCAGTAGTTTGTTTTATTTATATATATATATTATTTTTATAGTATTAGAAATTATATCTCGTGTTTTCATATTATATGAACAAGAGGGCTGGAGAGATAGCCAGCGGTTAAGAGCGCCGACTGCTCTTGCAGAGGACCCGGGTTCAATCCCCAGCACCCACATGGCGGCTGAGAACCGTCTGTAACTCCAATTCCAGGAGAACTCCAGTTCCAGGGGAATCTGATACCCACTTCTGACCTCCGCGGCATTGCACGACATGGGTGCACAAACCTGCGTGCAGACAGTACATTCACAGAGAAAAATAAATAAATAAATAAATAAATAATTGAAAAATGAATAGTTCTGGTAAATGGATGGATGGAATTGGAAAAAATTATGCTGAGTGAGGTCACTAAGGCCCCAGAAGACAAACACTCCTATGCCTCCTAACTTTAAACCTTCTGTTCATGTGTTTAACTTGGAGCACAAGTGGAAGCCAGGACACTAGAAGGGGTCATTGGGTGGGAGGGGTGCAATATTGGAGTGGGGAGAGGTTATAGGTAAAACAAAAGTAGAGATGTAGAATACTGAGAGTGGAAAGGCTCAAGGAGGTAGGGGTCCGGGAGATGCGAGCTATGGGGGAAGTGCTAACCCAGAGGACGGTGCATGAAAAAGCCATATGGAAACCCACCATCTTCAACCCAACTCAAAGATGTAATCGGAAGGGACAGTAGAACACCTGTGACATGAACAAGATGAGGGAGGGGCTGGAGAGATGACTCAGCAGGTAGGAGCACTGGCTCCTCTTGTAGAGGACCTGGGTTTGATTCTTAGCACCCACATGGTGTCTGGCGACAGTTCTTAACTCCAGTTCCAGGTGATCAAATGCCCTCTTCTGACCTCTGTGGGCATTGCACAACATGGGTGCACTTACATGAAATACACTTATATACATAGAATAAAATAAGAATAATTTTTTGTTTTTGCTATTTTTGAGACAGGGTCTCCCTTTAGTCCCAGCTGGCCTTGAACTCACAGAGATCCACCTGCCTCTGCCTCCCAAGTGCTGGGATTAAAGGTGTGCACCACCACACCTGGCACTAAAGATGATTCTTAGCCACCATGTGGGTGCTGGGAATCGAACCCAAGTCCTTTGTAAGAGAAGTCAGTACTCTTTATTTTATTTTTATTTTTTATTTATTTCTGCATGTGTATGAATGTACTGTCTGCATGCAGGTTTGTGCACCCGTGGCGTGCAATGTGGCGGAGGTCAGAAGAGGGTGTCGGATTCCCCTGGAACTGGAGTTCTCCTGGAATTGGGAGTTTCAGACGGTTCCCAGCCTCCATGTGGGTGCTGGGGATCGAATCCGGGTCCTCTGTAAGAGCGGTCAGCGCTCTTACCCGCTAGGCCATCTCTCCAGCCCTTTGAGCAGTCAGTACTCTTAACCACTGAGTCATCTCTCCAGCCCAAGAATAAAAAAATTTTTAAGAACCAAAAAGATGAGGGAATACTGGGGGTTAAAGGGTTAAGTGGGAATGGAGGAGAGGGGGACTAGGTATTGGGTTGACCTAAATAAGGATTATGAGAAAGTCTTATGGAGACACACTAGTTAGAAAGTTAACTTCAAAATATAACTTTACAAAAAGGTTCAAATGGAGGTATCTGCACGGGTAGACAGTATTTCCTCTAGAAGATATGGGCTGTAGGAGGCCCCGAGTTTGGGCATGTGTGGGCTAACATTTCAGCCAGCAAGCTTCAGAGTCATGAGTAAAGACCATGTGACCTCTCTGTTTACACCCTGCCAGTTGGGATGACATGTGATGGTGTGGAGGTCTGTGATTGGCCACTAGGAGGTGATGTCATGTGACCAATACAAACTGCCTGTTACATAGAATAAATGGATTTTCACCAGCATCTGACATGGTCCCTGGGCTGCTCCTGCGCACATGCTTGGCTGTGGGGCTCTTCAGTCCGTTGGGTTGTGGAGCCAGCAGCTCTGTCCTGCCATGTGTTTTGTGTGGGACCATCAGCATCCCAGCCATGTGTTTCACCACAGGGCCATCAGCCCTGCTGGGTGTTTGGTCATGGGAGTTACCAGCTCCACAAGGTGAATGTTTGGTTGTGAGAATTACCAGCTCCACGGCTGAGTGTTTAGCTGTAGGATCATCAATTCCACAACTGAATGTTTTGTGGCTGCAAGCGTGTTGGTCGTGAGATCAGTCTCATGGCTGGCCATGGGACCAGTCGTCCCCTTGACAGTAGGAATCCACAATGGGTTCTTAAATGAAAATCTCAGTGACAGACATGGGATACCTCCGTATGAGTTTCTGGTCAGGGAAACCCTAGAAGTCTCCAAAATAACTCAAACTATTGTCATGGCCCTTGGTTATCCACCATAACTACATAGTAGGACTCTACTGCTGAGGACCCCAGGCACTGACGACAGGATACAAAGAAACCAATCTCACACTTACGAGGAAACTGCCTCTCTGCTGTTTAGCTTTCACAGAGGTGCTGGAGGAGAAGACACATTATTGGTCTTACCCAGCACTGGCCCCTAAATGCTACAATATTGACCTGACAGGCCAGATGTCCTCACTGGTACCACAGAGGTGTGGTTGTTATAGGCTAACCAATTGTTCTCTGATTGGACTTGAGACCTACTCCACAAGAGGGAATTCATGCCTGATAATGTGACTCTGCCCCAAAGCCCATGGCTGGGTGGGTTGCAGGCCCTAAAGAGGAACCTATTGTTATTTTGGCAAATGGCCATGCTGTCAAATGCCTTCTAAATATATATGTTTATAGCCACAGACCTGGGCTGCCTCTCAACCTTAATCAGAAAAGCTGCTTTCTGCAGTGGGCAGTATAAATCAATGTAGAGATTCATAACTGATTAAAGTGCTGAAAATATGTGACTAAGTGCTCAGCCCTAAATGGTATATCTTTACGAATGTCCTCTTTCTCCCAAGGCTCAGGGAATCACAGAAGTGGAGGTGGGAAACTGTTAAGAGTCAGAGGCTCGGGAGGAACGTTGTGAAATGCAGGTTCCGGTGGGCATGGCAAACCCGCTGCACTCGTGAGTGCATAGCAGCTGTGGTTCCTGCATAAGACCTGTGCGAGGTCAAGCCAGCTAAAACTCCGGCATGGCTGGGGGAGCGCCTGAGGCCCACCCCTGAGGAGCTGTTAGCAGTGGATGGCTGCCGGGGGAGGGGAACCAGTTCTCCTTTGGGGGCGTGGACACTGCTGGGTTGCCCACACTGCACTGGATGACCCCACACCTATGCCCAAGCTGGCAGCACTAACTAGACTTAGTGGGTTATTTAAAAAAAAAAAATAGGAAGCAGGTGTTGGAAGGGAGCCAGGGAGAGTTGGAAGGGGGTAAATGAGGGTGGATATGATCATATTTCATTGTATACATGTGTGAAATTCTCTAAGTATAAATATAAAGCAAAAAAGAATGCTATATAATTATTTCCCAAATGACTTTAGAAATACTATAAAGTTCTAGCACTTGGGAGGCAGAGGCAGGCGGATCTTTGTGAGTTCAAGGCCAGCCTGGTCTACAGAGTGAGTTCCAGGACAGCTGGGACTACAGGGAGACCCTGTCTCAAAAAGACCAAAAAAAAAGAAATACTATAAAGTTCATGCTCAGTGAAGCCTTGCATTAATCTGGAAGGTTTGTGTGCGTGTGTGGGAGGGGGAACTTTGGGAAGCTCTGAATGCAGATTTAAACTAATGTTTTAGTAAATAATTATTTAAAATACTTAAAAATAAGTATTATTCTTTTGGGGGGGACACGTGGTGAATGCCTTTGATCCCAGCACTCGGGAGGCAGAGGTAGGCAAATCTCTGTGAATTCAAGGTCAGTCTGATCTACAAAGCAAGTTCCAGGCCAGCTGGGGATACAGGGAGACCTTGCCTCAAAAATACCAAAAATAAGTAAGTAAATAAATAAATAAATATTGTTTAAATTTTTAAAATCCATCTATAGTACTAATTTGTCCCTTAAAATTCTTTCCGGGCTGGGCTTGGTGGTGTATGCCTTTAATCCTAGCACGTGGGAGGCAGAGGCAAGTGGATCTCTGTGAACTGAAGGCCAGCCTGCTCTACATAGTGAGTTCCAGGACAGCTGGAGCTACAGGGAGATCCTGTCTCAAAAAAAAAAGACGACAAAAAAAAATTCTTTCCATTCAGCATATCTCTGACATGTTCCTCCCATAGCTGTTTCTCCTGCATCTCTCCTTCACAAGTCTTTCGGAGACAAATGGATTGACTGCTCTATCTTCAATACTGTCTTTTTTGGTAGAAGCACCAACCAGGTAGTGCAGCACAGCGGTCATAGACACAGGCTTCAGAGATCTGGCTTTGCATTTCTAGCCTAGCACATAACTGATGGGTTGTTTGAGGCAGGTAATTTAACCTCTCTGTGACCGTTTTCCCATTTGTAAAATGAGGATAATAATAATACTTTGCTAATAGGGATTTGTGAGGACTAAATTATATTGTACATAAACAGTTGGCACAATGCTAACTAATAATTGCCTCAAGCTAGACTATAATAAACATCTTCCCGCACTTCAGGAAGTCATATGATATTAATTGGTATATAGTTTTCAAAGTTATTTTTCTTTTTAAATGGAGTCATGTTATGTACCCCAGGCTAGCCTTGAACTCTCAATCTTGTCTCAGCTTCCTGAGTGGTAGGATTACAGGTATAAGCTACCACACCTGGCTTTACTTTTGAGTCTTTAGAAAAAGTATTTCACATTTAAATCTAGAAAACAGTAGCTGGCATTTACTTAAAATAAATGTTATTTCCTAAGGACAAAAAGCAAAAGTCTTCCATCATCTCTTCATTATATATGGAATGCCAACTATGAGAGCTTTTCAAAAGAACTAAAACAAAAACATAGCCCTATCTGTTAGGATGTTTGGTTAGGGAGAATAAGAAGTGTGTGTGTGTGTGTATTACTTTGAAAATCTATTAATGAGGTAAAGAGCATAGTCCGAAAGTTCAAATCCCAGCTGTGCAATGTTCAGCAAGTTACTTAACCTCTTTGTGTGCTATCTCAATTTTAAAATGGGGATAATTCTACTTATCCACCAGGACACAGTACCAGCACATTTTTTAAAAATCAGAAATTAGGGGCTGGAGAGATGGCCTAGCGGTTAAGAGTGCTGACTGCTCTTGCAGAGGACCCAGGTTTGATCCCCAGCACCCACATGGTGGCTGAGAACTGTCTTTAACTCCAGTTCCAGGGGAATCCGACGCCCTCTTCTGACCTTCGCGGCATTGCACAACATGGGTGCACAAACCTACATGCAGACAGTACATTCATACGCATAAAAATAAACAAATAAATAAATAAAATACCTTTAAAAAATCAGAAATAGCTAAAATAGCTAATAATAGCTAACTTTGTGCCAAGCACAATGTCAATGTTTATGTGTGTTACTTAATTTCCACAATGCTGTTCCTATTTTTTTCTTTTTTTGTTTGTTTGTGTTCCTATTATTAAACCCATGTTATCTATAAGGCAACTGAAGGGCAAATTTTAATTTGTCCAAATTAACAGCATATGACACAGGAAAAATAAAAGCATCTGTAAAACGGGAATGATGATTGTACTTTAATGGGAATAGAGAAAAATATTTTTAGAACAAAACCTTGCACATATAAGACCTATTTACATGGACGCTAAATAAAAACAAATTTCTACCCGGGCGTGGTGCGCACGCCTTTAATCCTAGCACTTGGGAGGCAGAGGCAGGCGGATCTTTGTGAGTTCAAGGCCAGCCTGGTCTACAGAGCGAGTTCCAGGACAGCTGGGGCTACAGGGAGACCCTGTCTCGAAAAGACCAAAAAAAAAAAAAAAATTCCTATGATTCAGAGATAACAGCAAATAAATTCTATGCATAACGACCAAAGACGACTTTGGAAAGGTGATATTTAAGCTGAACCCTGAATAGTGACTAGGATTTGTTTCAAAAGGAGTGTGTGGGGGGGGGAATATATTGATTAGAGAGGGAATTTCAGGAGGAGAGGGAGAGAAGAGATATGAAGTGGGCGACAGATAGGGACAGGGAGTAAAAAAGTGAGGAAATGAGAGTTTTGACGGGGGAGGGAAAATGTTGCCTTTCCTATAGTCAGTCACTATTCCTGCTCACAGGTATATACTTCTGCCCACAGGTATATACTTCCGCCGTGGGCCTCTTACGATTTTCCTCGTATCACTGTAGACTGTTCTGTCCTTGCCTTTTCATCCTAATTATCCACTGAAGAACATTTCTGAGTGAATTTCACTGTCAGGCTTATTAATATTTCGCACTATAATAACCATCCTCCACATTGCCACCAAGACTGCAGACGCAGACCTGGCCCAGACTCGGGCTGGAGTTTTTTTTCTCATTGAGTCCAAGATAAACTAGAACTTCCCTAGCACCCTGTCCTAGGCCCTTTTCTAACTTACCTCCCCAGCCTTGTCTCCATGCACTCGGCACTTGGACCGCAGAGCCCGGCACAGACAATAACAAGTAACTCAGAAAGTGCCTAGAACCCTGTTCTATTGTCCTTGCACACGGAAGCTTCCTGCCCTGAACGCTTGGTTACACCGCTCAACTCGAAGCTCTCGGCGCCTGAGAGGTGGCGCAGGACACACCCTCCCGGGTCCTGGTACCTACGGAAGCCCGCGCAGGCCCGGGAGAGAAAAGGCCTGACCGCGCCGCCCGCCGTCTTGACTGGGGGAGGGGGCGGGGGACGGGACGGGACAGGACCCGGGGGGGGGGGCCGGAAGTGGAGACCGCGAGTTCGGACTGAGGCTGCGCTGCCGGTGGAGGTCTGGGTGCTGCGTAGCTAGCTGTGCGGAACCTGAGCTATCATCAACCCGCGCGGCTTGCGGGTGTCTAGGGACGCATCGCCTGTCCCGAAGCTGTCGCAGACCGGGAAAGCAGAGCAGTCGCGCGCCTCTGGCCGAGGGCGACCCAGACGGTGACGGCCCCGCGCAGCCCTTCAGCCCTGGAGGAGGGAGGAGGGAGGACTCGGCCGCGGACCCCGGGCCCCTTCCGAGTCGGATGGATTCCTGAATTCAGCTTGACCGCCAGCACCGCACTAACCTCCTCAACAAATTAAAACCCCTTTCGGAGTTGGAGGGGAACCTGGGGGGAGTTGACCCCAGGTTGGGCCTTGCATGACCTGCCTATCTGAGGGAGAAGGTAGTAGCGCCCAGGCCTGGGAGATGCTGCGTCGGGCGGGGAGCGACCCTCTAAGTTCCCTTGGGTACCGAAAGAGGTGTCTGCTAGAAGATTTTGCACAGCAGCGATGCCTGTTACCGGAATATGAATTCTCTTGGGGTCCTCGAAGCAGCCTGGAAATCAGCAAGATGAAAGTCCTGGGGTTCGTGTCCAGGCTTCATAGGAACGAACCCCAGTACTGGATAGTGCAGTTCTGCGAGGCCCTGGCGGAGGAGACCGATAGGGCCAGAGCCAGCCCAGGCTAGGGCTGCAGATTCCACGAGGGTTAGAGCTGCTAGTAAAGGCTGGTGGAAAAGTGGCCCTGAGGGCCTGGCAGGCTTGGCATCCACTAGTCATAATTAATTTGGATGGGGGGAGTGCTTATTTATGAAGAAATTGTGTAATGTACCTTGTTACGTTTTGTTTCTTTTAATATGTTATTAAATTGCCGTTTAAATGAAATTGGTCTTTTTCCTATAGGATTTTGTTGTAGGGTTTTGGTGGTTTTGTAAAATAGATTTGGAAGTGGATTGCATTTTATTCTATGATCTTGAACGGATTATGCAGTATTGTAATGCCGTGCCTTAATGGTTTGAGTGAACCCAGCAGATTGATCTGATACCAGGAGAAAACCTCAGTTTGATGCCTAGCCTCCAGAATTTTTTGTCTGGTGTATTAAAAGAGAAAGAAGAGAAAAAACACTGGTATTTATTTCTATTTGCTTAGCTATTACAGTGGTCTAGAAAAACAAAGCTAAAATGCAGTAAATTAAAAAGTATATGCTGGCACATTTAATAAACATGTTCTGCATCTTGTGTTTTCTGCTGCACAGTTTCCAGCATTTGGGGATAGAATGTATCCTACATTTGGAGCAAAGTAAATAAGCCAGAAATTACATCTAACCTAGCCGAGGCGATTGAATGAGACTTGCTTGAGGTTATCATTAATAAATCCCCTCAGATGTTAGGGGAGGCAAGGGGAAGGAATAAATGAGATAGAAGGAAATGGAGTTGGGGATGGTACTAAAAATGATGTATTCCTCAGTATCAGGGGGAGAAGACTTGATATGTGGCAGTCTTGGGAAACACCCTGCATTTTCCAGTGCATTTCTTCTACAGTGCACAGTGACTGACCATGGGCAGTTTTGACCCTTACTCTTCCTTCTCTCAACCCCTACAAGTTTCCCTCTTCTACCTAAGCCTTCAGAGACCAAATAGTGCCTGAAATACTATGTAGATGGTAGGATTATGTCTCTTTCTACCAAGAAGTTCCCCTTCAAGATCGCTCCCCAGTGCCAAGGCCCCAGCACGCTCTTCCGTGTTTCAATCTACTGATTTCCCATTTAGTGAATACTCGTAAGACGTTCTTATATGCTCAGGAAGAACATCTCTGGCCTCTGCATTGCAGGTCACCTGCCTTCACTCTGGGGACTAAGTCTGTTATAGACTTTCATATATACACAGTAATGGGCAACTGGAGTTGAATCCACACTGGAGATGGGCATCTGGGGGAGCGGGGAACTGTCCCCCAATAGCAGCCATAACAAAAGAGCTGCTCTTTTCTCTTTACCACGTTTTCTGCATCTAGTTATGTTCAAACAACATTTTTTAATATGACAAGGTTGTCAGGGAACACAAATTAGTTCAGGACACAGGCTAAGGGGTTCAACAAACCAGATCTCTTTAGAACAAAAGCCTATCCACTTGTAGGCAGGAAAATTTAATAATTTAAAATGATTTCTGAGTAGTTTGTAATTCATTAAAAATATTGAGTGCCCTGACATGTTTGGCACAATGCATGAGCTCTGGTGGGGTGGGTAGGCAGGAGGGGGCCATGGGTCTAGATTTGATTTGTAATTTTGTATGTAATGTACAGAGCTTCAATAAAAAATTGGCTTTGAAAAATAAAATAAAAATATTGAATGCCCAATATATAGAGAGATGACCTTGCTTTATTTAAATGGGAAGCCTTCCTTGGACCTTAAGGAGCAGTAATTTCTCGAAGTGGCAGAGGTCAAAAGCATATGCATCTGAGGGTTGGATTACTTGATTTCACTTGATGTCACTTGGTAAAAGTATCAAGGCAGACCTGAAGCCACTTGCACCAAGTCCAGTGTGTTTCATTCTAGTGCAGTGTTCCCCATTCCTGACCTTAAGTCTACTCTGTGTGATTTCAGTTATCACCAAGTCCAGTGTGTTTCATTCTAGTACAGTGTTCCCCGTTCCTGACCTTAAGTCTATTCCGTGTGATTTCAGTTATCACCAAGTCCAGTGTGTTTCATTCTAGTACAGTGTTCCCCATTCCTGACCTTAAGTCTACTCTGTGTGATTTCAGTTATCACATCTCCAAGAAACAAGTGAATCATGTGTAATTATCTCCAGTTGCCACTGCAGTCTTTAAGGAACGAAGTTGAATAGACACACTATTTTACTGATGACAAAAATGGCTTTGCTCAGGGTCAAGCATGTAACGTCATGGCAAAGACAAGACTAACAAAAGTACCATTCATTATACATTTACTATACACCAATGGCACTTTCCACTACTTTTTACAAGAACATTGCAAGTATTACTAAATACCTACATTTTATATATACCAATGACAGTAATACTTGCCACTTATTCAAATTCCCCAAATGAGCCAGCTCTTCTATGCTTTCCATGTTTGTAAGTCTTAAATTAGAGATAGCATCTTCCATTTTACTGAAGCAAATAAATTCAGAGAACCTGTGAAACTCACAGGTAGCCCCACAGAACAAGAAGTGGATCCAAAGTTTGAGTTAATAGTCTGTACTTTGCACTATTTTAGGTTTTATTCTTGGAGGTCCTTCCAGTCTCTTAGGTCATTTGTCACCAGATTCATCTTCAAACATTGCAGTCTCTCTAAAGATACAAATAAGGGCTGTGTAGCTAACCATGAGACACTGGCTTGTAGGAGGGTAGAAGCAGGCTAAAATTAAGGTGGGCTGTATCTCTGAACATTGGTCCCACTCTGACACTGTTCTCAGAGTAGACTGTTCTGGCTCAATCTTAGCATTACCCTATGGGTTATGTTTCTTTAGTTGTTAGTCACCTTTCTCCAGTAAAGCCCCAAATTAGTCTTTTATGCCATTGTACGTGAAAGTCACATTTGTGGACTTGCAAATAGGATTCCTAGTATAGTTTTGGATGGTAGTAGAAAGGCTGGCAGAATGTGAACCCTTGCCTCCAGGTAAAGGACCTCCCATGTCACAGATCTCATCCTCAACTTTTCATCTGTACTGAGAGTATGGCCTCTGGGCCCATGTGTATAGCAGATACTGGCCATGGTAAGGGCAAGAGATGACTGTTGTTCACAGTCATTCATATGAGGGAAAAAGAAGGGCTGTCAAGTACAAGGCGGAAGCAAAGCCAGGAGAGGAAATGCTCTTGAAAAATGAATTACAGGGCTGGAGAGGTGGCTCAGCCACCTGGCTTCTCTTGCAGGGGACCTGGGTTGGGTTCCAGTGCCCACACAGCAGTTAATAACTGTAACTCCCATTCCAGGGGAACTGATACCCTCTCCCAGCCTCTGCAGGCATTATACAATACACATGCACTTAACATTCATTCGGATAGAACACTAACACATCTGAAGTAAAAATAATAAATAAAAATAAAAACTATGAAATACATAGAATGGAAAGGTTTCAGCCACAGACTTTTAACAGGGATTCATTATTTCTTGGTGTTGAGGATCAAACCTAGGATCTTCAGCATGCCAGGTAAATATGCTACCATTAAGCTCCATCCCCAGCCCATCCAGATAATATCTCAGTATGCAGCCTAGTCTGGCCTACAGCTTGCTGTGTCTTGTGGCTCAGGCTGGCTTCAAAATAGCAATTCTTTCTTTGCCTCCTGAATTATAGGTATGTCACACCACAGCCAGCTCTTCATGGATTTGGATACCAGAGTCAGTATTTAAGGCCCATTGGTGACAGGTGTTTGGACCATAGATGGCAGCTCATTTGTAGCTCCTACAGGTCAGGCCTCAATTCATAGGCCCAATCCCAGTTTCCACTTAGCATAATTATTTCTCATGCCTTGGTCATAGTGGCAAGTGATACTTATGCAAATTATACCTCAAATTGTACATCCCAGCAAAGATAGCAGCAATTACCTCCCAGCAGAAACAAATATACCAAGGGAGTAAGGTACTCTGAAAAGTATACTGATCAAGGCATTAGAAGTCATGGCTATGTGACCTTGAACAAGGAATTTCATTCTCAGTGCTGATCCCAGAAACAGTTTAGTAAATGATTGAAGTAGGGGGTCAGTGAAATTCATACCCTACACCCCAGCCTACCAACTGAAATCAGACTTTGGCCACTCCCAGTCAATAACTGTGGCAGCTAGCAGTCATTAAGTCATGGTTCTGAGAATAACCACATGTCACATGTTCTCATGCATCTGCTCAACAGCCCTGTGAGCGAGATTCCACATTGCCAACGTTAGGATCCCATAAGAAAACTACAGGAGAGAATATTCCTACCATTCTCTCAATGCTCAAGTTAAATGCCTGGGCTGTTTAGCAAGGCTTTGTCGGGGGGCTGGGGGTTGCTGAGAAAGGAAAGGAAAGAAACCCCTAGTACTGCTCATTTATTTTACAACCTGAGCACCTGGGACTTGCAAGTTCACTTCTCTGGCTGAGGACTCTAGTAGACAGGGGAGACCACTTTTGAGGGATGATGTCTCTAAGACATCTCCAGACCTGCTTCAAGAGCTTTGTGTCCATGGAGGGGAAGCAGCAGCCACAGCCTAAGACCACTAAGGACCCATAATCCTAAGCCAAAATAAAAGGCAGACCTCTATCTCCTAGAGCAGTCAGATCTATTTCTAAGCCAACTTTGCCTGTGGCTAACAAGGTGGCTTCAGCTGGTTTCTTTAACATCTCTCACTTTGGGTTGACTTTGAAACAGATAATGCTACCTACCTGAAAACACCTCAAAGACTAAAGAAGAGAGTTACCAAAGCACCTCCTTCCATATTTGCTAGATGGTAACTACTGTCATTAAGACATGTATTTACTCAACACATATTTATTGAGCAATTTCTAGATGCCCAGCATACATACAGGTGATGAGATTACAACAGAGAACAAAATGGGTGAACACCTTTGCCCTCATAGAGCTTACCTGTCAGCGCAAGGAGAATAGACCAACAGGTAAGTAACTACAAGGCATGGAGGAGGAGGCTGTATGTTGTGACGTGGGGAGAGGGCTGAGAGGTACACAGTCTTAGAGAACTCAGCCAGGGAAAGTCTCACTGAGAAGTGGCACTTGAATCATGGCTGAAAGGCAGGAAGCACAGAAGCTGTCTACAGGGACAGAATCCTCACAGGAAACTGCAAGCTTGAAGGCCCAGGGTGGCTGCAGAGCAGGTGTGTTCTGAAAAGCAGCTCCAGCAAGAAGAGGCAGTGGAGGAGTGGACAGGAGAGAGTCCATGCCAAAGGATCATGACGTTGCCGTGTGCCAGCCCTGTGCTCCAGAGTTCCCGCAGGACCCGTCCTCTGTGGAGCAGAGACTGAGCCTGGAAAGGAAGATGAAATACTATCTATAGCTTATGGTGGCGATGCTTATGGTGGTGAAATTGGGTTTTATAAAAATACCAAGGGCGGGCATGGTGGCACACGCCTTTAATCCCAGCACTCGGGAGACAGAAGCAGGCAGATCTCTGTGAGTTCAAGGCCAGCCTGGTCTACAAACTGAGTTCCAGGGAGACCCTGTCTCAAAAAGACAAACAAAAACAAAACAAAATAAAACAAAATGAACAAAAAAACCCAAAGAAACAACAGAAAACAGTAAATTACTTGTAATCTTAATTGGGAGCCCCAATGGTAGCACTACCCTATGCAACATTCTTTCAAGATTTCTTGAAAAGAAATCTTGTTTTGTTTGTTTGGTTTTGTTTGTTTGGTTTTTCCCTTAGAACTTTTTTTTTTTTTATGTGTGTGAGTTTTTAGCCTGCATGCACGTGCGTGCATAATTGCCTGAGGAGGCTAGAAGAAGACGTTGGATCCTCTGGAACTGGAGTTCTATACAGCTGTGAGTCGCCATGTGGGTGTTGGAAACTGAACCCGGGTCCTCTGCATGATCAGAGAGTGCTCTTAACCACTGAGGCATTTATCCGTCCCCTGTTATTTGGATTTTTAAGATTGGATCTTGGGCTGGAGAGATGGCCTAGTGGTTAAGAGCGCCGACTGCTCTTGCAGAGGACCCGGGTTCGATCCCCAGCACCCACATGGCGGCTGAGAACCGTCTTTAACTCCAGTTCCAGGGGAATCTGACACCTTCTTATTGCATGACACAGGTGCACAAACCTACATGCAGACAGTACATTCAATACACATAAATAAATGAATAATAAAAAAATAAACTGTTGATCTCTTAAAAAAAAAAAAAAAAAAAAAAGATTGGATCTTAAGTGGCCCAGCCTGGCCTGAAACTCTGCACATAGAGTTAAGGATGACCTTGAACTCCTGATCTTCCTGCCTCTGCCTCCCAAGTGTTGAGACTGTACGCCTGCGCCACCACGCCTGATGACTCCCTCGGTACTTGGAAAACTCCCAATTGGGCATTTCACACGATGTCATAAACCCATCTGAGCACTGTGGTTCTGAGTCTGGCCCATGAAAGAACCATGTGCTGGAGATGCTGCTGGTGGAATCCTCAGCATCCACGGCTCATGCTTCTCTATGGCACCAAACCCAGCTCTTCGGCCATTTTGATACCAGAGTCAGAGTTTCAGAAAGAGGTTGGGTTCTCTACAGAGGTGGACACTATTCTCCCCCACCACCCACATGCCCAGATATGTCATCTAGATCCCAAAGTGATGGAGCCAGGGCCTTTGTACCCCTCTCAGGAAGGCCATGTGCTGCTGCTTGCTGTCTCTTATAGCAACTCACATGATTTAGGCAGAAAACAGCCATTTTCATGGAGACAGTTTCAGGCTTCCTCCCACCCTGGTTCCTCTCCTCAAACCTTAGGGAAGAGAAAGAGAAGAGAAAGTAGTGTCTTCTCCCCGGGCGCAGCTATCTGCTTTACTAAACCAGAACAGTTAGCATCTATCTGTTCAGGCGAACAGTGACTATACAGTGTTAGGTTTGTGTTGCTTTGCCCCAAACTGAGAGAATCTGCCCTAGGAGTGAGCTGAATTTCCTAGTTGTAGCAGACTGCTAGCAACTTGGACCAGCTTCTCATCCTGAGCACTAAAGCTTGGAAACCACAAGATGCAACTCAGCCAGGATGTTATCTAGCTTATAGATGGCTAGAATTCAGATAAGAAGAGGGAATGGGGGAAAGGATTCCCAGCAAGAGAAACAACATATCTATTAAAGGTAGGGATGTCAAGAGTGTATGGTGTCCTGGGAGACCCCTCGGGCTTGAGCTGCAAATCTGTGAGGGGTGTGATGGGATGGAGAGAGCAGCTGTGGGGGTAAAGGACAGCATGGAGTACTTGGCTGTGCTTTCAGGAAGTGGATGGGTCAATGGATGGGCTGGAGCTAGGGAGATCACATAGAACACCTTGGCAACAGTCTGGAGGAAAATAGGCGACAGGATTACAAGGACAATGGTGGCAAGTGAATGGGGCAGAGAGAGGGCTGGTTGGAGGAGTAACATGAAATGATTAGAGAATGGTATTCTGGACATGACAAGGAAGTTGCACCCATGAAATCTCAACAATACCGTTGATAACAGCAGTTGGCACGCCCATGTGCGTGGGGGAAGTTCGTCAGGATCCTACCTCTAGATGAAGAGCTACAGGTCATCAATGGATGCCGAGCAAGGTAGACTCAATTTTCTCTAGCGACAGAGCTCCTTGACAGGTTATCTAATCCCAAGTGGTCAGCCCTATGCAAATGCACACACAAGCACTGTTAAATGGGCTCAATCCATTATGTATGTATGTATGTATGTATGTATGTATGTATAAATACATGTGTATATAACAATAAAAATTTAAAAGGGGCAAGCAATTGACAGGGAGGGTGGGACATGGAAGGAGTTGGAGGGGGAGGGGGTGTAGAAATGATGTAAATTCACTACTTGTGATGAAATTCTCAAAAAATAAAATACTTTAAAAAATTATTTGATAATTGGTTGTTTAAGGGAAATGAAATGGGGAGATGCCAGGGCGGCTGAAAGGTGCCATGGTAAGTACTCAGGACTGATGCTCGGGAAGAGCTTGTTGGGGGACACAGAGCTAGATAGACTTTTAGGCACATTGACCTCTGTTGCTGGTTGGACACCCAGTGAACACTTAAAAATGAGACAGAGGAGGGGCCTGAAGGGTGAGGAGATGCTCAGGGAAAATAGCTCAAGCCATTGCTTTGTCCTGGGGAGTGTGTAGACGGAGAATGGGAACCGGGTTCATCCTCCTCGCTCTTGAGAAAGCAATAGTCTTGGGAGTGCCAGGGTACTCACTGAGTCCCTCAGTTGTCTGTTGGGGGCTGGTCCTGGGCCACCTTCTAGATCCACTCGTATAGATAATCGGGGATTGGGAGAAGGTCTCAGAAGGAAACAGCATGGGCAGAGCATTGTAGAACTGGACAAAGAGAGCACGGACTTAAAAAACAGTGAGTGTCATCAAAGGGGTGGCCAGTTATTATTCAAGTGACCTAAAATCAGAACTGGTCACCAGAGTCTCATCATAGCTGGGAGGATTTAACAGACTTAGTCAGGGCTTAAATGGGTCAAATCACAGGAGTCCAGGGGAGGTGCCTTTCTGTGCCTTCATTTGTTAATTATCCCCTTTGCTTGGAATGGAACTTTCCAGGAAGTTCCCACTGGAGAATAATGCATATGTTCAGACCCGTTGGACACACATGGCACCTTCACTAGGCACAAACACACAGAGCAATATCTCCTCAATCTTTAAAGAAAACATCAGAGAATGGATCATTTGGCGATTGCCATATCCATCCAGGTACTTTGCTTGGAACAACAGTTGTGAAAGTAGAGGGTTTTTTGTTTGTTTTGTTTGTTTGTTTGTTTGTTTGTTTGTTTTCCTGGCGTTAGAGAACACTGAAGCTCAGAAAGTATTTTGCCTAAGATCATGTTCCTGGAAAATGCAGATAGTCCCTAATAATCGAGTTTTACTGTGTTGGTGCTCACATTCTTCTTCCTCCTGTGTGTGTGTGTGTGTGTGTGTGTGTGTGTGTGTGCATTTGTGCATTTGTGCATATAGTAGACTCACACAAGCAAAAACATGTCCACCCCCTCCAGACAAAAAGTCTCCACAGAATGTAAGTTCCTCAAGAACTGGGGTCTTCACTTTCTTCGTGGGGTATCCCAAGCTTCCAGCATATAGTACATACTCAGAAAATACATTGTTAAATTAATTAAGTCTATATACACAGAAAGATACTCAACTGTACCTAGAGACATCTACACAGGATCTTACCCTTTGCATGCCCTCATACACAGATCTAACCTCCTACCTGCAAGGAGATCTCAGACCTGCCCCAGCTGGCCTGCTTCCTGGGGCGGGTGCCACTAGCTTCATGGCATCTCTTGGTCTGCTTCCCCAGCAGGTGATTTGCCCACTAACCCCTCTTCCAGCCTTAGCACAGCCCACTTCCTTTTTTCCTTTAATTCAATTAAAACAAAGAATTTTTCTAAGAGATCTTTACTAAGAGAAATCAGAGAGAAGAAAATCAAGAAGCTCGCACCAGCTCCTCGTTGGCTCCTAAGCTATGACCCTGAATCTGGCTGAGCTTTGGATTGCACACTTTGAGAGCAGCCAGGGAAGTGGGAGTCTGGCACAGTTGCTCTGTCTTGGAGTTCTCAATCCTTCTGGACCCTGCTTTTTGTGTTGATCTCACAGTATAAAGCCTTCTACCACTCTGGCCTTAGGTGCACTGCAAATTCGCAACTTTGCTGTCTGCTGCACCCTGGGTTTGGACACCCACCCACTCCAACCCAGACCATCTCCAATCTTAAAACTTGAGCAAATCTTCATTGTGCTTGAAGCAGCTCTTGACCAACTCTTGGCCTCACACCACTCTACCCTTCTTTAGGTCTCCAACTCTACTCGCAAAGCCATTCTGAGATGTGCCTGAGCCCAGGAAATAATCCAGTCCTTTCCAGCACTGGTTATTCTCTACTCCCACACTTCCTCCAGTCCACCTACACAGACACAGACACAGACACGGGCACAGGCACATGCATACGCACACACACATGCACATGCACACGCACATGCACATGCACACGCACAGGCACAGGCACACGCACATGCACAGACACAGAGACAGACACACACACAGACACAGGCACAGGCACAGGCACAGGCACACACACACACACACACAGACACAGGCACAGGCACAGACACACACACACACACACACACAGACACAGAGACAGACACACACACAGACACAGGCACAGGCACAGGCACAGACACACACACACACACAGACACAGGCACAGGCACAGACACAGACACACACACACACACAGACACAGAGACAGACACACACACAGACACAGGCACAGGCACAGGTACAGACACACACACACACACAGACACAGGCACAGGCACAGACACACACACACACACACACACACACACATACACACACCACACACTGCAAGGCCTTATTCATCCAGCTAATTCTGATGATTCCAGATCAGACCCTTGACCAATGTGTCAATCTCCCTAGGGGTTCTGGATGCAAACAATCAATTCCTAAGACCACCCAAGACCAGCTGAATCAGAATTTCTGTGGGTGGGGCCCAGAAACCAGTGCTTCCAACAAGCTGGGAGCAGTTCTCACACTCAGGAGTCCAAGGAGCACCACCCCAAATCTAAATTTGACAGCTTCTATAGACATATAGTAAAGACCAAAACATTTATTGAGCACTTATTATGTGCTAGGAAGTATTTTCTCGTTAACTCTTGCAGCAGTCCTGTGAAGAAGGCCCATCAGCAGTTCTGGCATCATGACTTTCCCAGGTTCACAGTCAGTTAGTGGGAAAGTGGAGAGTGGAACCCAAGTCCTATAACTTCTGAGTCTGCCACAGGCGCTCTCTCTGTAGTGGATGAGAATATATATACCCACACTGACTCCAACACCTACCACACTTAGCATACCCACTTCTCACATCTCACCAATAAGGAGACTGAGACAGGGTGTTTGGGGAAGTCTTGGCTTCTCTTGCACCCAGAGTCTGGCCTATACATACATAAGCTAAGAGCCAGTAGCCACAGTGAGCAGAGCAAGGAACTTGGCAAATTGGATGGAGCTCCGGGTTTTTGGCAGCCCTTGGGTCCATGAGGCCCAGCCCTGGCTGCTATGGTGAGCCTGCCCACTGCAGGCCTCACCACTGGAAACCCTGGGCCCTGTCCACAGCCTCCAGTGCCCAGTATATCTGGTCCTGGGACCTGAGACCCCTGACAGGGCCCTCCCAGAATGCTGCAGCCAGAGAGCAGATGTGCTCAAAGCCCATTCCAAACACTAGTCTTCTCAGGAATCCTGCCACAGAGGAAAGGCGGGGGTTGAGAGGGATGGAAAAACAACCCAAGTACCATAACACAGAAAAGTGATCCAAATAAAAAGCAGCAACTGTGTATCTGGAAGGAATAAACTGAGAAGGAGAGGCGCAGAGTTGTGCAGCGTGGCCATGAGGCTGCCAACCCTGGCAGCCTAAGGCAGGGGCTGGACGGCACCACCAACCGGCCACTGCTCCAGCCGGGCTGGAGCTGTGGGAAGAAGAGGCCTGAGCTGACAAGGCACGAGGCAAGCCTACCACCCAGCAGCATCCTCCTTCTCAGGGGTTCCAGGAATGGCATTCTGTAACCCCCAGGGGACCACAAAGGATGTGGGGTTTCAGCAGGGGCTTTTGGAGCCCTGGGCTCCACATAACCTGCCTGGAGGTCTCTCTGCTCCACACTTCATTTGACGGTATATTGGGGACAATGGACTGAGCAAGAATGATGCCTGTGCTTTACCAGCACGCTGGCAGCCCAGACAGGCTCCTCAGAACAGGGCTGGGGAGCTCTGAGGTGGAGGGAGAGATGGGAAAGATGGATCCTCAGGTCAGGGCACGCAGACCGAGGCAAGCCACTGTTTATTCTCACTATAAAACACACTGTGCCGGGCCTGGTGGCGCACGCCTTTAATCCTAGCACTTGGGAGGCAGAGGCTGGTGGATCTTTGTGAGTTCAAGGCCAGCCTGGTCTACAGAGTGAGTTCCAGGACAGCTGGGGCTACAGGGAGACCCTGTCTCAAAAAGACAAAAAACAAACAAACAAGCAAACAAAACCCACTGTGCTTGTCCTGTGTTCTTCGGGGCTGACAGAAGTGGTGACAGCTGTGAAAAGCTTTCAGGCAGCTATGGCTTGAATGCCCACTTCCCTCCAGAGTCATGTCCTGCCTGCAGAAGGAAGCATTTCCTCATTCGGTGTCCCTATTTCTGTGAGGTAGGTAATATTATTCCCATTTTACAGACAAGCAGAATAAGGATCTAGGCGATAAGAAACTAAGAACTGGCAGATGTAGGAGTTGAGCCAGGTCTCTCTCCTAAGCCATGCTGCTATGGGACATAGTAAAGTGGGACAGTGCAGCCCAATGGGCAGAGATGGGCAGTGTTAAGCCCAGTGTAGGGATGATAGCTACATGTTCTGGTGAGGGAGACTGTGCAAGGATGGCAGCACATGGCAGGGATCAGCGTGGGCTCCAACTGGATCGGGAGGCTTGGTGGAATGAGCCGGGCCCAGGCTTGGAAGAACGGAAGCTCTCAGGTCCTGCAACAGCCCAGAGGCCAGGATGGCCAATAAAGGGCGGCCTCCCGATCCCTGGGGGTGGAAAGGCCTAGAATCCTCCCTAGGGATCACAACCTAGTCCAAGCCTGGGGCACAAAGTAAGAACTCTGCAGAGCCACACTCGAGCTTGGGGAGGAGCCGGGCTGCAGGCCCAAGCCGGCCAAATCTACAGCAATTTCTGAGGCTTCCAGTAACATGACCCCACTGTTCCTGATTGTGAGGGGCTTTTAAAGGCTTTGCTCAAGCACAGAAAGAGTTAGGAATGGGGTTGTAAGACCTTCCTATGGCCTACACCACCTTTGTGACCTTCCCCATTCATACTTCGGAGAGCCAAACTTAGGAGCAAAGCAGAGGCTATTTCTAGCCAAGGCCTTGTCCTGGCACCTTGTCTGTGAAACCTGCCTATCATAAAGTGAGTGAACAACTTCCTCCCGGATACCCTTAGGCCTCGTAACTGTCTGTCTGTTTGTTTGTTTGTTTTTGGTCTTTTTGAGACTGGGTCCCCTTGTAGCTCCAGCTGTCCTAGAACTCACTCTGTAGATCAGGCTGGCCTTGAACTCACAGATATCTGCCAGCTTCTGCCTCCCAAGTGCTAAGATTAAAGGTGTGCACCACCAAGCCTGGCTCATGACAGTTTTGACCATTTCGGGGTTTTTTTTTTTTTTTTTTTTTTTTTTT
>VZQC01000411.1:384528-459297 GCA_009823505.1 Rhizomys pruinosus
CCCCCCCCCCCAGGCTCCAGTTCGGAGTCCTTGGTCCCCAGCTAATGATTCCATTTTGGGAGGCTGTGGAAAGCCATAGGGGTGGGGTCTAGCTGGAAGAAACAGGTCACTGGAGTGTGTTCTTTGCGGGCATGTTAGACCTGACTGTTTCCTGCTCTCTTTTCCTGCTTCCTGGGTGGACATGCAGTGAGCAGCTCTCTTCTGGCACACATTTGCACTGCCATGATGTTCTGCCCACGCACATGGGGCCAAATGACTATGGGCTGAACTCTCCAAACCATCAGCCAAATAAATCTTCCTTAAGTTGTTTCTGACAGATACTTGGTTGCAAAGGTGAAAGCGTAACTAATACATCCCCAGAGCCAAGAAGACACAAGTCCTGAGAAGTAGGACTGGCTGAGTCGCCAGCCTGTGTCATGTGACTCTCCCGAAAGAGGCCAAAGCTCCCAAAGTCAAGTCCAGAGTCCACCCCAGAGTCTATCCCAGCCCCAAAAGGCAGATGGGAGTCCAGGTAGGCACACAGAACCCCAAGAGCAATTATTGTTAAACCCTTGCAAGGTACTTTACAACTGTTTTCTTTGTGAGATGAATTATTATGCCCTTTCTTGGAGGAGACATCATCTGTATGTGATTTTCCTGGAAGTCCTCATTTAGTAAGTAGCAAAACTGTACAAGATTTGAACTAGGGTCTGACTGGGGTCCAAAGTTCATAATCACTCTACCTTTTATCTGCCGTTTGGGGACTGGCCCACATGTCAGGGTGGACTTTTGTAAATTCTCAGTGGAATTCCTGACTACCCCTAGAGGAACGGAGAACTAGAGGAAAGGGTGTGTCTACTCTGGGCAGCTTCAGTCCCAGACATCTGTCAGCTCTGTGCACCCCCAAGGAAGCCCATAGAGCCCCCGGCCCTTGCACCACCAGAGACGTGTCGAGAATGGTCTCTATTCCATAGCTTGGCTCCAAACCCAGGGAGACACCAAGGACCCATGGGGACAGGGGTCTGTGCAGTGGCCTCCTACTTCCCTTTTTGCTGCCTATAGAAGGACAAGAGCCTGTCTATGGAGCCCAGAGAACCCTGCCTATAGAGTGACAAGAGCCTGTCTATGGAGCCCAGAGAGCCCTGCCTATAGAATGACAAGAGCCTGTCTATGGAGCCCAGAGAACCCTGCCTATAGAATGACAAGAGCCTGTCTGTGGAGCCCAGAGAACCCTGCCTATAGAATGACAAGAGCCTGTCTGTGGAGCCCAGAGAGCCCTGCCTATAGAATGACAAGAGCCTGTCTGTGGAGCCCAGAGAGCCCTGCCTATAGAATGACAAGAGCCTGTCTGTGGAGCCCAGAGAGCCCTGCCTATAGAATGACAAGAGCCTGTCTGTGGAGCCCAGAGAGCCCTGCCTATAGAATGACAAGAGCCTGTCTGTGGAGCCCAGAGAGCCCTGCCTATAGAATGACAAGAGCCTGTCTGTGGAGCCCAGAGAGCCCTGCCTATAGAATGACAAGAGCCTGTCTGTGGAGCCCAGAGAGGCCTGCCTATAGAACGACAAGAGCCTGTCTGTGGAGCCCAGAGAGCCCTGCCTATAGAACGACAAGAGCGTGTCTGTGCTTGGGGGTGAGCAGAGTGCCAGTGCCAGGCTGGCTGTCATCATTGCGGGGCAGGCACTATGGGCTCTCCTGTGTGCCCACCAGGCTCTCCACCGCTGTTTGTGTCACCACCTAGGACAGAACATGAAGTGTCCTGGACTGTTTGAGAGGACAGTATAGGGTCAAATCATATGGATTTTATTAGAATGGATCCTGAAGGAATTTTTCCCATATTGCAAAAATCATTACAGAAAAGTTGGCAAAAAGAATTCTCGGAGCTGGTGAGGTGGCTTAATGGCTACAGGTGTCTGCTGCGAAACCTGGTGACGAGTTCAATCTGCAGGACCCAGATGGTGATAGGAAAGAACCGAGTCCCCCAAATTGTTCTCTGATCTCCACATGTGCCATGGCACACACTCACCCCCACACATGTACACACTCGCCCCCCCACATGCACACACTCACCCCCACACATGCACGCACTCACCCCCACACATGCACGCACTCACCCCCACACACGCACACACTCACCCCCACACACGCACACACTCGCCCACACACATGCACGCACTCGCCCACACACATGCACGCACTCGCCCACACACATGCACATACATGCACACACTCGCCCACACAATGCACACACTCACCCACACACATGCACACACCCACACACATGCACACACCCACACACATGCACACACACCCACACATATGCACACACACCCACACACATGCACACACACCCACACACATGCACATACTCGCCCACACGCCAGTGCACAGCGATCCATCATGGTCTCTGCTTCAGTTCCTCCTTCCAGGTTTCTGCCTTGGCTTCTCTCAGTAATGCACTGTGACCTGGGAGTTGTGAGCTGAAGTAACCCCCCACCCCGCCGCAAAAAATAAACCCCACACATGTTGCTTTTGGTCCTGGTGTTTAATCACAGCTACAGAAGGCAAACTAGATCATTTTATCTTAAATACCTGATAAAGTCTTAAGAAAGTAGAACATTGAATAAAATTTACTCAAGCTTATTATAAACCACCCCCTTCTGTTTGTTTGTTTTGAGAAGAGTTCTGGTTATGTCGTCCAGGCTGGCCTCTCAGTCTTCCTGTCTCAGCCTCCTGACTGCTGGGATTATAAGCATTCAACATTACCTATTTTAGCAAGAATGAAATTACGTGAACCTAGAGATCGTCCAGAAAATCTAGGAAGCTGTTGGTTGTGGTGGATTAGGAAAGTGGCCCGCGGGTGGGAGAAGCACAGCTAGGGTGAGGGGGAAGCCCCTGCCACCCCCCAGGAGGATGCCGCCTTCCTAGGGTGAGGGGGAAGCCCCTGCCACCCCCCAGGATGCCCCCTTCCTAGGGTGAGGGGGAAGCCCCTGCCACCCCCCGGGAGGACGCCCCCTTCCTAGGGTGAGGGGGAAGCCCCTGCCACCCCCCCGGGAGGATGCCCCCTTCCTTTCTTGGTCTTGCAGGATCTAGGCTATCAACAGCTTGGCCAGAAAGATCGACTGGGGGAAAATGTTAGGTTAGAAACCAACCCCCCCCTCCCCCTCCCGGCCATCTGCCTGCTGTCTTTTCCAGAACCTTCCTGCACCTATGAGATGTATGAGATGACTGTTAGGGAGACAGTCTCAGGCCGCCCTGGCTACTGCTTGAAGTCCAGCAGCCCCCTATCCACAGCCAGGCTGTCCTGCCCCTGAGCCTATCTAGGAATCCTTTCCCTAGGTTCTCTGAGGTTTGTTCACTGCCATCAGAGCCTGCTGACTGCACTGCTGAGGTGAACAGTGTTTTGAGGGCAGCAAGTTTTATGTCCAGCTGTACAGTAATTATGCTGATGCCCAGGCCCCATCCTGACCATTAAAGCAGAAGGGGCCCTGCATGAGCATATTTTAAAACCTACCCAGATGACTGGTATCTCCAAGATCAAGCACTACTGTATAAGGAGGTGTTTTGAAATGTGACTTGAAGCGAAAGGGAAGGACAGCAGTCTGTACTGTTAACTGGCTTGCCGTGGTCACTTTCAACCCTCAGCTTGCCTGGTTCTCCCCATCACCTAAAGTGGCACTTTCATCTGATGGGAAAGGAAAGGAGGCACAGGTTTGCAAAGCGATGTATGAAATAGCACTGGGAGGGGGGTGGGCCCTTGGCCAGGCACCCTGTGCTGCCCGGTGCCACCAGGGCCACATTGTAGAGCTGCTGCATTAACAGTGAAGACAGACAGGTGGAACTCATTTTCAATGTTATATTTTATTTAAGTCACTCTATCCAGAATATTTCCATTTCTACATGTAGGCAATATACTTATACACATAAAATAAAAATAAAATATTTTAAAAAACAAAACAAAGACAGGACCTGGTATCAAGGCCTTTAATCCCAGCACGTGGGAGGCAGAGAGTTCAAGGCCAGCCTGGTCTACAGAGTGAGTTCCAGGACAGCTGGGGTGACAGGGAGACCCTGTCTCCAAAAAAACCAAAACAAAACAAAACAAAATGCAAGCAATATATTTTTTTCTTGTTTTGTAAAATATAATTTATTATTTTTTATTTCATGGGTATGAGTATATTGCCTGCATGTGTGTAAGTGCACCTGTGTCATACTATGCTTCAGAGGTAAGAAGAGGGCGTCGGATTTCCCTGGAACTGGACAGCTGTTAGCTGTCGTGTGGGTGCTGGGTCCTCTGCAAGGACAGCCAGCACTCTTAACCACTGAGCCATCTCTCCAGCCCTTGTTTTGTTTTCTGAGGAAGGTCTCACTATGAAGCCTAGGCTAGTCTTGAACTCACAGTCCTTCTGCCTTCGACCCCCGATGGCTAGCATTACAATGAATTTAAAATTTATGAGATATTTTACATTACTTTTTTCATATCAAGTCTTCAAAATTTGGTTGGCATTTTACACAGCACATCTCAACTGGGAACAGCTAGAAGTGTTCAAGAGCCACATGGCTAAAGGGACAGTTGACCTGGTGCTTAGCTAGGTGAATCATGAGAGGAGGTTGGAAAGTCCACAGTCAACCAAGCTGCAGCAGGGAGTGGCCACAGATTCCTGGGCAAGAATGTCCTGTGGTGCCTTATGGCTGGGCAGTTTGGAGGCTGTTCACTAGCTAGTGCAAGAAGCCCAGGACTAATGGTGGGTTTAAGAAGGAAATACTCGCCAGGAGGGACCTTGAATGTTGGCTCCTGACCGCACCTGAGACCCAAGACCTACAAACATGAATTGACCTCACTAGGGAGAAGGGCAGATTATCTGGCCAGCTCTGGTTGGAAGAAAGCTGTGGGGACCCCCGAGGCTGTTTCACAGCTCCTTTGCTCAGCACTCACAGAGGCAGCTACACCAGATCCCTTCCATTGCCCCCCCCATTACTCCTGCAGCCCATAAAGGGTAATGAAGCCAAAGTTAAAACAGTCACATGAAACCCACTTATTTAAAAGGGCACCTGCTTTAAAGGCCAAATTTCCTGAGCCTAGGTTTATACATTAAGCCACAAAAAGCCCTAATTAATTCAGACCCCACTCACTCTGAATTCTGGAGAAATTCTGCCTCAGGCCCATCTGAAGCCTTTCCTTTTGCACTATCTATGAAGAAGTGGTTTGCTAAGCAAATAAATAGAGCAGGCCAGATCACAGAGACAGGTCTGGCTCACTTAACTTTTCAAGAACGTTAAAAATCGCTTGAGCAGTCCTATTCCCAGAAAGTTAATGAGGTCATTACAGCTGGTCCCTATCTTTATTTCAATATTTGTTTCCCAAAGTCCCTGCGAGCTGATGTGGCCCTTGGATAGGGTTCTGCTGTGCACAGCCTCCAGCAAGGGACTGCCAGGCACAGGCACAGGCACACAGAATTCGCTTAGAGTTGGCCCAGGGAAGGGAGGTAGGCATGGCAAATAATTAGTTCTGTATTTCAAGGGAGAAAAAAATGAGGCTCAGAGAAGTAATTTGCAAGGCATTATTCTGTCAGTGCCACAAGGCATTCCAAAACCTTCCAAGAGTTGGACCAGCCACTTGCCACTAAGTGATCAGCCCAGGGTTTGAAGCTATTCTTGGTCCACACGCCCCCCTCCCCCAGCTATATGATTAACCCGGCAACAGGACTTTGGCTGAGTTTTTAAGGGGCGACACAAAGCTCCCTCATTTTTCTTTTAGAAATAGCCTTTCCTCTGGGAACAGGAATCTGTGAGCTCTGGAGTTTGTCCCTCCTCATCACTCAGCTCCAGTCCCCCTCTCTGCAGCCCAGTATTGTGACTGCAGCCTCCAGCCACAAAGGGCCTTTGGGTTGGGAGGCCAGTGCAGGCAATTTCCTCCCCATGGCAGAAGCGTTCTTCACCCAGATCCGGAGCCAGTTCCTCCAGGGTCTTGGTTCCCCTGGATGGATGCTCTTTGTTCTCCGGGTCTCCCCGGTTCACAGATCCAGGGAGCCGCATTTGTCCCCTGAGTCCTTGCCCCTGTTGAGAGGCAGGTAGAAGAGAGGGGAAGACAACGCAGGCTCTTCTCTGCCCTTGTCCTGGAGGCTCTGCCCGCCTGGAACTGCGCAGGGAAAATTCCCTGACCATGAGATCTGCAGGCTGAAGGGTCCCCGGGGACGTCCTGGCCGGGCTCTTCGGAGCTGCAGCTGGAAAGACGGGTTGGGTTTCAAGGAGAGAGGCTTGGGGAAGGCTGCATGCCTTTCCCGCTGTGAGGGAGCCGGCCCTGGGAGCCAGCGGTGCCGACAGCTTCCTGTCGAGAACTGGCGGCCCACGTGACCGCTCCCCACTCAGCGGATTAAGGGGTGAAAGGCCCAGGAGAGAAGGAGAGCGAGCGGGAGGGGTGCCTGGCACTATCTGCTCGTCTGGAGTGCATGCGGAGCACAGCACCAAATCGGCTTTTGTTAAATGAATTCTGCCGATTCCTTGTCACACGGTCCAGCGAGCTGCTTCTGCCTAAAGGGGGGGAGCGAGAGCGTCTGGGCCCGGGTTGGGACTGTGGGCTGTTGGTTTAAAATCCCCTCCTCCCAACCTGGCCACACACATCCCCGAAGTGCCTGACAGGGAGGAAATGCAGTAGTCACAGATCTCCCTGTGCTGAGATGGGATCCGGCTGTGACACAGGGAAAGCCAGACGTGAGGGCAGCTTGAAGAACGGCTACCTAGGTGGCTCTGACTCCCCTGTCCTTACACCCCCTCTAAGCCAAGTGCAGCCTTGGCTGGAGATGTGGGCCTGCCAGTGGATAGCCGGCCTGATCCAGACCTCTGTCTCTATAATCATTTGAGAACCTGCTGTGTGTGGAACTGCACACAGAAGCAAGTCAGACACTGATTTGCCTTGAGAAGACAGACCTGAGATGAGGTTTGAGCACCACAGGGTACAGCAGGCACAGAGGGCCTTGGAGTGCAAGTTTGGGGTTCAGAAAGAAATTTCTGGTGTAGATGTTGCCTCAGGGGAGGTCTGAGAAACCAATAGAAAGGCGGAACTCCCAAGGGCCCGTTAGCAGTGGGTTTGGGGGACAGCTGCAGATTCAGCCTGCTGCAGTGCCTCTTCCTCTGCAGTCCTTGTCTGCTCCCACAGCAACGAGGCAGCCTGGAATCCCATAGTCCGCTGGAGGTGGCCACAGGCTATGTTCTGCCCTGGGTTCGTCTTCAGCACCTTCTTTTCTTCTCCACTGTACAGCTTTCGCTTCTCCCTTGCTTCATTTATGAGCTGTCTGGGTGCGGCGGCAGAGGTCTGGGTGAGGACTCAGCTGACCATTCTTCAGGGTCTCCTCTTAAGAATTTGGCTCTCGGGGCTGGAGAGATAGCCTAGCGGTTAAGAGCTCCGACTGCTCTTGCAGAGGACCCAGGTTTGATCCCCAGCACCCACATGGCTGCTGAGAACCGTCTGTAACTCCAATTCCAGGAGAACTCCAGTTCCAGGGGAATCCGACACCCTCTTCTGACCTCTGTGGCATTGCACGACACAGGTGCACAAACCTACATGCGGACTGTACATTCATATACATACAGAAATAAATAAAAAAAATAAAAAAAAAGAATTTGGCTCAAAGCTCCCCTCCTCCAACCATTCTCACCGCTACATCTTATCATTTTCTCTTTCCTGTTCTCCACACTTCTCCCTGAGCTGAGCCACATACAGCCTCTGTCCTAGCAGCTCCTTCTCCCTCTGGGTCTTGGAGTCTTCCCCACCCATCTTCCATCTGATGTGCCTATCCATCATCAGCCAATAAACAATAGGTCAGGTCACTTCACCTCCTGGGACTCAGTTTCCTTATGTGTAAGATGGTGGCTGTAGAAGGCCAGTGTAGGCTGCCTGACCATCTTGAGTACCCCTGCAAGCCTACTGCCCGGTGAGGAACCGACTTCCCGGAACGTGTGCTGTGACCCTAGCTCCATTCTCTCCCTTGCCTAGTTTAAATATTCTTGAGTGCTGAAAAATTCCCAAATGTTTCTGAGCTGAGAATTCCCCCAAAGGAGTGGTTCAGTGTCTGGGGTTACAGAGACGGTTACTTCAACAAAGTATACTACAAGCCATTTACTGGTTTAATTTAATTATTTATGATAACACTTCAGAGTAAAAACTATACTTGTCCAAATAAATGGGACTCTGCTGCAATGACCCAGATTTTATTGTTGCATTACCTAATGCATGGACACCTGACAATCGCACCAGATCGCCCTGCTACTTGGACAAATCAGCATCGGATGAGGAGGACTGGTGTGGATTACTACTTTCTGGGGATTATTTTAAATCATTCTAACAAAATGCCTTCACTTCCATCTTCCTATCTAGTCACAGCTTCTTTTACCCCCAAATAGGCTGGTTTCTGCACTTACTTGACCCTTGGGCCTTTCCTGTATGTTCTTGGGTTACTCCCCTTCCTTATACAGTCAGGTCATGCTTATGTCTTTTCCACCATCCATATACAAAGGATTTCTAAGCCTGTCTGCAGGGCAGATTCTCAGATACATCTAAGAACTCATCCAGGGACAGCCTGGGGAACTCCCATTATGCTTAAACATTACCCCAGAGCCATGCACAGAGCCTGCCTCGGGGAGCTCAGGGAAGGATGGCCGGGTGCGTGGTGGGAAGTGCTCTGAAGGTAAGAGTTTCCTGGAGTTGAAGCAACACCAACTCCCATTCTCACCCACCACTGAGCCCTACTCCTCCCAACTAGTGCCTATGGATCATGTTCTTCCTTTACAGAAATGATCATTTGGGCCAAAGGACTTTTTAGTAGAAAGCCTTCCAAACTACATTATGTGATGGGTTGTGGGGAGCTTGGGAAACACAATGGAGTAAAAAAAAAAAATCAGCACAATGGAGTAAAACAGGCTTGGAACCTGGCCTCCCTGTGCACAGCCAGCTGACCAGGCCCAGCCTCAGATGCTTTCTCCTTATTATCTCCTACATATCTGGCCTGCCTCAGAATTCCAAAGCTAACAGGCTCTCAGTACCCAACTGCCTCCCTCACCCATTGCCCTCTGTTAGCCACAGCATAAGTGACCCACAGCCATATCTAGTCATTAATACCCCAAATAAAGGAGGCTTATCTGGCAGAAGACTTTATACATCTATGTATCTGTGCATACACACAGAGTTTTTATTGACAAATTAGGAGGGTAACAGGTAAACAAACAAAACCTCATCCTCATCCATGCCCATAAAGGGCTTACAAACTGAGAAAGAGAGAGAGAGAGAGAGAGAGAGAGAGAGAGAGAGAGAGAGAGAGATTAGAATTCTGTTCCCAACTTTGCTTCAGTTCTAAACTAACCCTCTGTAGTAAGAATAATCTCCCATGCTGATGCTTTCTGACCCCATGAGCTGGGGTCCTCCCAGTGAGGAGAATATTTCCCAGTTTTTCCATCTCTAAAGCCAAGTTGGACCATGTGTGGCACAGGCCCAGCCTGCTGTGCCCAGGTGGGTCTGCTTACGAGGAGCTCCTGGTAGAGGAACTTCTGGGGCCCACCACATGCAAATAGACCCAAAGCTGCTTCCTAGAGGTGTTTCTAAGAAACCAGAACTATTCAACGGGTATTTAATGAGCCAAGGAGTCAGACTTTGGGAACCAACCAAACCCATGGCTTCCAGCCCTGGATACACATTACAACTACTTGAGGGCTTTAGGGAGAGAAATAGAGATGGTGGGAACCCAAGTGAATCAGAATTTCCTAAAAGCAGTTCAGGTGATCTGTTTTCTACAGCCAGGATTGCGAGCCATTGAGCTAAGAGCAGCTTATTCTGTGCTGGAGAGATCTGAGACCAGGAGAGCTGGAACCTGAGCTGGAACACACAGCACGAGTGGAAGGCTGTGAGGTTGGGAGTGGCAAAACCTGAGCCGAGACACACAGGAAGTGGCAGACGCCTATGCCACGGAGCCGAAGCCCTGCTTTCCCATGATGCCTTATATTCTCCTTGCCTTCATACGGAGTTAGTTCTTTTCCACTCACTTTCAAAGATGTTGAGGCCCTGCTGTCCCTGGAGAGTCTACCCTGTCCCCATTCCAAGGAGGGCACCTACAGCTGCCTACCCCCTGACGTGTACCTTCCTAGTGCTCAGGGGCAGAGTGACAAGTGGGTGGCAGATGAAGCTAGGGCCTCAACTTTCCTCAGAGTAGTTTGTGTTTGTCTTAAACAAACAGGGCTTGTTCCAGGAAGGCATTTGTCGGCATGGGGAAGCAGCACCATTCATCATGGTGGCTCAGGGACTGAGGGCAACAAGTTAGACTTTCAGGGCTCTGACCCATAGGGAGGAACTTGGGGGCTGCTCCCCCAGGACCAGCCAGGAGATGTCAAGAAAGCTAATGATCAACCAGACAGCTGCAGCTTGTTAAAGAGCGCCCGGGGCCCATTGTAACTGAGACCTTAAAATATACATCCTAGTCAAATAAACAGCATCCTCCCGCCCACTGGCCAGTCCCTCCAGGGCCAGGCCCAACACAGCCCACCCAGCTCCTCTCCTGCCTCCCAGCACATCCCTATCCCCATATGGAGGGGGAACTCCTCCCTTTCTTCTTGGCTAGAAGTGAAGGGTTATGATTGGGAAAGGTTGGTACAGTCAGGTTTCCAAACTTCCTCCTCCAACTTCCTTTAAAGAATGGTGGTTGTACCCATATTGCAGACCCTGTCACTCTACCTAGGTGTCCCTGGACTTCAAAAAATCAGGATGGGACTGTGGGCCATCAGAGGATCCACTTCTATATGGCACATGCCATGTCAGGTCTCAGTGTACTGGAACCATTGAGAGCCAGCCTGGAGTGCCCAGGTCCTGACTCCCTACTCCTACACCTTCAAAACCGTTTTCCAAGGTCACCAACTCCAAGAAACCTGGCCAGGCTTACCTAGGCACAGATACTGGCCTATTTCTCCTTGGACTGAAGGCATGCTTTGTGCGTCCAGGAGTATTCTTAGACCAGGGGAAGCTATGGGTCCTTTCCCCTGCCACATAGAAACCCTTGAGGGCAGTGCCTAGTTTCTGTGCAGTCAACTCACCTGGCACATCGCTATATGCAGAATTTATTCTAGTGTTCTATTCCCCCTCCTTAATGGGCTCATCCATTGGGGTCTGGGGCCAGGACAACACATGGTAAGTGGGTTCCCTGTGACTTGCTGCCCAACGATGGGGTATTTATTCCTAAACAAGGAGCCAGAAGCAGCCCTGGGCCTCCTCAGGGAGGTGTCTGATTTAGAGAGGTATTTTATATGCATTTCTAGAAGCAGGGTCTTGGTGTGTACAGCTATAATATATTATAAGAGGAAAGTAGATTCTGGAAAACAAGATGGATTGTGTTTCTCATCACCCATCACAGTGAGCCACAGTTTACCCCAAAACTCCACTTCATCATAACCTCCACAAATGAACTTCATTCGATCATGAGTTTTCACCTCCCACAGTGTGCTCTACTTCATCACTGCTGCCTCACCTCCCATGCTCTACTCCACCTGGTCACCAGCCCTCCCCTTCCCTTAGTGCCACATCGCACTCTACCCGACTTACAAATGGGAATTGTCAGATATCTGGAAGCTAGTCTGTCTCTAAAACCTCTGTAAGGGGAATAAGATGGAAGATGTTCCAGAGACAAGCAGCCTGGTGGACCTGTGGATCTGTACGTAGAAGCGTCAAGCCCGACGTAACGGCTCACGTAACAACCCCCGTGTCAAACCTGCTGATGTTGATGCTCTCAACTCCATGGCGTGAGTGCGTGTGTGTGTGTGTGTGTGTGTGCGTGTGTGTGTGTGTGTGTAGACATTTGCTGAACAGTGATGAACTTGAGCAACATTTCTGTATGCTTTTCAGATGTTAATATATTCATTCTTTATGGGGAGATGGTATAAGTGAACTCATTTTGGGGGGAGGGTCTTTATGAGACAGGGTCTCCCTTTAGTCCCAGCTGGCCTAGATCTCGCTATGTAGACCAGGCTGGCCTTTAACTCACAGAGATCCGCCTGCCTCTGCCTTCCAAGTACTGGGATTAAAGGTATGTGCCACCATGCCCAGCAAATTGAACTCATTTTATAGATAAGGAAATTTGAGACTCATCCAGGGGTCACATACCTTGTAATTTGTAAGCCTGGAATTTGAACTTGCCTCAGTCTCCCAAACCATTACCCAAGTCCTCAGATAGCCCAAAGCTCACTGTCATCTGCTGACAGTAGAGCAGGCAGGATGGCCTAGACATATATAGAGTGACAGGTCAGACAGGCTCTGAGTAAACTGTAAAGCTTGTGACAAAAATTAATTGTATATTTCAAAGGAGCTAGTTGAAAGGGTTTTAAATGTTCCCAACATAAAGAAACACTACATGAGTGGACCAATGGTTATTGCTGCCACGCTGACCTGACCATTCCACACACTGTACCTCAGAAACATGTACAGTGGCTTTGTGTAGACTAAAACACTTCCAAAACCTTGATCCACTTGGAGGGAGTCTAGAGATAGTCCACCCAGCACATATAAAGGCTTCCCTGCTTAAGGTACCAACCAGTTACTCCAAGTAAGCATATCCCTAAACACTTCATACATGTGTTGGCCTCTGGCTCTTTCCTCCTAGGTCAGACAGAGCTCCCTTCATGCCTGAAGCCTAGGCCAACGTCTGCTGCAGGGTCCCCCTCTGCGTGTCCTAACTCCTTGACCTGTCACTGGGTTGGCAATGCCAAGAGTCAGCTCCACTAGCCCCTGCTGTATTCTCAGTTCTGCTTTCTGGCCATAGAGCCCTGCAGAAACGAAATATGTAGGTTCAGAGTCCTGCTGCCCCAGAGGGCCTCTGTCATCTTCCCTCTGCTCCCTGGACACTGGAAACAGCGGCCGCTTCAGGGCAGAGACGAGATCTTCTAGAGCTCAGAAAATTCTGCAGAGTCAAGCATAGTGTCTGATAGGTACATGTTGGAAAACTGTTCACAAAGTAGAAGCACCGCACCAGTAGAGTTGAAATTCCCACCCCACAGAGATCCTGCCCACGGACTGAGCCCTACCCTGAGGCCAGGTGGCTTTCTTTTTTTTTTTTTTTAATTTTTTAAATTTATTTTTCTCTATGTGTATGAATGTACTGTCTGCATGCAGGTCTGTGCATCCGTGTCGTGCAATGCCGTGGAGGTCAGAAGAGGGTCTCGGATTCCCCTAGAACTGGAGTTCTCCTGGAATTGGAGTTTCAGACGGTTCTCAGCCGCCATGTGGGTGCTGGGGATCAAACCCGGGTCCTCTGCAAGAGCAGTTGGCGCTCTTAACCGCTAGGCCAACTCTCCAGCCCCAGGTGGCTTTCTTTACTTGGTATAATGTCCTCGAGGCACGTCTGTGTTGTGGCACGTGTCAGAACTTCCTCACTACTTATGAATAGAACCCCACTCTCTGTGCGCGCCCCATGCTGATCCAGTCATCCTTTTACTGCACTTGAGTTTTTGTGCTGCTATGAACACTGATACCTACTACTACTTTTTTGTTTTTTGAGATGAGGCTATGCTATGTTGTCCAGGCTGGCCTCCAATTCCTAGGCTCAAGCAACCCTCCTGGCTCAGCCTCTCGAGTAGCTGCAATTCCAGGCGCATGCCATCATTCCCTGCTCCTATTTCCCAGCATCTTCTTCAGCCTCTTTTTCAGAAACCCTTTCCCCGTGGACTAGGAGCCCCCACATGCTTACCCTGGAACCACAAAGTAATTTTTCAGGATCATCCTAGTTTCATAAATTCTTTCTCCTATGGTTTCCACAAGGTGTAGAAAAGCCCTCAAAATTCCAGTCAATTTCTCTGTGTCTTCTATCTGCAAAACACACACACCTTTCCTAAGACCCTGCCTTTTCTATTCAGAAACACCGTCACTTTAAAAGTCCTCCCACACTCAGTCAAAAAAAGAACATCTTGCTCAGGCCTGTGCTTCCAGGTGCCATCTCCGTCCCTCCGCTTCTTGCCAGCCCTCTCCGAGTATCCCACTCTCTTCTGCTCTCTCACCCCCTGCCACTTTCTTAATGCTCTACAATCTGGCTTTCAGAACAGTTCAGCTGAATCTGCTCCCGCAAGGTCACCAGTGACTTCTTTTTAAACCAAGCTTTAATTGTCATACAGCTTCAGTATCAAATAGATGCTTGCTGTAGACGGATACACAAGTGCCCTGCTCAGGAGCAACTAAAGGGTCACTCGTCCATCAGTACACCACCAGAGTCCGTAGCATTCTGGTATGTTTCTTCCCAGGCTTTTTTCTTCATTCTAAAAGTTTTCTCACCTCTCACATCCTCATCTTTTCTGATCCTTGCGCTCCCCAGTGCTACTGAATATTTATTCCTGAAACCTCCTCCCCACAGCCTTGGCCTCTCACCCCACCACCAGTCCTGTGTTTTCGCTGATCCCTATTGGGGTGCCTGAGTTGAAATTCCTAGGGGAGCCAGGACCTCTCCCCTCAAACCAAGTAGCAAGTAGGGATCAGAGATCAGGAATATAGTTCAGGCAAGGACTTAATGCCAGTAGCAAGCTTTCAGTCGTGTGTACCCCCACCTCCTTTGCCCTCCCCAGGCTCATTCAGGTGTGGGTCTTTTCCGTCTTCCTCATAGCTATCTTCTGTCACTCTGTCACTCTAGCCTATGTTCTTACCTGTCCACCACTCATCCCTCAAGTACAGAAGTCACTGGATAGATAATTACCCATCTGTTTGGCTGTGTCTCTCTCTAGATTATCAGTTTCTTTGGGGCAGAAACCTTTCCAGTGGAAAATCCAATGGCCAGCTGAGGCTCAGAAAGAAGAGCTCGTCTGGGGCTGGAGAGATGGCCTAGCTGTTAAGAGCGCTGACTGCTCTTACAGAGGACCCAGGTTTGATCCCTAGCACCCACATGGCGGCTGAGAACCATCTGTAACTCCAGTTCCAGGGGAATCCGACACCCTCTTCTGACCTCCGCAGCATTGCACGACACGGGTGCACAGACCTACATGCAGACAGTACATTCATACACATACAAAATAAATACAATTAAAAAAAAAAAAAAAGAGCTCGTCTAAGCTCTCCCTGCACCAGACCAAAGAGTCATGAAATTCCAGGCCTGAAGGATCCATGACACCCAGCTCTTTCTGTAGCACTGTGGTGGGACCACAACTACCCAGCGCTAAGATGGTAATTTATGGTTCATGAGCCTGGAGTGTGCAGACGTAGAAGTGTGAAGAGCAACTTGGAACTGGTGGGGAAGGTGACAGAAGGCAGCGCTGTGGCCCAGGCTGCTCCTGGGCCTGGCACCTTGAGTGGGTGGGTGAGCCCTCTGTCACCCAACTTGTGAAGAGAAATACTTCCTTGTGACTCACTCAAGCTTCGTAGATTGGAACTCTACAGTCCCTGCTCTGAAACTTCACCTAGGAACCCTTCTCTTAAAACATGACTCAGCCTCTCTTTCCTCTAGACATTTAAACCCGATAAACAGAGGAAGCACAGTGTCCAAACTGCTTCACAAAGGGGAGACAGAGGTACAGTTATGACAAGGAGATCAGGGAAGAGTAATGGAAGAAAAGTTACCTGAGCTCAGTCCTAATAACCAGGTAGGATTCAAAGTGGAAAAAATAAAAAAGGGAACAGCAGATACCAACGTATGGATTCAGTTAGTGGAAAACAGCTGACCATTCTGGAGTTTGCCTCTTGTACTCTGAAGACATGATCACAGTGACCAGAGTCATCCCGGAATCCCCTCCTGTAGAAGACCAGCTCCAGCCAGCATGGACATGCAAGGGCCGTGAGGCTTGTGGTCAGCAAACCCAGACGGAAATCCTGGTTTTGCCCCTTATTAGTTATGTGTCTGTAGACCAGTCTGTTTCCCCATCTGTAAAATGGATCACAATACCTACCTTGAGAAATTGTTATAGAGACTAGAGTGCCGTGTGTAGCAGCTACCCCATAAATGCTCAATAAACAGCACCAACCTCATTATTAGCACTATTTTGAGAACTACTATTCCACACGTAAACAACCCTGGGAAACAGACTGGACACTGGAGCGCTCCGTCAGACTTCCTGACCTCATCTTCGGGCTCCAGCCCTCCTTCATCATCCTATTTTGGCCTCCATCAGGTGAAGTCAGAAAACCCAGATTCCCAATCCACTTGATCACGTGACCTTAAGCAAAGTCTCCACCTAGAAGACAAGGTTAGTAACTTGTACCTACCCAGTGGGACTGCTGGAACTGCTTCATGACAGTCTGAATGTTAAAGCCCTGACTGGCACGCCCAGGTGCCCCAAATCCCTGCTTTCTCTCTCTGGCTGTCCCAGGACCCCATGTGGGGTCCGGGGCTGGGCTGTAGGTCTGAGTTGCTGGGTGGTGGGGTGGGGTAGGGTGGGTAGAGGTAAGGCCCAGAGATGAATACATAAATAACTAGCCATCCTGGTCTCGCTTCAAAAGTCCTGGTCTCCAACCCTTTAATCATAGAGCTGCTCTTCCCTGGCCACCTTCCAGGGACCCGCCCACTCACTTCCCCTACTGCGGAGCCCTAGTGCAGGGAGCCCGGAGCCTCTGCAGCCTGTCTGCTGCGCTTGGCATGCTTCTAATGGATCCCAGGAACCCAGGGGGGCTGCCTCTCTCAGCTGACTCACCCTGTGCCCAGCATCTCCCCACACTCGCACAGCTCCTCAATCTTGGGCTTGGCTCTAGGTTCCCCACTGTCACCCCATTCTCCAATCTGGCCTGCCCCTAAGCCTTGCCACACTGAGAGAGGGGTTTCACAGGACAGTGTCCTCCCCTCAGTAGTGACCATGTTGTACAATCCAAAGCATCAGTCCCCAAGTCCTGATAGTTCCAAGAGTTCTCTTGGGACAATGGAACCCTAATATTAGAAAGTGAGCCAGTCTCAGAAAATCCAGGACATGTGTTTGCCATGCTGGTTAGCAGCCCCCCCCCCCCCGCGAACCTCTCTTTATTCAAGGCGGAGTATTCCTTGGGGGATCGAGAGTGAGAAGTATGTTGGGGGTGGGGAGAGGGATTGCATATGAAATCACATTTGGCAACTTGAGTGGTGTTTTTAATGCACTAATGGAGTTGGCTTCTTAAAGAAAAGAACCAGTGATTCTTTTTCATATGGGAATGAATTCATATGGGAAAGAGTTCCAATAGAAGGAGCTATTTTTAGATTTGGATATACTGGATTTGTTTAAACTGAGGCACACCGGTGTTCAGTTTGCAGCCCTTTCCTTTGAGGTCTCCCTGAGTTTCCCTGGTACTGGAATTCAGCTCCCAGTTCTATCATTTGTACTCCTTTCCTTGCAGGTAAGGGGTAACATAGGGGTCAGGACAGCATTGCAGAGCTTGGCTTAGTGTCCTGTGCCTCTACTTCCCACCAGGTGATCTTAGTTACAACACAGTATGAACCACTGAGTGTGGTGGGGAGGGTCAGGAGGAGCCGGGCTAGTGGATGAGGGAAGCAATATTTCCCCTAATAGATCAGATGAGAGCACTGACTCAGGTCACAGGGGTCATGGGTCTATGAGATTCCCTCCCCCCAGGACTTTACCTCCAGAAGTTCTTAAAAAATAACATTTACCAGCATAGGGAACACATACACACACTTCCAGGGTTCCATTAGATCTGCCAATCTGAACACACGCTGTCACCCAGGGCCCCCCTGTGCTGGGGGAGCCCCCATCCTGAACTCTGAGTGCTGAGTTCTGGCAGACAGTAAAGCTGGAGTGTGAGACCTGAGCAAGGCATCTTTACCAGAAGTCCCACAGAGCTGCCTCCCTGCACCTAACACCAGCCCGGACTACTCTCAGAAGTTACAGATCCTAGAATTTTGGGGCTAGGAGTGTCCTATTGTACCAACAGTTCCTTGTCAACAAGTGGAGAAGTTGAGGCAGGGAGAGGTGTCACTTACTTGGAGTCACATGGCAACTGCTCCCCCCCCCCGCCCCCACCGCCACCCCCACCCCAGGGCCTCAGATCTGGCTGCCTGAAGAGCCTGCATTCCATCTGGGCAAAGACTGTGTCCCTCATTAGTCCACACCCAGAGCTCTGAGTAAGTAGTGTTGGCTGACAGCATTCTTCACAAAGAAAGATGGCTTGAAAAGGGCCCTGGAAACTCCTGGCTTTCCGTCCCTGTCTTTGGGAGGCAGTGTGGTGCTGGGAAGGGATCCACCTGGGGCAAAAAGACTTGGGTTCTGAAGGAGTTAAGGTGTTCACTTAAACGAGCCCCCGTACATGGCAGGTGCTAGAAAGTGGAGCCTATTATTTGGAATATTAGTCCTGAGCCTGTCACTGTGTCCCCTTGAACAAGTTAACTAATGTCTCAGAATCTTGATTATCTGGGAAATAGGAACAATGGTGCTTCTTAACCTATCTTTCAAGGGAGTCAGTTCTTGTAGGGACCTCACAGGGTTTCAAAGACACTTTTGAGATGAGATAGGCTTACTACAGGTTTGAGCACAAAGTAGAAGGGGCCTGAGAGGTGGCTCAGCAGCTAAGAATGCTTGCTGCTCTTGCGGAGGACCTGTGTTCAGCTCCCAGCACCCGCAGGGCCCCTTGTCACTGCCTGTAACTCCAGCTCCAGGGCATCTGATACCCTCCTTTGGCCTCTGTTGGCACTGCCTTCATGTGCACAAACCCCCACACAGACACACACCTATACACATAATTAAAATAAAATAGGCTGGAGATGGAGCTCAGTTGCATACTGACTGCTTGCATACTATGCACCAGGCCCTAGGTTCAGCCTAGCACAGTCAAAAAATAAAATACATATTTTTAAAAGAACAAGATAGGGGCCGGCATGGTGGTGCACACCTTTAATCCCAGCACTTGGGAGGCAGAGGCAGGCAGATCTCCGTGAGTTCAAGGCCAGCCTGATCTACATAGTGAGTTCCAGGACAGCTGGGTGACAGGGTCTCCCTGTCTCAAAAAGACAAAAAAAAAAAGAACAAGATAGGAATTCAGTTTCTTTGTTGTTGGGGTTTTGTTTTTTTGTTTGCTTTTTGTTTTTTGTTATTTTTGAGACAAGGTCTCCCTTTAGTCCCAGCTGTCCTGGAACTCACTCTGTAGACCAGGCTGACCTTGAACTCACAAGAGATCTGCCTGCCTGTGCCTCCCAAGTGCTAGGATTAAAGGCATGCGCCACCATGGAATTCAGTTTGAAGGATACAATGACGAGAGGGTAGATGTGGGCTAGGGACAGAGGGTCCTCTCAATGGCCAAAAATGGAGCTGCACACGAGCAGCCTTTGTATCCCCGTTGTCACCAAACCATGGTGGCCCCAAGGAGAAATGTTTATTGAGCCCTTACTGTTTACGAGTAGGGTACATGCTTTCTTTAATCCTCTCACAGTCTTGGTGGGGGGTTCTTCTTTGTTTGTTTTTAAGACAAGGTCCCCTGTAGCCCAGGGCAGACTGGAACTTGCTATGTAGCCACACCTAATTATCCTCCCAAGTCCTGAGGTTACAAGCCTGCGTCTCCATGCCTGGTGCAGCGTGGCTCCTACTGTAAAGGCATCGCCTGGAGGTCGGTCCTACAGGTAGAGAAGAGAGGGAACTGAGGGTAAATTCTGACATATAGGTTCCCCTCTTCTGTGTGTCTCAGGCCAGAACTCCAGTCTTTGAGAGCCTCAACTATAGAGAACAAAACTTACTCTTCTCTTGTACCCAACTCAGTGGCCGGATTTCCACCACCCTGAAAGAACTTAAAGTCAGTACCCCTGCCAAGACTCAGCAGGACCTGATCTGGCTCCTGGATGTGGGCATCAGGTGTTTATGAAATCTTTGAAATCAGGTGTAAGGCCCTGTGTGCAAGCGTGTGCAAGGACTTCACTGTGGCTATCCAAGGTGGCTTATATCCCAGAAGGTTAGACTTCATTTTCTCATTTCTTTCAGGGAGTTCTCGTGGCACTGGACAGGGAGAAAAAGGGGATGAAAGCACCTGCTGGCTCTGGCCCTGCGGCTGAGCTCAGGGAAGGCAGGCTCCACTCCTCAGACGTAGGACGCTCTCACTCCATTGACAGACTCTAGCTTTGTGAGATGTTTCTTTCCCCTCCATCCTCAGTGGAGACAGAGCTCTGGGTCCAAAGGGGCAGTGGTGCGCTCAGAGGTCTAAGCATAGCTGAAGGCCTGTGAAGAACAGTCTAGGGTCTAGCTTTCTAGAGGCATCCAGGGTGGGGCATGTTACAAGATGAGCAGCTGGGCCCAGGCTGTAGGTGCTGACAGAGCAAAGGACCCACCCTCCCCACTTGGGAGTGAGTGACAGCAACAGGTCCAGGCCAAGTGGCCTGATGGGGCTTTGGGGCCGCTACAGCCACCATGAGGTCTTGGAAATACCAGGGCTGGGAGGGACCGTGGAGGGGGGAGGGGGGACAGGTCTAGGACAGAAGCCTAACCTATCATCCTTCACATCCCGGCCACACCAACTGCCTCGTCTGGACATCCTCCTCTGCCATCAGACCCCTCCCTGCCTCTACCCGACCTCAGCCCTGAGCTTCCTCTCCTATCAAGCTCCAACACTATATTCAGAAAGTCCTTGTGTTTTTCAAATTAATGCAATTAAGAGCATTAAAGTTTGTGAACGATAGAGTTTTTCATTTTCTTTTATTTGATTAGAGAAATTCCCACCGCACAGTTCCTCCAAATGAAACCCAGACCTGAGGCCTATTGTTCCGAGGGCTTCCATGAGAATGTGTTACCTTTCAATCTCACACACTAATGTGTTTAGCGTTACAGTCCCCCCCAGGCAGCTCAGGAAGGATCTGGAGCCTTGATTAAAGCGGCCTTTGCTGGGCAGGAATGTGTGGGCTCCTCCGCCAGGGAGTCACAAGGGCTGGGTGTTGGCTAGGCAAAGCCTCTACTCAGATGGCCGGCAGGGGACTGGGCTCCACGGCAGTGCGTCTGAGTATAATTAGGCCTTTTCCCTCTTTTGCTGCATGCCTCTTGGCTCCTGTATCACCACAGGCCTACAACATAACACCACACGTGCGTACGTACACACACACACACACACACACACACACACACACACACACTCACACCTCTGTCCCGTTTCTCTGCCTTGCCGTCCTCCCATCTCTTCTCTCTTCTTCCCGTCTTCTGGACTCCATTTGGCATTTGGGCCTTGCGCACCTCCCTGTGGTCCTGTGTTCATGGACACCATGTGAGGGGCTCCTCCCTCAATTCAGTCAGGCCCAGAGCGCCAAGGTGAAGAGCAGAATTGGAGCCAAAGCTACAACTGATTAGAGGAATATGTAGGACAGCCGGGAGAGGGAGGACCGAGGGTCACAACCCCTGTTAAAAACCTCCGCTAGTGCCAAATTTAAACAGGATGTTAAGTCAACAGCCTCCTGCCCCAAATCACCGAAGGCTCAGCACTAGGCGGCCAGGTTATTTCCTCTTCTGACTTTGGGGCTGGTCTCTGCCAATGCCCTGGGACAGGAAGCCGGTGGCACTTTCCTGTCCCCTAGCTTCATATCTTCAATGTGGGTCCAGGGAGATCCGGCTAGGACCTGGCCCCAAAGACACAAGAGGAGAAGACCAACGGGCCTCAGAGCTGGAGCCCAAACTAAAAATAAGCCTGTCGACTCTTAGACGCATCCCAGGCTGCTCCTGAGTCCCATGGACATGGGAAGGCTCAGAGAGAGAAATGTGATCCATCCTTTTCTGCTCCCGTGCTCCCTGGTCTACTGCATTCTAGTGCATTCCCCGCCTCTGAGCTGGTCCACGAATCTCCACAGAAACCCACACAGTGCAGTGTGGATTGGGAACTTTAAAAAAAACAACTCATTCTCTCAGCGCAGAAGAGCCACCACCTCCCCTTCGTGGCTAAAGCAGTGGCTGCTTCAGTTCTCCCAGTCAGTCCTCATGATAACAGTCTGAGGCAATGAGTCCTCTCTAAACCCTGTCCTGGATCAGCAGGACCAACTCACACTTGGAGACAAAAGGGGCTTAACCCAGATTGTGCCTTCTCTAACAATCTCCTATAGGCTTCTGCAACCCCCCCACCCCCCGTCTGATCGCTTGCATGTGTGAATCCCAAGCGATCCGCATGAACAGATTCCATGTTTTAAAAGGCTGCCGTATAGAGGCACAGGAGAGAAAGCAGGGAAGCCTTAGGCCAAAGGAAGGTGGAGATCGATTTAAAGCTGTGGTGGGGGAATGGGAAGAAGTGAGAGGACCAGAAGGAAGACTCAGCCTGGTCCCAATCCAGTCCCCACCGAGCCAGAGGGATGACTCAGCCTGGTCCCAGTCCAGTCCCCACCGACCCAGAGCTTCTGTCTCATTTATTCTACTCAGTTTTGAGGGAAGAAGACAGCCCTGCCACATGAGGCTGGGAAACTTGGGGGACTGATTTACAAGGCTAAGTGCAGGAGTTCACTGTCCTTTTGTTCGTGAGCAGACACTCACTGGGCCAATGCCTGGCGGATGAGAGAAATCCACCTACACCTTTAAGCTGTGCTGCCCCACGAAGGGCCCAGAAGGTCTAACCCTTGGATCAGTCCCAGGGTTTCGTAGCAAACATCTGCCAGGGCCAACAGCCTGTGGGGAGCAGATACATAATGTGAGCTGCATTTGGATGAAGGAGTTGGAGAAGGCGGTGTGAGGGAGTGCAGTGCTCAGGAATGTGAGTCTAGGTCTCCATGGTCTTCCGGGACACTCACCTTAGTGTGGGTATCTCTCAGTTACCCATGCTTCAGGGAAGGCTGGGGAGGGGTGGATGATTCCAAAGGTGAACAATCTGGAGGCTGATTGCTCCTGATGGGCTTTGCCAGTTGGCCTTTTTTCCTCCTGCTGGGAAACTTGCTTCCCTAAGCAGGATTTTCTTCAACTATTTTTCAAATTTTACTCATGATTTCCAACCACGAGCACAATGTTTCCCCAAGATGACCAGGCTTGGCTTTAGCCTGCCTTCTGATCAAACCACACAGACAAAAAGCAGGGGTGGGGTGGGGGCTCCCTGAGACAGTACTGGGGCCAGGCAGCCTTATGGTGAGGTCTGAAATAGCTGGAACAAGATCCACTGTGAAGAGCTGCTGGAGAAGGTTCTGGCCCCTGGCACCAGTACCCACTCATGCCATCGCCATCCACTCCGTCACATCTCACAGGCATGGCCGCACACATTCTAAGGCTTTGGTGGTGTGGTGAGAAGGGGACTGAACTTGAATATCTCTGATTGGTGGTGTAGTGGCCTAGGTCACAGGCACAGGCTGGCTCCCAAAGGTGAGTAGGATCTGATTTCAATTTCCAAGGCATTCTGGAAACTTTGTCCTCCTCTAAGCCAGCACCCATATCCCTACAGAGCTGCCTGCATGGGGTACGCAGGACAGGGTAAGGGAGGGTACCATGCCCTGGCCTGCACGAATCACTTCACCTATCTAGCTCACAGTCCAAAAGGCACTGCAGCAAGGCTTCATCTCTGAGTTCCAATTTTCATGGAAATGAACCATTTTATCTGAGAACATGGAGAAAAAATGAATTCACTTTCCTTAATGCAGATGGGCTAAATCCTTCTCGCTTTCTTGCTTGAAAGAAAAAATCCAAAAGCTGTTGCCATTTGCTCTGTTGGATGGCACCTGATAAGACGGCTGGTTTCTAGAGAAAACCCTGACTCTGTCACATCCCTAGGCAAACCTAATTTCTTACTGTATGCTAAATATGGAATCTTATGTTTACAGATAAGTCTACCTGTTGCCACTCATCGAAGAAGCTTCTTTTTGTAACAGATGGAGATCATTACAGAGTCCCACAACTGGTCACGCACAGAGAATAAGTGTCTGTGAGATGCCCAGTCCAAAGTGGCACATCTACAATGGAACTCCTATATTTAAAGCTCACAGAACATAGCAGAACAGAGTTTTCCAGGCTTCTGGGAACTTGCCCATATGAATTTACACCAATGGTGACAGAATGCATAAGACCCATGCAAACTCAATCAGACAAAGCTCAGCATAGACCTGGTAAAATGGGCAGGAGGCCCCAACCTTAGCCAAGGAACTATTGCTAGTTAATCTCTACTGGGTAAGGGAAAGTTGGTCTTCCGTTAGTTATTTTTTTTATTATTAATTTTATTTATTTCTGTATGTGTACGAATGATTGTCTGCATGCAAGTTTGTGCACCCGTGTCGTGCAATGCCGCGGAGGTCAGAAGTGGGCGTCGGATTCCCCTGGAGCTGGAGTTCCCTGGAGTGTGGAGTTTCAGACGGTTCTGTCGGCCGCATGTGGGTGCTGGGGATCGAACCTGGGTCCTCTGCAGAGCGGGTCGGCGCTCTTAACCACTGGCCATCTCTCCAGCCCCAAAGTTGGTCTTCTTTAAGTGAGTGACACTAGATAGGCTGAACAGGCTCCAGTGGATGAACTCACACCGAAAGACATCTGGGTGCACTAATCTGACTCAGTAGGCCTTAAATTATATAACCAAATGCAAGGAATTGGGGGGGGCTATAAGGAGTGCAGATAGGGGAGGGGATCTAAATATGATTGAGATATGTTGTATGGAATGCACCAAAATTTGATAAAAATATATATTAAAAAAACAGAGCTGGGTGTTTCACAGCAACTCTGCCTGGCACAATGCAGCAACTACAGAGGACTCAGAGGAGGTGACGGGCAGTGAGGGAGGCCTGGAGCTCTGAGCCGAAGCCTGGGATCCTCAGAAAGGCTTTCAGAAATCCTGTCCTGGTTGGTCTGACACGCTCCTGCCCTCCCACTGAAGCCCACAGTTCGCCTGAGTCTGCCATGTGCACTTTGCCCATACTCGACAACCATGTCCACTGCAGAGGTACTGATCATGCCAGGCACCTGCTTGTCAGGAAGAAAGAGGCTCCGAGAGGTGAGGTTATTTCTTTTAGGTCACAGAGGTAGGGCCAGCAAGCCCGATGACCTGAGTTTGATCCCTGGAAACCACAGGTGGAAGGAGAGAGCCGACCCCCATGAGCTGTCCTCTGACCTCCACACACCGTGGCTTATGCCCCACCCCATCCACACACATACACACAATAAATAAATGTTAATTAATCAGGCATGGTGGTGCACGCCTTTAATCCCAGCACTTGGGAGGCAGTGGCAGGTGGATCTCAGTGAATTCAAGGTCAGCCTGGTCTACATAGCGAGTTCCAGACAGCTGAGCCTACAGGGAAACCCTGTTTCAAAAAGACAAAAAAAAAGTTAACGATACCACTCCTGCTTCTGTTGAGCTTTTGCTCTTTGTTTCTAAATGAAGCCCTGCGCACCTCCCCAGTCCCTTGACGTGCTCCCTGTGTGGACATTACCATCCCTACCCAGTCCCTTGCTGTGCTCCCTGTGTGGACATTACCATCCCTACCCAGTCCCTTGCTGTGCTCCCTGTGTGGACATTACCATCCCTACCCAGTCCCTTGACGTGCTCCCTGTGTGGACATTACCATTCCTCCCAGTCCCTTGCTGTGCTCCCTGTGTGGACATTACCATCCCTACCCAGTCCCTTCTGTGCTCCCTGTGTGGACATTACCACCCTCCCAGTCCCTTGCTGTGCTCCCTTTGTGGACATTACCATCCCTACCCAGCCCTTGCTGTGCTCCCTGTGTGGACATTACCAACCCTACCCAGTCCCTTGCTGTGCTCCCTGTGTGGACATTACCATCCCTACCCAGTCCCTTGCTGTGCTCCCTGTGTGGACATTACCATTCCTACCCAGTCCCTTGCTGTGCTCCCTGTGTAGACATTACCATTCCTACCCAGTCCCTTGCTGTGCTCCCTGTGTGGACATTACCATCCTGCCCAGTCCCTTGCTGTGCTCCCTGTGTGGACATTACCATTCCTTCCCAGTCCCTTGCTGTGCTCCCTGTGTGGACATTACCATCCCTACCCAGCCCCTTGCTGTGCTCCCTGTGTGGACATTACCACCCTACCCAGTCCCTTGCTGTGCTCCCTGTGTGGACATTACCATCCCTACCCAGCCCTTGCTGTGCTCCCTGTGTGGACATTACCATCTCCTACCCAGTCCCTTGCTCTGTGCTCCCTGTGTGGACATTACCACCCTACCCAGTCCCTTGCTGTGCTCCCTGTGTGGACATTACCATCCCTGCCCAGTCCCTTGCTGTGCTCCCTGTGTGGACATTACCATCCCTACCCAGTCCCTTGCTGTGCTCCCTGTGTGGACATTACCATCCCTACCCAGTCCCTTGCTGTGCTCCCTGTGTGGACATTACCATCCCTGCCCAGTCCCTTGCTGTGCTCCCTGTGTGGACATTACCATTCCTCCCAGTCCCTTGCTGTGCTCCCTGTGTGGACATTACCATCCTGCCCAGTCCCTTGCTGTGCTCCTTGTGTGGACATTACCATCCCTGCCCAGTACCTTGCTGTGCTCCCTGTGTGGACATTACCATTCCCTGCCCAGTCCCTTGCTGTGCTCCCTGTGTGACATTACCATCCCTACCCAGTCCCTTGCTGTGCTCCCTGTGTGGACATTACCCCTACCAGTCCCTCTCTGTGCTCCCATGTGTGGACATTACCATCCCTACCCAGTCCCTTGCTGTGCTCCCTGTGTGGACATTACCATCCCTACCCAGTCCCTTGCTGTGCTCCCTGTGTGGACATTACCAACCCTACCCAGTCCCTTGCTGTGCTCCCTTTGTGGACATTACCATCCCTACCCAGCCCCTTGCTGTGCTCCCTGTGTAGACATTACCATTCCTACCCAGTCCCTTGCCTGTGCTCCCTGTGTGGACATTACCATTCCTCCCAGTCCCTTGCTGTGCTCCCTGTGTGAATTACCATCCCTCCCAGTCCCTTGCGTGCTCCCTGGTGGACATTACCATCCTGCCCAGTCCCTTGCTGTGCTCCCTGTCCTGCCTCCCGGCCTCTGTGCCCTTGCTGTGCTCCCTGTCTGGACATTACCATCCCTGCCCAGTCCCTTGCTGTGCTCCCTGTGTGGACATTACCATTCCTACCCAGTCCCTTGCTGTGCTCCCTGTGTGGACATTACCATCCCTGCCCAGTCCCTTGCTGTGCTCCCTGTGTGGACATTACCATCCCTACCCAGTCCCTTGCTGTGCTCCCTGTGTGGACTACCATCCCCCAGTCCCTTGCTGTGCTCCCTGTGTAACATTACCATCCACCCAGTCCCTTGCTGTGCTCCCTGTGTGGACTTACCATCCTGCCCAGTCCCTTGCTGTGCTCCCTGTGTGGACATTACCACCCTACCCAGTCCCTTGCGTGCTCCCTGTGTGGACATTACCATCTCCCTACCCAGTCCCTTGCTGTGCTCCCTGTGCTCGTGACATTACCATCCCTGCCCAGTCCCTTGCTGTGCTCCCTGTGTGGACATTACCATCCCTACCCAGTCCCTTGCTGTGCTCCCTGTGTGGACATTCCCATCCCTGCCCAGTCCCTGCTGTGCTCCCTGTGTGGACATTACCATTCCTACCCAGTCCCTTGCTGTGCTCCCTGTGTGGACATTACCATCCCTGCCCAGTCCCTTGACGTGCTCCCTGTGTGGACATTACCATCCCTACCCAGTCCCTTGCTGTGCTCCCTGTGTGGACATTACCATCCCTGCCCAGTCCCTTGCTGTGCTCCCTGTGTGGACATTACCATTCCTACCCAGTCCCTTGCTGTGCTCCCTGTGTGGACATTACCATCCCTACCCAGTCCCTTGCTGTGCTCCCTGTGTGGACATTACCATTCCTACCCAGTCCCTTGCTGTGCTCCCTGTGTGGACATTACCATCCCTGCCCAGTCCCTTGACGTGCTCCCTGTGTGGACATTACCATTCCTGCCCAGTCCCTTGCTGTGCTCCCTGTGTGGACGTGACCATCCCTCCGCTCTCTGCCACGGCCCTCAGCCTCCCCTCCAGCTCTGACATTCTACACTAGGGCAGTGTGCCAACTAAGACTTCCTTCTTCTGGTCTCCCTTGGCCTTCTGTTTGCCTTTAGTGGTTCTTAAATGTGTCCCCAGATGGGCAACCTCAGCGTCAGATCCCACCTCAGACCCGCTGAATCAGAAACTGGGCACAGGGCCCGACAATCTGTTTTAACAAGCCCTCCAGTGATTCTGATGCATGACAAGCTTGAGAACCACTGGCTACCTCTTGTTTCTCCAGACCCCAAAATCCTGATGACAATTATGGGTAAGCTTACCTTTTGTTGTGGTCTTCGACACCTGAGTCACTTCATCAGGCAAGTTATAAAGGAATCCTGAGTGGCTGATATGAAGTAGGCAAGGTTGCTTTGGCCTCCTCTGCTGCTTTTCATTCTATAACTTGGTATCCAGGTCAGGAATAGCTGACGAAAGAGGCCAATGCCATGGACATTATGCACGCACACACACACGCACACACACACACACACACACACACATGCGTGTGCGCGCACACACTAGCTTCAATTATTGCCTCACACTTCAGGTAGGGCTTGAAATATAGACACTCTAAAAAATCACCATCTAGGGTGCTGGAGAGATGGTTCAGTGGTTAAGAGCACTTCTGTTCTTGCAGTGGACCTGGCTTAGTTCCTAAAATCCACATCGGGCAGCTCACAGGGCAGCTGCAATTCTAGTTTCAGGGGCTCTAAACACACATTTCTGGCCTCTGCAGGCACTGGAAAACACATGGTGCTCATACATACACATAAAATTAAAACAATTCTGGGCTGGAGAGGTGGCTCAGTGATTAACAGTACCGACTCTTCTTGCAGGGGACCCGGGTTCGATTCCTAGCACCCACATAGTAGCTAACAACAGTCTTTAAGCAGGGTGTGGTGGTGCACACCTTTGGTCCCAGCACTCAGGAGGCAGAGGCAGGCCTGGTCTACAGAGTGAGTTCCAGGCCAGCTGGGGCTATAGGGAGACCCTGTCTCTAAAAGACTAAAAAAAAAAAAAAATTAAAACAAATCTCTTTTATAATCCCAAGATTAAAAAAACAATAATCTGGGACCATCAGTCACTGAACCTTTTGTTGCTTGGTTTCCTCTCAGCCCTTGAGTGTCTTAACACCCTACATCCCACAGTCCAGTTAGGACCAGGGAAGGCTCTCCTGAGCCCATTTGTCCCGAAGGTGAATCAGATAATTCTGCCCTTACTGAGGAGACCTCCAACTCTGATTATGGAACCAATACCCCTTTAAATCTGTCCATTTTTGTTCCAGACACGTTATTGATTGCACATATGTACATGACTGTTCTCTGCCGCTGTAAAACATCTGTCTTTCTCTGCTCATACCTCTGCCTTGAAGTCTAGGTTGCCAGATACTAATAGAGCCTCTCCAGCTTTTGAAAATATATCATTTTCCATCCATTTAGTTTCAACTTATTTGTGTCTTTAGATTTGAAGTACATCCCTGGTAGACTGCAAATAATTAGGTCTTTTAAAAAAATCTCATCAGACAATTTCTGCCATTTAATTGAAATGTTTAGTCCATTAACATTTAATGTAATTATTGATATGGTTGAATTTGGCTTTATTTTCTCCCTTCTGTTTTCTATTTCTCTATCCCTCCTTCCCTGCCTTCTTTTGGAGTTTTAGGATTTACATTTATCTGGATTTGTAGCTCTACCTCTTTTCATTAATTCTTTAAGGATTGCCCCAGGGACTATATATGTCCTTAACTTCTCACAGTCCACTTAGAGTTACTACTTCAAGTAAAATGTAGAAACTTTACAAGCACAGAGGTCCATTATGCCCTGCCCCCTTCCTTCTTGCTACGATCATCATATGTATTACATCTACATAAATTATGAAACCCACATATAATGTTATAATTTTTGCCTTAAACAGCCATGTGAATTTCAGAGCAATTAAGAAGGCTTATTGCCAAAGGGAATCTCAAAATTAAGGGGATTCTCAGGAATCTGATTCTGTTCATGGTTAGAAAAAAGAACCTGGATCTTTCAATGTTTGTTCATCCCTTCTAGGTAAGGGTGATTCTAGGGCCACAGAACAGAACCACAGCTGACTCATCCTTAATCCTGATTTTCCCAGGCCTCACCCAGTCTACTAGGCCCTGATCACCTGACCAGAAGTCCTTCACAGCATTTCCATGGGCATCGAATCTGAGGATCCAGAGTGAATATGCAAGTTCAGCTGTCTTGTGTCCTGGCTTCTCGGCTACCCTCACATGAGGCCCTTTTTCTCAAGGTTGGGCTGTGTTTTATTTCTCCACTCCCTGTTCTAAGTTAGACATTATGAAAGTAAGGATTTTTCCCTAGACGAATGGGCACCCGTCAACTTTGCTCAACAAGTCCAAGAACTCTAGATGTTGTGCCTTCTGTGCCTTGGAGGACGATGGGCCACAAAGGGGAAGGAATCTGGGAAGAGGAGGCAAGTGCATGTTGTATCTGCCTCAGGAGTAGTAGGAAATAATTTCCAGGGCCAGGGGCATAGCCAAGCCATCAGTGCAGATTGATGGGGGGATCCCAGAAAGCCTTGGGGCCGACTCTGATGAAATATAAACATAGGAGTTGAGAATGTAAAGGCTGCAAAGCAGGGAGGAACCAGGCCAGGGTGTGTGGGTGGAGCCAGGATTTTAGCATGTTCACGTGTACCTGGAGGAGCATCGGGCCACCCAGAGCTGCTGACACTGCGTCCCGGAGGGCTGAAGCTTTCGGGGAAACTTATTAATCTAGTGGCAGAGAAAAGAACGAAAAGGTCTCCTGGACCAGGGGTAAGCACTGGGCTGGTCCTCAGAGTCGCAGGCCCTACTGTGAGGGAGGACAAAAGTTCTCTGGGCTTTTCCGGGACACACCTAGGAGTGGCCCAGGGGGTGGGTCTGAGGCTGACCAGAAAAGGCCCTTCGTCCCAGAATGAGGGGGCCTGTGAGTGGAATTTACCCTAAGCCTCAGGAGGAAGAAGGGTGTTTCTCAGGGGTCAGAACAGAGGAGGTGGCCAGGACTGGAAGGAGGTGAAACTGGGAGTGCCTGTGAGTCATGCCCTCACCCAGCCAGGGAGCAACACGATACCTGCAATGCCTGACATTGCATGAGATGTGATGATCAAGTAATGGGGCAGATTTTTGCATGTGGCTTATAGAAAAACTGAGGAGAAGGAAGAGGAGGAAGAGGAGGAGGAGGAGGAGGAGGAGGAGGAGGAGGAGGAGCAGGAGGAGGCAGGAACAAGCCACAGCATGCTTCAACCCATAGGATCAAGTTAGCCAGTCTGCCAGGCGCTACCAGCTGGGGTGAATGGAGTGCCTGTTGTTTCATGGCAGAGAAAAAAACGAGTGACCGTTATTTATTGAGGAATTTCTATCCAACACGGTGTGAAGTTGAACAAATCTTTGAATGAGACTGGACCTGTTATAATAACTTTTAAGTGTTTGGGTCTACGCTATGGGGGGTAAGGAGGCACCAATACTGATAAAACTGACTGCGTGCATCTCCAGGCATGATGGCCCCCAGTGGAGAGTTACCCTCGGGCTTTGTGGCCACTGTAACTCGGGGCACTCTGAGGTTTTCAAGTTGCTGCAGTGTTCCTACTTTATTGCACACAATGCCTAACTCTTCACTGCATTACACTTCTCCACGACACCATGCGGTCAGCATGACTGCGACACAGACCATGCAGTACCTTCCATTCAGTTCCTGGAGTTCAAGCCAATGTTCCTACTTTATTGCACACAATGCCTAACTCTTCACTGCATTACACTTCTCCACAACACCATGCGATCAGCATGACTGCGATACAGACCATGCAGTACCTTCCATTCAGTTCCTAGAGTTCAAGCCAATGTTCCTACTTTATTGCACACAATGCCTAACTCTTCACTGCATTACACTTCTCCATGACACCATGTGGTCAGCATGACTGTGACACAGACCACGCAGTACCTTCCATTCAGTTTCTGGAGTTCAAGCCAAGAAGTATGGGAACCCCTCCTCCTCCTCTCCCTTCCCCCAGGAAATGCCACAGTGCCGGAAATGCACATGACTCCCGCGCCTACCTCAGCTCCCTTTCCTCCAGAGAACAAGACTGCCGATTCCAGTTGGTTAAGGACCTGGACTGACTGGACCCTCACAGAGCCTCAAAATGGATTCAAAACCTTCCTGAGAAGCGCCCAATCTTAGGAAACCTGCCACGGGGGAATGTCGGGATCACTGCCCAGACCCTCCTCTCCCAGAGGGTCTTCCAGTTTCTAGACAGATGTGCAAGCTCTTTCTTCACACCCTATGGGAGACAGAAGATTCTTCCCAGTCTACTCTCCACTGGACTCCTGATCAGGATCAGTAGGGCATGGTCCTTCTCTGGACTCTAATTGTGAATGGTGTGCCTGGGCCCCTGGAAGCTTTGGCGTGTTTGGCTGCTGTGCGTTCTTCAGTAGGAACTTCATAACTAAGAAATTCCCAAGTTTCTAGTGAATGGCCAAATCTCAGGAAGAACCAGCTATAATTGTATCAAACAACTAAAGGAAGCGTTTTGCCTAATTACAGGTACGGGCTCTGTGACCAGTCTCCAGTCTGCTCCTTGGTCCAGCTCTTGCCACGTCCCCCTGTGGCCATCAGTCAATGTGCATTCTTGATCAACCTTCAGGCTCTGGCACCTACACTTCAGCCGAGAGCCCCAATCCCTGATGCATAGCACCCTCCAGCCAAACATGGGGGCAAGCTGATACCTGCATACAGACTGGGCCAAAGGCTGGCTCAGGTTTTCTTTCCCATTACACATCATTACTATAATCAGTCATATACCTCAAATACCTTCTGATTAGTCTATTAGGAAAAAAATCCTTTGGCATAGCATATCCAGTGACCATCACCACTGGGAATTTTATAGTCAGCCAAATACCAATATATCTTAGTAATCAAAATGATTAATAAGTCATTATCAAATGATCAGTCTGTGCCTCCCCTCTGCTCCCTGAAGGCTTTCCAGGCCATCATGAGGGGCACTGGCCATAACCAGCTGCATAGCTGCATGGTAGAACTTGCCCCCCGAGTGCCAGGAGCCTTCTGTTTCTTGAGGCTTGTCTTGTGCCCAGCACCTGTCGCATGACCATGGCACACTCTCACATGAACATGTCACTGGGTACAGGTCAGTGGGTGACCCCAAAGAACACAGGTCAGGATCATGCTGAGCTAGAATAGTCAGGAGTGAGTGCCATGTGCAGAAGGTACCATCCTGGTACGCTGGCTCCTTCCTATACACCCAGCTGTGTGCTGGATGGGAAGCTGGAAGGACTGGAACAGGTCTCCCAGGGTGCAAAGCACTGGCTTGATACAGCCTCTGCCTGAGAGGGGTCAAGGTCAGTGTTGTTCGCCATCATACAGGTAAACAGAGGTGCCAGAATTCAAACTCCCAGCCTCTGGAAGAGAGACTTAGCTACCCCTGCCGTCCGAGGGACTGCTAGGTGCCCCGTGCAGTGCATGGGGGGGCTCTAATGCTGCCTGTCACAAGTTTCCGGATGCGTCCCACCCTAGTTCTGGAGGTCTCGCAGGGCTGGGGTTCCACTGGGGGCCAGGGTCCATCAGCAGCGCTACCATCCCACACTTTTACATCGGGATCCCAGATGAAAAACAGCTGCGCTTGCAGATTTATTAGTGTTTCATAAGTGATTCACCCGGGGTTCTTAGTGTGGCTGCCTCTGCCCCAACCGCTGTTTGCAGCTCTGGAAGGCACAAGGAGTTCTCTCCAAACCCCACAGTGTGAGCTTTGCATCTTTCACTCCTCACATTGATTAGAAGCAGGTCACAAACCCCCTTCCCACCAGGGACAGAAACAGAAGTGGGAAGTTTGCCTCTTCCTTTCAGAAAACAAAACCTAGAAAAATCCTTGGCTAAGAGGGAAAGGAGACCTGGATTCTTTCCGCGTCCCCATAGGCTCTGTGGCTTCAGGCCAGAGGTGTCCTCTCTTCATGCCCCATTCCCTCTCCGACCTTCATCTGCCACTTAGAAAGTGGGCCAGTCCTAGAGATGCTTCGAGGATCAAGGTGCTAAAGCTAGGGCTCTCTGCCTGGGAAGGGAAGTCCTGTTGGGAATCCTGAAGGGACTGCACCAGCCTCACGCTGCACTTTCCTGTCTCTGCAGGGAGCAGCCACAAGGGGTGTCCTGGGAGTACAGAGCGGCCCATTTCCATGATCCTCAGGACTCTCCATCATCAGCAGGACATGAATCTGTTCTGGATCTCACTGGAATGAGGCTTCAACAGATGAGCAGAGGTCTGCCCTCACTGCCAACGTGGAGGAGACTGCTGCTGGCTTCCGACGTCTCAGTTCCTAAGAGAGTAGCAGCCATTCCTCCCAGAAGACTGGTCTGCTGGAAGTAAGGTCCCACCCAGGACTTGGGGCTGGAGAGATGGCTTAGTGGTTTAGATCATTGGCTGCTCTTCCACCCACATGGTGGCTAACAACCATCTGCAACTCCAGTTCCAGAGGATCTTATGCCCTCTACTGGCTTCCATGGGCACATGGTACACCTACACACATGTAGGTAAAACACTCATACACACAAAATTTTTTTAAATAAAAATACATATCTGCAAAAGATCCTGGAGCTCAGAGCAGCAACAGATACTAAAGCTCACCCACATGGGTCCCGGCCTGCTTCCCCAGGATCCATTCTCCCCTAGGCTTGAATCAGAGGGTCCTGGGTGCAAGACGCAGCTGGAGAGCCACCAGCAAGCCAGGCAGCCCCTGGAGCCAAGCCTGTGGCCCTGAAATGATGGTCAGTAGGCCCACAGGGCCCCACCAGCCCAGGCCAAGCCACGCCCATGCCCACTCCCACATTTCCTCTCCGGTTCTCCTCTCTTCACTCCTGTCTTTCTCTCCTGACCATCTTCTGTATTCAGCATTTGCTCTTCTCCTTGTCATACGCAGAGCAAGTAGGGAGGCTGGGTGAAAATGTTCTCATCTCAGTCTGGAGAGTCGCTGGCTGGGGCCAGCTTCAACTGCAGGCTTCCAGCTCCTGGGCAGATCTCGGTGCCAAGCTCAGCTCTACTCTCAGGGGAAGCTGCTGGAAATAAAAGGAGGCAGAGTGACGGGGGGGGGCAGTCAGCCCTGTACCCCGTACCATCCCTCTCTGTGCCCCAGCCCAGAGGGCAGTCTTTCCTCACATCTAACTTCCATCCCTCCTGCTGTGATCCTGGCCTACTTCCTTGGGTGCATGTGGACCATGGCCTCCTTACCACCCTGCCCTGGCGACTCAGCAAGCCTTCTCAATTCTGTTCAACTAGAAGCCCCAGGGGAATGAAAGTGAACTTAAAGAGGATGTTTAAAGTTTGGCTTCTCATCACCACATCTCAGCTGAGTCCATAAAACCGCCTTATAAAGCCCCTGGCCAGCCGGCTGCCCTCGCCTCCAGGCCTCCCTCTTTTATGATCAGCCCCATTCAGACACCAGCTGGGTGTGGAAACTTGGGCTTTTATAAAGAGATATTAACGAGAAGCATCTCTGCCTGGTCCGATCCAATGTCCCTCACCTCGTTCACAGCTCCTTCGGTCAGTGCCTATGCCAGGCTCTTCCTCTGGTACAGGTGAGAACCTGGCTGGGCGTCCTGGGAAGTGGAGCTCCTGGCTCACTGCAGAGCTGCATCACAGCACTGCCAGTGTTTGCAAACTGCCTGGTAACTTTGGAAGTGTTGGGAAAACAAACACTACAGCAGTGATAAAAGCTGAGGCAGGGGGACCACCAGGCAAGGTGGGGGCTGTGGAGCATCAGGCAGGGGATGGCCTGAAGAATTGCAGGGTGGGTCCCAGCTCTGCTGCCCCCACTGGGTACTGCCAGGTGGGAGTCTGGCCAAAAGCCACAGGAGCAACATAGGGTCGAATTTCCCCAGGGCTCAGTCTCCATCTGTCAAGTGCAGGCAGTGCTGGCTGGTTAGAAGAAGAGCCAAAAGTAATCGTCGCAGGGCATTGAGAGGCCTCCTCTCCAGCTTTCCCTTGCATGCCTCCCTCCCTCCAGAGAGCGGTGGGCAGGGAAGGGGCAGGGAACCCTGAGAAAGCCAGCAAGGGCCAACACGGACCACTCTCAGAGACACATGCCCAGCTCCTGATTGATTGATTGATTTTAATTTTGTGTGTGAGTGTTTTGCTTGCATGTATGAAAGTACACCCATGTTGTACAACTCCTGTGGTGTTGGATCCTCTGGAACTGGAGTTACCAATGGTTGTCAGCCACCATGTGGGTGCTAGAAACTGAACCCAGGTCCTCTGCAAGAGCAGTTAGTGCTCTTAGTCCTTAAGGCATTTCTCAAGCCCCTACTAATGTTTTGTTTGTTTGTTTGTTTGTCTGTCTGTTTGTTTGTTTTGAGACAGCATTTCTCTGTATCTCAGGCTGGCCATGAATTCACTAAGTAGCCCGGACTGGCCTCAAACTTACAGTTCTTCTGCTTTGTCCTCTCGACTGCTTACATCTCCCTTCCTAAAGCACTTTTCCCTCTGGGCTGGCTCACAGTGCTTGTCCGTAGCTTGGTAGGGGAGGGGTCTCAGGCAGTTTGGAGACATGGGCAGGTGAAGAACTGGACTTCTCTGGAGCAGGTGAGGAAGGGGGAGTCCATGAAGGTACACTCACCTGAAAAGGAGAGTTCTGGGAAGGCTTAGGCCATGAGGGCTCTTGGACAAAAAGGGAGCTGCAAACCTGGAACTAGGCAGGAACCAGGTGTGCACCTTGAGCACTGTTCGGGTGAGCACCGTTCGGGTGAGCACCGTTCGGGTGAGCATCGTTCGGGTGAGCATCGTTCGGGTGAGCACCGTTCGGGTGAGCACTGTTCGGGTGAGCACCGTTCGGGTGAGCACCCTTCAGGTAAGCACCCTTCAGCTGAGCACTGTTTGGGTGTGCACCGTTCAGGTGAGCACCCTTCAGGTGAGCACCGTTCAGGTGAGCAGCTGTCCTGCTGTGCCCGGTAGAGTTGTCCTTGCCCTCTCCCTGCTTCCATCCATCCCTCCTTTGGAAGGTTGTACTGGGATACAGCTCTACAGTCCGGTGCTTAAAGGAACTGGAGGAGCCGAAGGGACATTTACCCAGCCACAGGTACACTTTAGCACCACACACTGTCCCAAACACACAGAAGTAGGCAAGTGACCATGTCAACTTGCCTCTGCTTCCCTAACAGTATGTGCATGTTCTCTATGTGCACAGCTCCTCGTCCTGAACACACACACGCACACACACACACACACACACACACACACACAGAGACAGAGACAGAGACAGAGACAGAGACAGAGACAGAGACACAGAAGAGCAATCAAAGCTGGGGCCTGAGTAAGAGGCAGAGATCTTGGAGGTTGAAGAGCTGAGATGTGCAGTAGGGTTTCCTTCGAGCCCATCATCCCCTTCACCTGTGCATGGGCCTCTCACCTGCAGTAGATGAGACTTGGCTGACTGGGCCTAGGCTCCCATGCCTAGCTCTAAGCTACTGCTTCCTTACAACCTCTGAGGAACCCATCAGAGCTTTGGCACTCATCGGGGCTGTTAATATTCACCTCCTCCCCACACTTTACTGTCAGGCCAGAGCCAAAAAGTGTGCAGCTAAGGACTATCTAGTCCCAGGGCACCTTGGAGTGGGGGGGGGGGGAGACTGCGTGCACTTGAAGTGTACCAGAGCCTGGCTCCACACGTCTAGGCCTGCCTCTGTAAGGTAGGGTGGGTGGGAGTGCTGCTGTTGGGAGAGGCAGCATCCGAGGCCAGCAGCCTCTCGCTGGGTCTTTTCACATGCAGGCTGCTAGTAAGCCCAAGGCACACACACACACACACACACACACACACTTACTAGAACGGTGGCTCCAGCACCCAGGACAAGCTGTGATTTGTGAATGGGAGTGAGCACAGTGAGATTCCAGCACCATCTGCTTGGGAGCAAACAGGAAGCTTCAGCCGGGTTTCAGACCTGGGGGAGGGAGCTGCTTGGTGTCGCAGGCTCATAAAGACTTCCTAATGGTCCCAGGTGCTTCCAGGTCCACACTCCTCAGCACCCCAGCCCCTGTGAAGTCACTCCCTGGGCATGGTCACAGCCTCCCCAGCGCTCTGTGGCACACACTCCCCGGCCAAGGCCAGGCAGACGGCAGGTGAGGAGGAAGGCAAGGGTGAGCATCTACGGCCTTCGGCTGGTCCTTGGGCTTGGTGACTCAGCTATGCTGAGGGCTTGGTGGTGCTGGGAAGCTGGAGCTACTAACCGTTTCCTCACCTCAACTCCTTTCTATGGTTAAGGGCACTACTTCAACTGCACCACAATGCCCCAAGGACAGACCAGGTTTGCCGGAGTGAGCTGCAGGGCCAGGCCTGGCCTCTTCACAGAACGGTGGTCTTCATCACCGCGGCACTGGAGGGGAAGCGAAGGGATTGAACAGTGCAAGTTGCCGGCCCAGATAGATACTGAGTGTGTGAAGACAGGAGAAGGAGCAGGCGGAAGGAAGCTTCCAGTGCTGCCTCCTGAGTGATCCACCCCAGTCATGTGACTTCACAGTCAGCTGAGAGGTGCTCACAGCCCAGCCATGCTCGTCCCACTCTGTGCTTTACTGTGTCCCCCAAAGCCTTGCTCAGTCAGAAGCAAGACTCAGAGACACCTGAGTGTTCTAAAACTTCCGAGGTCTGCCCCTCCTTCAACTCCCACCCACCATGTCAGAGCCCTGGGCAGGCTCAGTATCTGCAAGGTCTCTGTGGTGGCTTCAAGCACCTCTACTCCCTGTGCCCTGGCCCCACCCTTGCCCTTCCTGTGGCTACTGCCCCTCAGTTGGTAAGTCCTCATCCTGGAGATCTAGGCATCCATCAGGATCCACTGGGTCACAGGGGCAGGGCGCCATAGCCTGTAAGTCCAGCCCGAGGTAGTCCTCTTGTAGTCTCTGTGGGCACCCACACACGTGCGCACATATGCCCATATATGCATAATTTTAAATAAATCTTTTTCTCTTTTTTTGGTGTTTTTGAGACAGGGTCACCCTTTAGTCCCAGCTGGCCTGGAACTCGCTATGTAGACCAGGCTAGGCTTGAACTTACAGAGACCCACCTGCCTCTGCCTCCTGTGTGCTGAGATTAAAGGCGTGTACCACCACACACCCAGCCAATAAATCTTTTCTTTTTCTTTTTTTTTTTTTTGATAAATATTTTCTTAAAGGCTCTTTTGTTGGTTTGCTGTGTGGGGTTGGGTTCTTTCGTTGTTTTATTGTGGAGTCCGGGTCCCACTATGTAACCCAGGTTGGTTCAAACTCTACTCTCCTGCATCAGCCTCCTGCAAGCGGTGAGATTATAGGTGAGTGTTGCCCTACACGCCAGACACCTGTGCAGTCTTGAATACCAGTATCCCCCTTGTAGGCCACAGCTTCTTGCTCTTCTTTTCATAAAGTCTGCACTCGTAGAGATCTCTCCCACTCTCACTCAGCTGTGACACTGTGTGCTAGCTTGGGACATGGTACTCTGTGAAGTTGCCGTTCTTTCCCGGCTATCCTTTCTTCCTCGGTGAGGTGCCGACATGGCCCCTCCATTCCCCTGGTCCCTTGCCCTTCCTTTCCCAGCCCTGGAGACCCTATCATCTCCTTGTCCATCATTACTAGGCTTCTGGAAGGCACAGGAAAGCCATCCAGCTTTGCAAACAGTTGCCACTCCAGATTTATGGTCCCTGACTTCAACCTGGCCTCATGGCCCCTACTCGGCCGCTGTTCCAAGTCTTTACTGCCCCTTCATCTTCCTGGTGGACCCTCTCTCACCTATAATTGGCAGAGAAAATAGAGAATCTCTATTGGTGGAAGGATGCTTCCCTGACTCCCTCCATCCTTCCTCTCTGCTGAGCATGGGCTTGGCCCTCCCTTGGATACCCTGTTTTCTATCAAAAACCACCCAGCCCCGGGGCTTGCCGCTCTCCTGGGAGCTGCAGCCCTTCCTCCTCCAGGTATCTCATCATTCTTCCCCTGGGCTGCTTCAGCCCTTGCTTCCCTCTGGCTGTATCAGGCTCCCAGGGCTCTCCCAGACATTTTGTCTTTCCAGCTTCCCCAAATATTCTCATGAATACCCACGGCTGCCATTTTGTTTTGTTTTTGTTTGGGGTGGGGGTGGGTGCACAAGATCTATATTTGGTTTTTTGTTTTGTTTTGTTTTGTTTTTTGGTCTTTTCAAGACAGGGTCTCCCTGTAACCCCAGCTGTCCTGGAACTCACTCTGTAGACCAGGCTGGCCTTGAACTCACAAAGATCCACCTGCCTCTGCTTGCCTACTGAGTGCTAGGATTAAAGGTGTGTGCCACCACGCCTGGCTTACAAGATCTATATTTATAGAACAGGTTGCCCTTGAACTCAAGATCCTAACTGCCTCAGCCTCTTGAATGCTGAATTTCAGACCTGGGCCACCAGGCCCAGCCACCCCGCGCAGCCTGGCTTCTCTTCCAGTCTCCTTGCTGCCCAGCAACCCCACAGCCTGGCTTCTCTTCCAGTCTCCTTGCTGCCCACCTACCCCACAGCCTGGCTTCTCTTCCAGTCTCCTTGCTGCCCACCTACCCCACAGCCTGGCTTCTCTTCCAGTCTCCTTGCTGCCCACCTACCCCACAGCCTGGCTTCTCTTCCAGTCTCCTTGCTGCCCACCTACCCCACAGCCTGGCTTCTCTTCCAGTCTCCTTGCTGCCCACCTACCCCACAGCCTGGCTTCTCTTCCAGTCTCCTTGCTGCCCACCTACCCCACAGCCTGGCTTCTCTTCCAGTCTCCTTGCTGCCCACCTACCCCACAGCCTGGCTTCTCTTCCAGTCTCCTTGCTGCCCACCTACCCCACAGCCTGGCTTCTCTTCCAGTCTCCTTGCTGCCCACCTACCCCACAGCCTGGCTTCTCTTCCAGTCTCCTTGCTGCCCACCTACCCCACAGCCTGGCTTCTCTTCCAGTCTCCTTGCTGCCCACCTACCCCACAGCCTGGCTTCTCTTCCAGTCTCCTTGCTGCCCACCTACCCCACAGCCTGGCTTCTCTTCCAGTCTCCTTGCTGCCCACCTACCCCACAGCCTGGCTTCTCTTCCAGTCTCCTTGCTGCCCACCTACCCCACAGCCTGGCTTCTCTTCCAGTCTCCTTGCTGCCCACCTACCCCGCAGCCTGGCTTCTCTTCCAGTCTCCTTGCTATCTGGCTCCAGGTCCAAGCACCACACCCTGTGTGCTGGACAGCTTTAGTGTCAAACACGCCTGGGTTGAGGGAGCCTCAACTGGGGCATTGCCTCCATGGGACTGGCCTTTGGCCATGTCTGTGGGGTGTTTTCTTGATTGTTGGGTGATGTGTGAGTGATGCCACCCTGGGCAGATGATCCTGTGTTGTATAAGAAACCAGGCCAAGCCTGGGCCAGGGGAGCAAGCCAGTAAGCAGCGTTCCTCCATGGCCTGTGCTCCAGCTCCTGCCTCCAGGTTCCTGCCCTGAGTTCCTACCTTGGGCTCCCTGAGTGATGAACTGTGACCTGGGAGATGTGAGCTGAATAAACCCTTTCCTCCCTAAGTTGATATTGGTCAGAGTGTTTTGTCACAGCAATTGAAAAGCAAACTAGAATATGCAGTATCCTTGATGTTGGCCTGTCTGTCCCTACGGCACCTACAAAACCATATTTCCTTTTTTTTATTATTATTAATGCTTTGTGTATTTCATAGATCATTTTACAGTTCCAGGCATATTTCCCTTTCCCTTTCCCCCATACCCCCCCACCCCACCCCATCCCAGATCATGCATTCTGCCATAACTTTCCTGCATCTTTCTCTGGTTTTTTTCTTCATTTTTTTTTAACGATAAGTGATAATTTATGAATACAAGCATCCTTCATGTAAAACCAATTTGCAAGCAGTTGTGCCCAAACCCACATAGCCCATGGGTCCCACCATCCAGCAGGGGGGGATTGTATGTTCAATCAAGTTGATCAAATGAGTGTCCAGACTGTATTGTTGTAGTTTCACCATTCACCCCAATCGCAGCCCTTACATTCTACCACGCCCCCTCTTCTGCAGACTGTTCCCTAGGCTTAGAAAAGAGGCACAGGTAGACGAGAAGCAAAACAGTCTACTTTCTCTGGAGCTGTTGTCTTGGACTCTGGTCACTTCTGGCTGTTTTCTTTCATGGGTTGACAGTTTGTCCAGGAATAACCTTTCAATCCTACTAATGAAGCACAAGCAATTAGATATATAGGTATTTATACAGTACTAATTGTTATGGTAGGTTACTTTGGTATAGACATAGATGTTTGTATGGTATGTTAATCCATGAATTACATTTTTTCTGTAAAATATGACAGGGTCTTCATGTGGTTTATAACATCTCCTAACCATTAGAGGATGTAAGCTTGTGGCATCAGCCATGGGTTATTCCTCCAAGGAGAGAGCCAATAGCCAATTAGATTTAGGATATACAGACATATGGCTGCCTCTGCTGCACAGTATTTCCAGGCAGGTGAGGTGTAGCTGGTGCTGACGGAGGAGTCTTGCTTGACTCAAGGAGACCTATATTTGCTTTATTGGTTTAGTGGCCTTTGGTAACACTCTCTGGAATACCAGAGACCATCTGCAAGTATGGTCTCAATACTCTTTCACATGTTTACACCAGGTCTTCGACAGCAGGGCCTTATCGCCACTCTTCTTGCAGGGATCCCAGTTTGGAGGCAAGGAGCCTTTACCTTTTTCCAAGCTAGGCCTCTTACCTGCTTCCTCCATCCTTGGTAGTTTCATAGCATTTGGTTGCAGCAACCCTACCCATCTCAAGTCAGACACCTACAAGTCCCCTACCTGTCACCCTCCCACCCACAAATACTGCATCTTACAGACTGTAGCCCAGATGTCCCTCAAGTCAGACACCTACAAGTCCCCTTCCTGTCACCCTCCCGCCCACAAATACTGCATCTTACAGACTGTAGCCCAGATGTCCCTCAAGTCAGACCCCCAGAAGTCCCCTACCTATCACCCTCCCACCCACAAATACTGCATCCTACAGATTGTAGCCCAGATGTCCCTCATGCTGTCCCATCCTTCTTGCCACACATACTCCTTCCCAGTTCTTTCTGCTTTCTATCATGCACCCTCTACTGCTTCTACTGACTGTCTCTCATTTTGAGACTTGAGCCACTCTTCCTGCAGTGGCCCCCGTGGCCCCAGAATCAACATCCAGCCCCTTCCTTCCTCTGTCCAACTCTCCCTGCCCTTTGTGCCTCCTAAACATGCTAGGACACTTTCCCTTCTTCCCTTCCACTGTGAAACTGTTATTCCTCAAGGGCCAATGCAGGTGTCATGACCCAGGCATGCCCCCCCCCGGCAGAATTATTCACCTTCTTCTCTCAGGTCTCCATGTGCAGTTTCCCCTATCCCACTGTCTCTATCAGGTTCCCCAGGCCTCTGTTGGATATTGGTAGTTCCAGTTGCAGCCTGATCAGAACACTCCTGCACTTGAATGTGCCTCTCGGGCCTACGTATCGCACAATGCCACCTCCACACTGACAGCGGCTTGAGATGTTTGAGAGCTTTTCCATATCTTCCCTAGCACTTGGTTTTATCAAACTTTCTTATTTTGGTTGGCCTGGTGAGCAGCTGGTCACAGAATCTCATTGGGGTTTTAGTTGGCATTCTTGATGGCCATTTGGATTTTTGAGATTCACTTTTTTTTTTTTTTTTTTTTCTTTTTGAGACAGGGTCTCCCTGTAGCTCTGGCTGTCCTGGAACGAGTCTGTAGACCAGGCTGGCCTCAAAGTCACAGAGATCCGCGTGCCTCTGCCTCCCAAGTGCTAGGATTAAAGGCGTGCGCCACCACGCCCGACATTTATTTATTTCTGTATGTGTATTAGTGTACTGTCTGCATGCAAGTTTGTGCGCCCATGTCGTGCAATGCCGTGGAGGTCAGAAGAGGGTGTCGGATTCCCCTGGAACTGGAGTTCTCCTGGAATTGGAGTTTCAGACGGTTCTCGTCCGCCATGTGGGTGCTGGGGATCGAACCCGGGTCCTCTGTAAGAGTGGTCGGCGCTCTTAACTGCTAGGCCATCTCTCCAGCTCTGAGATTCACTTTTGTTTGGCCTATCTTTTCCGTTGAGCTGTTAATCTCTGTCATAGACATTTCTCAGAGTTCTCAGCCCATTTTGGAGGTGAACCTTTCACTGGCAGAGTGCATGGCTGAGTCCTTCCCTCTTATTCTCTTATTGTTGTCCTTTGAAGAGCACAACTTCTTGATTTTTTTGTACATTCTTTTTGTGTTGCACCTTCTATACCCAAGGTCACAGAGGTCTTTATCCTCACTGTCACATTTAGGCCCCCTGCTCCCCCCGCCCTGAATCTGCAACCCACCGTGTTGTTTCCACCTCTTTATTTGTCTGCCTTCTCACTTAAATAGAGAACTTTAGGGCAAAGCACAGGTGCCTACTTTAAACCTTTGTGTCCAGAAATCCTTGCACAGAGTTCAACACACAGAAGATACTCAGGAAAAGCCCCCGTGTGTCTGGGTTGCAATCCAGGGATGGATTTGTTCTGGAGAGCTTCATTTGTCAACCTGACACACCCTCAGCTGGGGATTCATCTCTTCAGGACTGGCCTGTGCGCATGTCTAGGAGGCATTTTCTTGATTGATGAGTGACTTAGAAGGGCCCTGCCCATTGTGGGTACACTACCCTAGGCAGGTGATCCTGGATTATATATAAAAGCAGGGGGTCTGGAGAGGTTGCTCAATGGTTAAGAGTACTAACTGTTCTTGCAGAGGACCTGGGTTCAGTTCCATGTACCCAAAGGTGGCTGACAATTATCTGTAACTCCTGTTCCAGGGGATCTGATGCCTTCTTCTGACCTATCTGGGGATTGCATGATGCAGGTATACTTACACACATGCAGGAAATATACAAATACATATAACATAAAAATGATAAAATATATTTTTTAAATTTTTTTATTTATAATTTAAAATTGTTTTAATTTATTTTTATGTGTATGAATGTACTGTCTGCATGTAGGTCTGTGCACCCATGTCATGCAATGCCGCGGAGGTCAGAAGAGGGTGTTGGATTCCCCTGGAACTTGAGTTAAAGACGGTTCTCAGCCACCATGTGGGTGTTGGGGATCGAACCCGGATCCTCTGCAAGAGCAGAGCAACCCAAGTTGGTTTTGACCCTGGTGTTTATCACCACAACAGAGAAGTGCACTAAACATGATGCTTCCAACCGGGGAAGCCATCCCCACGCTAAGACCCTTGCCCAACCCAAAGATCCAATGTTCATGGTACAAGCATATAGGCAGCACCTACTGTATACAGGCAATGGTTCTAGTTTTAAATTTGTGGGATTTTTGTTTTGTTTTATTTGTCTTTTGAGACAGGGTCTCCCTGTATTCCCAGCTGGCCTGGAACTCAAATATAGACCAGGGTAGTTTTACATTTTTTACATTTTATTTTTAGTTCTAGGATGATGAGGTTTCTGCTTTTGAGGATCTCATCACCTGGCCCTTGTTTCCCAACTGGATGGAGTCCACACCCCCCAGACATGCTTTGGCTCTTGGGGAATTTTTTTTTAAAGGCGTGTGCCACCACACCTGGCATTTATTTATTTCTGTATGTGTATCAATGTACTGTCTGCATGCAAGTCTGTGCACCCATGCAATGCTGCGGAGGTCAGAAGAGGGTGTCGGATTCCCCCGGAACTGGAGTTCTCCTGGAATTGGAGACTCAGACGGCTCTTAGCCGCCATGTGGGTGCTGGGGATCGAACCCGGGTCCTCTGTAAGAGTGGTCGGCGCTCTTAACCACTAGGCCAACTCTCCAGCCTGGGAATTTTTTTTTTGGTTTGGTTTGGACTTGAACTCTTGGGCTTAAGTGATCGTCCTGCCTCAGCCTCCCCAGCGGTTGGGACTACAATCCTGTGTGTCTATTCAAATCCCACCTCTGCTTTTTATCTGTGTGATTTTGGGATTTCCACTTTCTCTTTTGTGTCAAAGGACAGTAATGGATAACTTACTTGGTCCTGTGAGGATTTGGAGTGGAAGACTAAATAGAGAGATGCCTGGGCGCATGGCAGGTGTCCATAGCTTCTTGAGTGTGCAAATGACAGAACAGGAGTGGGCGCTGTGGGAGAGCCAGGAGAGCTGCAATTAGGAGAGGCAGGGGGCAGGCAGGGGCTGTGTGCTGGGCTGGTGCAGGCCTCCTGGTCATAGTAACTGCTGTCAGCAAATGTTTCCCAGACAGGAATCCCCTCCAGGGCTCCCTTCCCCAGCCCACTGCATTTGTTGACTCAAAACCTTCCCACTGCCAATTTAGCCTGCAGTAAGGAAGGGGGGGCAAAAGAAGGAGAGAGGTGTAGGAGGGGGGGGTGGCACTCCACAGAAAGGGGTCTTTGTCTGAAGTTGTGTGGCATTTCAGATTCAGCTCCTCTCTCTCTCTCTCTCTCTCTCTCTCTCTCTCTGTGTGTGTGTGTGTGTGTGTGTGTGTGTGTGTGTGTGTGTTAATCTCCTTAAGAATTGAGTGGGCTGGACATGTAATAAGAAGTATCTAAGCTAGACAGCATGAAACCTCCCAAAGTGCCCTCTGTGTTGGGTGGTACAATAGAATGGATTGGCAAGGCCCTGGAGAGCCTTTCTGAAGCTTAGACCAGATGCAGGGCCACTATCCTAGTAGAGGACAGGCCCAGCCCTGTACCTAAGAGCTCTTCCACAGCCAGTAACCACTGGGCTTCCAAAACACGGCATGGACCTCACCAGTTCAAGTCCTTGCTCAAGGATCTAGCTTTGGGCAATCCTGGCAAGCTTGCTAGGGCCAAGCTTGTTTCACCAGTAAACTTTGATAGGAAAAGCCAGGTATGTATAGTACATGTTTAAGGCTGAAATTCTGAAGGCTGTCTTGATAAGACAACACTCTCTCTTTACCAGAGATTTCTCAAGTCACATGAACTTGAAAAGCATCTTTTTCTGAAAGAATGCTTATTTATAGAAGCACTTCTCTCTCTCTCTCTCTCTCTCTCTCTCTCTGACTCACTCTTGCTCTTGACAGTTTCATGGAGTTCAGGCTGGCCTTGACCTTGAACTCTTGATTCTCCAGCCTCCACCTCCTGAGTGCTGGAATTACAGGTGTGGACCATGCCTAGCAAGCCAATTAAATAGAACTCTTATAATTTATATTTGATGATATAAAAGAAGATGGGGATAATACCACACAGAGACACATGAGCATGTTGACAGACACAGACTTTGTAGCTGTTGTTCTAAAAACTGAGCCCTGTACCAGGCACAATAATACCAGCTCACTATTTTTTTCCCAGGTGGCCTGGAACTTACTATGTAGACCTGGCTGGCCTTGAACACACAGAGATCCCCTTGCCTGTGCGTCCCGAGTACTGGGATTAAAGGTGTGCCCACCAGGACCCATACTAATTTAATTTTTTGTTTTGTTTTGTTTTCCTGAGATAGGGTCTCAAGCTGGATGATCTTGAACTTCCCCATCCTCCTGCATCAACTTCCAAGGGCGCTACCGCACCTGGTTTATGCAGAGCTGGGTTAATTGAACCCAGGCGCCTGTGCATGTTAGGCCAGTACTCTATCATGCCAGCTTACAAAGTTAAGGAGTCCTACTAGACAAAGTTTCAAGGAAGAGTTGAGGTTTGTTCCCGTGCTCAAGAACAAAGGAAGAGTAAGGGGCTGGAGACATGGTTCAGCCGTTAAGAACACTGGTTGTTCTCACAGGGGACCCAGGTTCAGTTTCCAGCACCCACATGACAGCTAACAACCAGCTAGCAACTCCAATTCCAGGGGATTGGACACCCTCTTCTGGCCTCTTCGGTCATTAGACAATACGGATGTACTTATATCTGTGTAGGAAACACACTCATACAAGTAAACTAATTCTTTTTTAATTTCAAAATGAAAATGGAAAGGAATCCACATGGAGAAGTGTGGAGGTTTCATGAATGCCAATGACACCTGATCGAGCTCCAAATTTACTCATGGTGAAAAGAGGAAAAGGATCGAGTGAGGGTAGTGGGGGGGGAAGCCTGGGGGGGCTAGGGTGTGCGGGGTGGGGGGCTAGGGCGTGCCACCCACTAGAGGGTCTGGACTCACAGGCAGCTGTTTGTGGGTAGAATGAAGGGAAGGAAGCCCCTGACAGCTACTGCAATGGTTCTGTCAAAAGCCAAAAGGGGAGAGGCCAGGACTGTGCTCCTCCTGAGAGTAGGGACAAGGTGACACCTGAGGAGCATTGCTGAGAATGATGAACAGATGGAAAGGGGAGGGCATGGAAGGTGTTGGAGGAGTGTGAAGCTTCTGGGTCAGGGGAAGAAACTGCAAAAGAAAGATCCCAAGTAAGTTGAGGTGGAGCACCAGGGACTTCCGGGGTGGAAAACCCTCCCACCCCGCCTGGCAGTGGGACTGGGGCAGCAAGACCCAGGTGGATCAAGGCCATCCTGAGAGCCTATGCCAAAATAAAAAGAGGGCTGAGTAACTCCGTTTAAACCTTTTATATGTGCATATATTATAAGAAGTGTGTGCAGCAGTAGGCTTCCATATGACTTTTTCAATTGGTCCTTTAGTGTTAGTTATCCCTCCCTGGCTTCCCTCCTCTCCCCTACCCTCCCAGGCCCTTTACTGTTAGTTATCCCTCCCTGGCTTCCCTCCTCTCCCCTGCCCTCCCAGGCCCTTTAGTGTTAGTTATCCCTCCCTGGCTTCCCTCCTCTCCCCTGCCCTCCCAGGCCCTTTACTGTTAGTTATCCCTCCCTGGCTTCCCTCCTCTCCCCTGCCCTCCCAGGCCCTTTAGTGTTAGTTATCCCTCCCTGGCTTCCCTCCTCTCCCCTGCCCTCCCAGGCCCTTTAGTGTTAGTTATCCCTCCCTGGCTTCCCTCCTCCCCCTGCCCTCCCAGGCCCTTTAGTGTTAGTTATCCCTCCCTGGCTTCCCTCCTCCCCCTGCCCTCCCAGGCCCCACCCCATTCAACCCCTCCCTTCCCTTGTTCTTCTTTATCCATCTACACCACTGTGTTCTATTTCGTCTCCTTTGAAAGGACCCTGCCCACAGATCTTTACCAATTTCCTGATCTGAATGGATTTTCCAAATGAAACACACATATCTAAAGATTCAAAGCTAACATCTACAAGAGGCAAAGCTACATTTGTCTTTCTGGGTCTGGTCACTCACCTTTCTCAGGGTGATTGTTTCCATTTACCTGCAGATTTCATTTTTCTTAAGAGCTAAATGATATTCCATTGTGTAAATGTTCCATCTTTTCGCCATCTACTCATCCGTTGATGGACACCCAGGCTGTTTTCATTTCCTGGCTATTGTGAACAGAGCAGCAATGAACACAGATGAACAGGTATCTCTGTAGTAGGATATCAAGTCCTTTGGGTACATACCCAGGAGTGGTGTGGCTGGATTATATGGTACATGTACTTACTTCTAGCTTTCTGAGGAATCCCCACACTGACTTCCATAGTGGCTCTACCAGTTTTCACTACCACCAGATGTGAAAAAGTATCCCCATTTCCCCACATCCGTGCCAGAAGCTCTCAAACCTCAGCAACTCAAACCTACAACTGGCCAAGATGCAGAGAATAGAGACTGTGGAATGCTCAACCCTAAATGGGACATAAGCATCACACACACGCACACACACACGCGCGTGTGCACACACACATGCACACACATGTGCACACGCACACACACACGCACACACACATGCGCACACGCACACATGCGCGCAAGCACACACACGCACACACATGCACACGCACACACATGCACACGCACACACATACACGCACACACACACACGCACACACACATGCGCACACACACGCACACACACACACCCTCACAAGGCTTAGGGCTCATTGTGAAAGGGAGCAGAAAGGTTGGAAGAGGCAGAGGCGGTGGATGAATACACAAAATACTGTTTTCTGACACATATGAGCTCACAGTGGTCGTAACATCATGCATGAGACCTGTGCATGCTCAAGGGGGACAAAATCCCAGCACGGAGGGGGAGGGGGGCAGGAAGTCCCACCCCTAGTCCAGGAGCTGCTGGCAGTTGATGGCTTTAGGAGGGGACCTGGCTCTTTGTCAGATCAACCAATACGACCACACACCCAAGAGTAAATGGACAGCCCAAAGACAAGCAACAAGCTGGGTAGTTAGGGAAGGACCTGGAGGAGGTAGAAGTGGGTGAGTGAACACTGCACGGGGGGTGGGGGGGCTGGAGAGATGGCACAGTGGCTAAGAGCACTGAGCGCTCTTGAGGAGAACTTGGGTTCAGGTCCCAGCACCCACATGGTGGCTAACAACTGTCTATAACTCTGGTTCCAGGGGATCCAACACCTTCTTCTGACCTCTGAGGGCATTACACAACATGGGTGCACTTACACACATGCAGACAATGCACTCATATACATAAAATAAAAATAATAAATAGTAAGCCTGGTGTGGTGGCGCACGCCTTTAATCCTAGCATTTGGGAGGCAGAGGCAGGCAGATCCTTGTGAGTTCAGGGATAGTTGGGCCAGCCTGGTGTACAGAGTGAGTTCCAGGATAGTTGGGGCTAGAGGGAGACCCTGTCTCATAAAGACCAATAATAATAATAATAATAATATGAAAATATATTGCATGAAATTCTCAAAGAATTAATAAAAATAACGAAAAAGAAACTCTTTAAAAGAGGGGTGGGCTGGAGATCTAGCTCAGTGATAGTGGCTTGCTTAACATTTGTGAGGTCCTAAAGTCAATGCCCAGTACCTTACTGTGACTGTGACGGAGGGAAGGTGGGCTGGCAGAGCCAGGGCAGCGGGAGGAAGCGAGCATACAGGAACTGCCGATGGCCCTGGACGCTTCAGGCTCTCGAGAAGGCTCAGTGCAAATTCCCTCCTCCCTTCCCCAGGCAGCTGCTCCGAGCACTGGAGGCGGGGGAGGAGGGGCGGCTGAAATCATCCCACTTTCTGCTCCTGCCCCTCCTGCTGGACTCAGCTCCACAGAAGACACATCAGCTGGCCTCTGGCTCTGGGGAGGGTGCTGGGCAGGCTGGGACAGAGCTGGAGAGAGGGAGGTGTTCAGTGACAGGGCTAAGAATAACAGCTTCCATCAGGCCTCACACCCTCTCCCACATGTCATAGCTCAAGTTGTTTGGTAGATGCAGGAGACAGACAGATACAGTGTCTGTGAGACCAAAGCCGGCTTGGTAGCGGGGGTGGAGGCAGGCTGAAGTGGCCTAGATGTGACTCAAGGAGCTGGAGATGGAATGGCCCCCTTGTGACAGATCACGACCTTGAATATGTGTGTACATGCACATGTGTGTGTGTGCATGCCTGCCGTGTGTCAGGGACTGCGGGTGAAAGAAGCTGCTGCGTGGGGAGGAAGTCAAGGAAGCAGATGGAGAGCAGGGCCGTGGCCCGTGTGTGGTTGTGGTGGCAGGGGCAGGCTTGACAGCAGCCTTGCTCTGGCTGGGACAGGACGTCTCCCTCCACACATGGTAGTTGAGGCAGAATCTGAAGAAGGAAGGTGTGTGTGCACGCAGCTCTGACTAAGAGCCAGTAGGGTCTAACAGTCGAGTGTCTGTGTGTTACATATAAGGTTGCACCTTCCAACCTTGCATGTAGCTGTGTGTGAGTGTGTTACAACATGTAAGTATGCATATGTCTGTGTCAGTGTGTGGTCTGGCTTCTGAATGTTCTTTTTTCATTGTTATATTTATTTTGTGTGCTGTCACAGTGTGTGTATGTAGGTCAGTTCTCTCCCACTGTGTAGATTCCAGAGAGCAAACTCCAGTGTTCAGGCTTGGTAGCAAGCACCTTCACCTGCTGAGCTATCTTATCGACCCTCTTCTGAGTATTTGTGGATGTGTGTGACTGTGTCTGTGCCTCTGTGAAGGAGTATTTGTGTGCACAGGAATGAATGAGTAGGCAGATATAAAAACGTACATTTCTATAAGCGTGCGTGCTGTGTAACTATGTGGGACTAATATGTATGAGTGGTAGAGATGTGGGACTGTGTGTAGATGCACGGTCAGCTGTGCAGCCTCACCTGCCTCTGGCTCCAGCAGAGAGTGAAATGACTCTGAAGTTGACACTTCTAAAAAGGTGTTTCCAACCCTTTTCAAAGGCATGTTATGAGGGAATTAAGTTAAATGACAAACTCCCTGTGCCAAGCAGGCTATCGGGAAATGGGGGCACTATTCTACCTCCTGGTCTCTGTTCTTCCCAAGCTCCTTGTGTGTCCCAGTTCCTGGAAGGTTTTTTTTAAGCTTTTTTAAATTAATTTTATTTATTTTTATATGTGAATGAATGTACTGTCTGCATGTAGGTTTGTGCACCCATGCCGTGCAATGCCGCGGAGGTCAGAAGAGGGTGTCAGATTCCCCTGGAACTGGAGATCTCCTGGAATTGGAGTTACAGACGGTTCTTAGCCACCATGTGGGTGCTGGGGATCGAACCTGGGTCCTCTGCAAGAGCAGTCAGTGCTCTTAATCACTAGGCTATCTCTCCAGCCCTCCTGGAAAGTTTTTTAAAATGAAGCTCTTAGGCCATTGCAGGCCTGTAGAAGGCTGGCTTCCACCACCTACCGACTTCTTCCTCTGGCCTCAGAGTGTACCAGGCTCCCCAGGAAGCTGTCCCAGGTGAGGACCCAGTGCAATTGGCCTTGGCCTGGACCTGAGAACACCCTGTATGCTGCTTTGGTTTTGATTAGAGGTAGCCTGGCACCAAGTATCCATGGCCTCTTCACCTGAACTGCTGGCACATGGCACAGAGGCAAATTACATGCATACAGACATGCAGATTGCCCAAGAACAACAAAGATAATGTTTGCTCCATGGCTTGTTAGGAGGTAATGAGGTGGCTTGTAGATTAGGCTTGTGGCTTTTCATCAGCCCTGTCCTTGCCAGCTGCTTCTTCTGGCTGTGCTGATTAGAAGTGGGGGGAAATTAAAAGCCTACTTCACCCCCCCCCACTACCTAACAGGCTAGAAGAGGTAGGGGAGGGAAAGGGGTTCAGCTAAGAAGCTAGGCTAGACCAAGGATGGCTAGACAGAGTTCCCCTGCCCAGCTGTGGCCTGTGGAGCAGGAGGAGGGCTTTCTCTGTATTCATGCCTAGTGTTTGTCATTGCTGGAGGCAAAGGCCAACGTGGATCATTCTTGGGGTCACACCAGCTATAACCCAGCAGGGCAGAGTAGTAATGAGAAGAGGCCACACAGAGTTGTCCATTAGGGCTGGGGCAGCTGGGAACAGCCACCTGCAGCAGCCTCTAGAGGTGGCCTTCAAAGCCACGTGGTAGGCAAGATGAAAACACAGCTGTCCTGTCTCCTGGGTCTGAGTCGCACTGTGGAAGAAGAAAGTCACAAACAGGTCCAGGACAAGGCAGTCTCTGGTACTGGAGGGACGGCAAGGGCAAAAGTCCTCTTTCCAGGCTGGGGGATGGCTCAGCAGGCAGCGTGCTTACTGTGCAGGCATAAGGACTTGAGTTCCAGCCCCAGTACCCACCTAGAAGGCTGGGGCAGCAGCATGCCTATAGTTCACGACGGTTCAGCTCTGGGAACAGACAGGAAGGTCCTTGGGGATCCCTGGCCGTCCAGCCTAGGTTCAGTGAGAGACCGAGTCTCAAAGAAGGTGGAAAGCAAGAGGAAGACACCCAGCATTAATCTCTGGCCTACACACACACACACACACACACACACACACACACAGAGGAATCCTCTAACTTCTTTCTTCAGGGAGGAACTAGGAATAATGGCCAGTGCTATAGGTATTTTTTTGTTTGTTTGTTTGTTTGTTTGTTTTGGGCTTTTTTGTCTTTTTTGAGGCAGGGTCTCCTTTAGTTCCAGGTGGCCTGGAACTCACTCTGTAGACCGGGCTGGCCTTGAACTAACAGAGATCCACTTGCCTCTGCCTCCCAAGTGCTGGGATTAAAGGTGTATGCCACCATACCTGGCCAGTTACAGGTATCTTGCTACACCTGTGTCTTAATGGCTTGTTGTTGTTTATTGCCTCCTCTTCCTCTTCCTCTTCCTCCTCTTCCTCCTCTTCCTCCTCCTCCTCTTCCTCCTCCTCCTCTTCCTCCTCCTCTTCCTCTTCCTCCTCCTCCTCTTCTTCCTCCTCCTCCTCTTCCTCCTCCTCCTCTTCCTCTTCCTCCTCCTCCTCTTCCTCCTCCTCTTCCTCTTCCTCTTCCTCCTCCTCCTCTTCTCCTTTTTCGTCTTATTCTTCTGTTACTTGATTTTTAGGAGGTGGTGCTGTTTTGTTTGTTCTGCTTTGTTTTTGAGAAAAGGTCTTGCTATGTCATCTAGGGTGGGCTCAAACTCCCAGCAGTCCTCCCAGCAGTCCTCCTAGCAGTCCTCCCAGCAGTCCTCCCTCCCAGCAGTCCTCCCTCCCAGCAGTCCTCCCAGCAGTCCTCCCAGCAGTCCTCTCAGCAGTCCCCCCAGAAGTCCTCCCAGCAGTCCTCCCAGCAGTCCTCCCAGCAGTCCTCCCTCCCAGCAGTCCTCCCAGCAGTCCTCCCTCCCAGCAGTCCTCCCTCCCAGCAGTCCTCCCAGCAGTCCTCCCAGCAGTCCCATCTCAGCTTCCCAAGTGCTGGGATTTCAGCATGAACCACCACACTTGACTTGTCTTTATACTTCCTTTTCAAAGTTAAATTTAAAAGTTATTTTTTATATTTTGAGACAGGGTCTCCCCGTAGCCCCAGCTGGCCTAGAACTCACTATGTAAACCAGGCTGTCCTCAGTCTCACAGAGACTGTCTCTGCCTCCTGAGTGGTAGGATTAAAGGTGTGCCATCACACCCAGCCCAAATTTAAATAAAAAAAAAAAACTTATTTCATTTTGTGTGTGTGGGAGGTGGGGCATGCACGTAATGGGCATGGATGTAAAGGTTAGAGGACAGTTGGCGGAGTGAATTCCGGGGACCAAACTCCAACTTGGTGGCAAGCACCCCAGCTACTAGGCTACCTCCTTGGGCCTGGTGGGTTATTCTGAAGCAAAGTGACTCTGGCGGCTTTCGTGTGCCCGCAGCACGGCTGTGCAGCTCATGGACCTCTCACTGGATCCAAGTTGTAGTGAGGGAATGGACGCTCAGTGCGGCCATGGCCACAGCCTAGAGTCAGATTCCCAACACGGGTTTGTACCCATGGCCCTGGTCTTCCTCTGGCAGGGCCTCCCCTAAAGGGATGCAGGACCCAAGTCAGTAGGTTGCATCCGAGCCCAGGGTTTTCCTAGACAGGCCGGTGAGTAGCAGAGGCTGGCGGTGAAGTGGCTTAAATCATATGTCCCCTAAAGCAGGTTTATGCTACTCTGAGATGGGCTCTGACCCTCACACCTGCCCTGTGGGCTGCAGGTGACTATGGACGGTAAAGAGAAAAATGTGGATACCGAGGGTTACTGCAAATAATTATTATTATTATTATTATTATTATTATTATTATTATTGTCTTTTCGAGACAGGGTCTCCCTGTAGTACCAGCTGTCCTGGAACTCACTCTGTAGACCAGGCTGGCCTTGAACTCACAAAGATCCGCCTGCCTCTGCCTCCCAAGTGCTAGGATTAAAGGCGTGTGCCACCATGCCTGGCTGGGTTACTGCAAATTATATCAGTAAATTGTCATGTGCTGTTTGTGCTTGTTAAGAGTGCACTCTGGCTGGGCGTGGTAGCGCATGCCTTTAATCCCAGCACTCCGGAGGCAGAGGCCAGTGGATCTCTGTGAGTTCAAGACCACCCTGGACTACATAGTGAGCTCCAGGCTAGATGGGACTAAAGGGAGACCCTGTCTCAAAAAGACAAAAAAAAAAAGTGGACTCTGGGACCCAGGTTCCTGTCCCACTCTCATCTCACACTCAAGGCATTTCAAGTGCCCTCCAAGACTCCCTACCTTGAGCCAGGCCGGGCCCTGGTTCTGAGCAAGGAGGAAGAAGAGCAGCAAACATCATAAGGGTCTTAAAAACATTGCACCCTCGGGGCTGGAGAGATGGCCTAGCGGTTAAGAGCGCCGACCGCTCTTACAGAGGACCGGGTTCGATCCCCAGCACCCACATGGCGGCTGAGAACCGTCTGAAACTCCAATTCCAGGAGAACTCCAGTTCCAGGGGAATCCCACACCCTCTTCTGACCTCCGCGGCATTGCACAACACGGGTGCACAGACTTGCATGTAGACAGTACATTCATACACATATGGAAATAAATAAAATTAATAAAAAAAAAATTGCACCCTTGAGAACGCTACAAGTAAACCATTCCCAGTAGAGGTTACTGTCATCTAACCATGGTATAAAAATTCCCGCAGTGGGGCTGGGGAGCCAAGAGCCTCATCCCTGGAGAGGATGCTCTGCCCCGAGATCTGAAATCCTGAACCCCAGCATGGCTGCTCTCGCCGAGCTTCCAGTGGTTTTGGCAGGGTGCTACGAGCCCAATTTCATGTTCTGTTTATTCTTTTACTTTTGCATGATATATGCTTAATAAAAATAACTCATTCGAAACCCAAAGTATGGCTATTAGATCCTTCTCTAGGCAGAACAAGATCCCAGCCCTGGGTGTGTAACTTCCTTGGAGACCTGGGGCAGGAAGAGCAGGCACTGGGTGCTCTCTCTCACTGTCGCTGGGTTGAACTGCACACTGCATTTGTACTCCTGAAAAGCTGAGAGTTGGGGGCATTCACTCAAGGAAGCTGCTCCTGGGGGAGGTCTATCCGAGCTCCGTCCTCTATGCCCTTCTGCCGTAGGCCGCGGTCAGTGGGAAGGAAGCCTCTGTGCAGTCAATCCTTGCAGCTGTGATGCTCTGTTGTTCAAACTAACACAAGTTTCAATTCTGGTGACTCATTAAACCTCTGACTGATTTTTCTTTTTATCTCTTGATAAGAACTTTTAAAGAAGTGTGTTCAGCCAAAGAATGGAAACTTTAGGGCTGGAGAGATGGCCTAGAGGTTAAGAGCGCCGACCGCTCTTGCAGAGGACCCGGGTTCGATCCCTAGCACACACATGGCGGCTGAGAACCGTCTGTAACTCCAATTCCAGGAGAACTCCAGTTCCAGAGGAATCCGACACCCTCTTCTGACCTCCGCGGCGTTGCACGACACGGGTGCACAAATCTACATGCAGACAGTACATTCATACACATAAAAAAATTAAAAAAAAAATTTAAAAAGAATGGAACCTTTAACAGAGATCTTCCCTCGTTTCAGCCATGGTAAGTGGTCACATCTCAGCCAAGATGCACTGAGGAGCCGTGGGACCAGCACCCCTCTTTCACCACGGACTTGTAGGGAGGAGGGCGAACAGCTGACTTGACTCTGGCTGCAGGAAGTCTCCGGGGAGTTCCCACTCCACCCTGGGCCCCCGGGGCAGCGCCACCTGCATCAGCCTTCAGCAATTCCTGTCAGCCCATGGCCAGAAACACAGGTTCCTTCTTTCCTCTCTTGTTGGCTGTGCCAAACCCCAGCATCTGTGCGTACAAAGTTGCCTGCTGAGGAAAACTTCTGCTGTCATGTCTGTTCTGAGTGACTGATTTCACATCCCCACAGAGGTGGCCATGTGGCTCTGGGACCACCTAAGGGAAACACACACACACAGATACACACACACAGACACACAGACACACACACACACACACACAGACACACCACACACACACACACACACACACACACACACACACAGGCTCTCCCTGTGATGCTAAGGGGAGATTCTAGGCTTCTTGCTGCATCCTGAGGCTACAGCTCAAAGGCACTAACTGAACATGGTTATGGTACCAGTGACCCTGATCCACCCTGATCTACCCTGAGGAGACTGTGCTCAGAGATAAGTCACTCAATAAAGATCCACAACTGGTAAGGAAAAGAGCCAGAAATGAATCTGGGGCATTTTGCCCAAGATTCTCTTAATTCAAAGCAGAATGTACCTGTAATTCCAGCACTTGAGAGGCTGAAGCCCAGCTTGGGCTGTGTATGTAAGTGTGACCCACTCTCAAAAAAGCAAGGGCTGATTACATGGCTCAGTGGTAGAGGGCTTGGCTAGCTAGTGTGCCTAAAGCCCTGGTCTCAATCCAAGCATACAAAGATGTCTCCATGACCTGCCTCTTTAGAACACAAGGTCCTGGCCTGGCACCTGCTCCTGAGGAAACAAATGGGGCTGGGATTATGCATGAAACTCCCAGGTCCCTATAAGCAGGCAGAGCAGAAGGAGACTCCAATCCAGGCTGTGGTGGGCAGGCAGGAGATGATGGAGTGCAGGGATCCAAGTCACCGGTCCTAATAGACAGGATTAAACTCACAACTCACAGGACAGGAATCTGAATCCAAGGCCTATCTATGTGAACAAAAGGTGCATGGTGACGCAGCCTGTTTGTGTTAGGAAGAAGTAGACTGGCAAGCAACAGAAAATCTAACATGACTTTTTTATCAAATAAGGGTTTAGTTCTCCCTCATAGGAAAGCAGAGGTGGGTGGGTGGTGGAGTTGATTGAGCTGCTTCATTGGTGCTACCAAGGACCCAGCTTCTCTTTCCTTATCAACACCTTCAGGCCTGGGTGGCTTTCCTCATATTTATCTGACTTCATAATCTTACCATGACTCCTGCAGCTCCAGGCATATCTCCAGTCAAGATGAGAAGAAAAGATAGGTGGTCCCCTCAGTGAGGAAATAAGAAACCTTGGGCCATGGAGATAATTCCGTTGGTAAAAACACTTGCCAGGAAAGCCAGATGGAAAGAGAGAACTGACTCCCAAAAGCTGTCTTCTGAATGCCATGCATACGTAGCACACGTGTCCCACCCAAAATGATAATAACTTAAAAAGATTTTTAATGTCCCAGTTGAAAGATCTAACTGATGGAACGAAGGAAGAAGGAAGGAAGGAAGGAAGGAAGGAAGGAAGGAAGGAAGGAAAGAAGGAAGGAAGGAAGAAGGAAGGAGAAAAGACAAGAAGGGGAGAGGAAAAGAAGAAAGGAGAAAAGGAGAGAGATAGAAGAAGGATTATTTCAGAACCCAGAATGGAGTCCAAGGTCACTTTTAGTTGCTCCAGAAGCTGGGAAGATTATCTGGCTTTTGCCTTCCAGGATGAGAGACTAATAACAAAGACTTTAAACATGGCTTCACAGTTTGCCAGACAATAGCCTCTGCACCATAGTCTCCATCGTGGTCATAGCATTCAGAGCATAAATGGCACAACTCTGTTCTGGTCAATGTGTCTTTATACATGTGGTTTCCTGGACCTGCCCCCCCCCATGCTATGCAAATCTTACACCTTAATATTTTCCCAACAAAGCCTCCAGTGTGCTCTGGAGTGCTTCCAAAGTGCTCTACACTTTTAGAAACACCTTGGCAACCCGTTTCAAGGGCTATAAAAATGTTAATAAATTTTGACCCAGTATTTCCATTTCTGACAATGTATTTGTTCCAAGGAAATAACCTAAATGGAAAACAAACAAACAAAAGTCCTTCAAACTCAAGGATGTCTCCTGTAGCATGAATAATGGAAACAGCCTAAGCATCCAGTGGTAGAAACATAGCACATCATACCATTACAAATGCCATAGGGCCTATGAGATGGTTCAACTGTAAAGGCACTGGTCATAGAAGCCTGATGGCCTGAGTTTTATTCCCAGAACCTACAGTAAAGGTAGAAAGGAGAGAACCAACTTCACCAGTTACACATCATGGCAAGCACTCGCCCTCACACCCACACAATAATAATAATAATAATAATAATAATAATAATAATAAATAACAAAACAGAATATGTAATCAGATACATGCTTGGACTGATATGTGCCTTATAAACAAAACATATTGATTCCAGAATATATAAACTACTCAAAAAACAAAGAAGAAAGAAAACAAATGAATCACTCAAAAAATGGAGCAAAGAGCTGAACAGAGACTTCACAAGTGAGAAATTAGAGATGGCTGAGAAACATCTTAAAAAATGTTCAATGTCACTAATAATAAAGGAAATGCAAATTAAAACCACTTTAAGATATCATCTCACTCTGATAAGACTGGCCAGGATCAAGAAAACAAATGATACCAAGTGCTGGAGAGGTTGTGGGGAAAGAGGAACATTCATCCACTGCTGGTGGGAATGTAAACTCATACAGCCACTATGGAAAGCAGTGTGGAGAACCCTTGGAAGACTCAAAATGAGCTTACCACTGACCTAGTCATACCACTCCTGGGCATGTACCCACAAGACTCATCTTACCGCAGAGATACATGCACAGCCATGTTTATTGCAGCTCTGTTCACAATAGCAAAAAGCTGGAACCAACCCAAGTGCCCCTCAACTGATGAGTGGATAGAGAAAATGTGGTACATCTACACAATGGAATTCTATGCAGCAGTAAAGAAAGACGACATCATGAGCTTTGCAGGAAAATGGCTGGAGGTAGAAGACATCATGCTGAGTGAAGTAACACAGTCCCAGAAAAACAAACGACGAATGATATCCCTCATCTGTGGATGCTAGCACCAATTACCTAGTTGTATTTCTTGTGCAGGGCTCCTTGAGCTTTTGTCCAAGTAGTTGGGAGTGATCCATATTGGAAACAACAACAATAACAACAGAAAGGAACTTCTGCTCAAAACAGTCAACTTCTGCATAGATAATTTTGAGAAAGACTCAGAAGGAAATGAAAAACATGTTTGGCAGAATGCATGAGCTCTGGTGGGGTGGGGGGGTAGGGAGGGGGACATGGGTCTAGATTTGATTTGTAACATAATCTTGTAGAAAAAAATATATGTAAAATTTTTTAAAAAGATGTTGGAAACAAATAAAAGAAGTTGGAAGTTGGGCATGGTGGTGCACGCCTTTAATCCTAGCACTTGGGAGGCAAAGGCAGGCAGATCTTTGTGAGTTCAAGGCCAGCCTGGTCTACAGAGCAAATTCCAGGACAGCTGGGGCTATGGGGAGACTCTGTCTTAAAAAGACCAAAAAAAAAAAAAAGAAGTTGGGTTCGCCTAATAGGATTGTGAGAGATGGGCTTCTCTTTGTTACTCAAATTTTCTATGATGATGTTATATAGTTTTTAACAGTAACTGAAAGGGAACATTGAAATAAAAAATATCCATCTTTCAAGTCCTACCTCAAAATGCTACTTATCTAGGAAGCCCTTCCTGCTTTTCCACGCAGGCTTCCTTCAAGCTTTCCTGGATCATATGTCCTCCTAGGTATGACCAGGTCCACAGCCCCTTTATCTCTGACCCATGATAGATCCCAGGATTTAAGAATCCACACTAAGAGCCTAATGCGCTTTGGGAGGTGAGGGGTTAAGGGCATGTCCAGTCAGAAATAAACCTGGTATTTCAACAACAGGCCCAAGATAGCAGCAGTGAACAGGGGTTGGAAAGTAGGGACACACCAGCGGACAGCGAGTGACAGCTGGGTTTTCTGGTTATTTGAATTGCATTACTACATGTATACATGATCACTACAGAAAAAATGGAGTAGCTCAAACCAAGTCCCTGATTCTCATACAATTCCACTTGTCTACCATAGGATGTTCAGTTTGGTGTATGCCTTTCTGGAAGATTCCCGAAGGGTAAATCATGTTTATATAGAGTGGGCTATTCATTTGGTTTTGGTTTTTTAAATATTTTATTTGTTATTTTTATTTTGTGTGTATGACTATAATGCCTGCATGTGGGTAGGTGCACCTGTGTTGTGCAATGCCCATGGAGGTCAACAGAGGGGTTTTACCCACCATGTGGGTACTGAGAATCGAAGCATGATCCTCTGCAAGAGCAGTCAGTGCTCTTAACCATTGAGCCATCTCTCCGGCAGCCTGGTTTTGGGTTTTTGAGACAGGTTCTCATGTAACCCAGGCTGGCTTTGAACTCTTTGGAGCCAAGCCTGTCCTTTGACTCCTGACCCTCCTGCCTCCTGAGTACTTGTTTAGAGGGCACATCACCATGACCAGCATGTAAATGTTTTGTTTCTACAAGCAGAGCTGCTGTTCTGTAACTTGCTTCTCTGATAGTGAATCTTTCACGGTCCAGTACTCGGAGGTCTCCTTCACTGGCTTTTGCACTCCCAGGGTCCAGAGAAGGATGTCTGGGGCCCTTTCTCTACCAATCAGCATTTTTGTAGCTTCTAATTGTTCCCTTTTCTCCGCCATTGCCATGCCGTATGAGTGTGTCTCCTTGCACTGGGAGCATTTCTCTAGGTGGAGACTTGAAATGCCTCCCATGAAGGCTTTGGCCTTGTTACCTTTTAACAAGCACCACCAGGTCACCCTCTCTTTGAGGGTGACCACCCTCCAAACACTGACAATTTACAGTCTTACCACCAGTGACCAAAGTGTTCATCACCCTAAGCTCCCCATACAGGCTATAATACATTTCCAAGTCTTCACACATCCATCCACTAGACAGAAAATGTTAGCTCAGAGTTGGTTCTGCTTGCATTTCTCTGCTGACCAGTAAGCTGGCCTGTTTCTATATGGTTATTGGTGTTTGCACTTCCTTATAGGGAACTGTCTAGTCCTTGCCTCTTGGGTTGTTCATCATGTTCCTGGGTGTTAATCCTTTTCTGCTACATGGGCTGTAGACACCTTCTTACAGTCTTTACTTGCCTTTTAACAGTATTTATTGTGTCTTTTGTCATGTAGAACCATTAAACGTGGACAAAATCAAATTTAGCAATTTTCTTCTTTATAGTTTCTGTTTTATGTCTTACTTTTAAAAGCCTTCTCTACCTAAAGGTTACTAACAAATTCTCCTAAATTTTCTTTTAATAGTTTGATAGCTTTGTTTTTCACATTTCACTCTCTAATCCATCTGGAATTTATTTTAGTGAGTGGTATGAAGCAGGAATCTAACTTTATGGCTTTTTTTTTTCCACAAAGTTAACCAACTGTCCCTACACTTAAAAAAAAAAAAAAAAGCCCATCTTTTCTGTACTACTTTTCTCTACAGTTTTCTTGAATTACATACATAATTGCCAAGTACAAATTCTATGTATTTGAGGCACACAGTTTGATCTGCTGAACACATTGTAAGATGATGGCCACAATCAGGTGCATCAGCACGGTTGTTTCCTTACAGTCCCCTGTGTGTGCACATGCAACAGGACCAGTCAAGGCCTGCTCTCCTCTACAGTGAGAATGCATGACTGAGTCCTTGGAACCCACACAGCCCACAGCTGGGTGTTCTCCTGCTTTTTTCTTTTATTTATTTGGTTTTGTGCATGTGTGTGTGTACAAATTGTTTTCATGTATTATTATTTGATGATTTCATGCATGCATATGACGTATCTTGGTCATTTCCCTCCCGCTCTCTGCCCTCATCCCCCATCACTCCTGCTGAATGCCTCTTCGTCCCAAGTCCCCTCTTGTTTTCATGACTTTGGTTTATGAGATTTTTTTTGTGACCCACTGTGTTTAATTAGGGATTGAGAGTACAGAGTTATTTACTGGGCAATTTACCAATGCTTCACTACTGAAGAAAATTACTCTCCTTCCCCCAACAAGCACTAACTGCAACAGCTCCTTGGGGAGGGTGGGGTCTCCAGAACCCCTCCTCCATCCACAGCTGCTAGAGACTGCGCTGGACCTGGCATATACAGAAGTTAGCGATTCAGAGTCTTCTCCATCTTCCAGCTCTTACATTCTTTCCACCTCTTCTTCCACCACGTTCCTTGAGCCTTCGAGAGCTGCTGCAGACAAGCCCTCAGCGTTCCTTGTTCTCAGCACTTTGAACAGTTCTGGGTCTCTGTATCAACTGCTGCCCACTAGAAACAAAAGCTTCTGTGACCCAGGCTGAGAGCAGCACTAATCTATGGGTCAACGCATAAGCATTTAGAGGGCAGTTTTGACACCATGTTCATTTAGCAAACCAGCAACAGGAAGTTTGCTCCTGGGTCTTCCCCAGCTGTGGTAGCAGACATGAGTTCCCTGCGGAGTTGGGCCTCAAATCCAATCAGAAAGAAGCTCCTTACCCTCTAGCAGTCAGGACACTCTGGCACCAATAGGCACGTATGGTACTGTAGCTCTCCGGATCACTGGTGGATAAGACTGTAGACGAGTTGTTGTTTTTCCCCGTAGCACTCACCTTGTAGTGCTTTCAAACCGGCTAGTAGAGAGACTCTTCCAGCTTGACTTCTCGATGCCCTTTAATCAAAGTTTATGGTATCTTCAACAATAGGATCTTTTGGTTTTTTGGGTTTTGTTGCTGGTTGGTTGGTTTTCAAGACCCGGTCTCATGTACCACAAGCCTCTAACTCACTATGTAGCCAAGAATAACCTCATGCCTCTGGTCTTCCTGCCTCCACCTCCCGAATGCCGTCATGCCCAGTTTATGAAAGGCTGGGGATCGAACCCAGGACTCTGCATGTTAGGCAAGCATGCTACCAACTAAGCTATATCCACCTCCAGATTCTCATCTCTATTTTATGAGTGAGCAAAGACCCAGACAGTGACCTGTCTGGACTCAAAATCCATTCTGGGATGCTGCTGCCTGCTCCAGCCCCCTGCTCAGCTGCAAGCCTCACATCATACCCTGCCCCTCTGTCTCCCCATCACATGCATCCATGTGTGTTTGTGGGCATGTAGATGCAAGCTGGATGTCTTTGAATGAGTCCCTCTACCTCTCTGAACCTCAGGATTGTAGGTTTTCAGGTATGTGCCTATTTACCTGGTCACAGAGTATCCTGTCTTGTTCCCACTGAGGTCAGGAAGAGCCTCGTAATATGTCCATTGTCACCCCACACTAAGAGGAAAAGAGAAGAGAAAGAACAGAGTATAGACCAGGTCCTTTACACAGAGGCCATCAGATTGATTAGGTCTTAAAAACCAAGTATGGGCTAAAGATGTAACTTAGTGGGGCTGGAGAGATGGCCTAGCGGTTAAGAGCACTGACTGCTCTTGCAGAGGACCCGGGGTTTAATCCCCAGCACCCACATGGCGGCTGAGAACCGTCTTTAACTCCAATTCCAAGGGAATCCAACGCCCTCTTCTGACCTCCGAGGCATTGCACGACATGGGTGCACAAACCTACATGCAGACAGTACATTCATACACATAAAATAAAATAAAATAAAATAAAAGATATAACTTAGTACTGGAGCACTTGTCTGGCACGCAAAAGGTCCGGAATTCAACCCCAGCACTTCTTGTTTGATGAAGAGCTGCTATTTTATATGTATTTTTCCAAATGTGATGGCCCATGCCTGTTAGCCTAGCGCTTGGGAGGCTGCGGCAAGATGATAAAGAGTTTGAGGGCAGTTTTGGCTAAAAGCAAGTCAGATTTAGAAACCCATAATAAATAAATAAATAAATAAATAAATAAATAAATAAATAAATCCCAAGCACATTGATTCAGGACCTCCAAGGAGCCAGAACCCAAGATAGAATTAGACTTGTCTTATTTCGTGACTTGTAAAAGACATACTGGAGCAACCACATGAGAAAAGAAAGGGGGGAGGAGCCAGGAGAGGCGGGGCTGTGAGGAGGAGATGTGGAAGGCTGGGGCCAGAGCCTCCAACTCGCCTCCATTGTCAGAATGTTTGACCACAGCACTAGGAGTCCTGGGGCCACAACGGCCTTCAAAGCCGTCTGGTGATGACCTGCCTTGCAGCCCCCACAGCACTCAGGTTCCGGTTCAGGGTGACCTTGGGAAGCAATGCCACAGCAAACTCGGTCTCTTACACTCCCTGCTGAGATGTGGCTGGCGCATTTCCACAGCTTCCAACCTCAGCAGGCTACACTGCCACACGCTTTATCTTGACATCCTTAAGGCTAATGGAGATCAGGTGTTGAAGGATGAAAACAGTGAGCTTGGGAAGATCTGGGTGTGGCCTCTTGTTTAACTGTGATGGATTTTTTCCAAACAAGGTCTCATGTAACTCAGGCTGACCTCAAACTTGCTATGTACCCGAAGATGACCTTAAACCCTTTTTATTAAAGTTTGTTTATTTATTAATTTATTTTATTTTTTAAAACATTTTTTTCTTTATTTTTATTTCACGTGTATGAGTGTTGTGTCTGCATATGTTTAAGTGTACCCATGTCGTCCAATGCACGAGGAGGACAGAAGAGGGTTTTAGAGCCCCTGGAAATGGAGTTACAGTTGTTAGCTGCCATGTAGGTGCTGGGATTTGAGCCCTGGTCCTCTGTAAGAACAACCAGTGCTCTTAACCACTGAGCCATCTCTCCAGCCCCTATTTATTTATTTATTTGGTTCATTACATATGAGTGTTTTGTCTGCATGTATATAAATGTACTATTTGCAGGCAGGCCTGGTGGAGGCCAGAAGAGAGTGTTGGATCCCCTCAAACTGGAATTAGAGCTGGTTGTTAGCCACGTGGGTGCTGGGAATGGAATTTATGTTCTCTGCAAGAACAGCCAGGACTTTTGACTGCCGGCCGTCTCTCCGGTCATGATCCTCCTCCTTCCACCACCCAAGTCCCAAATGCTCCGTGTAATCTTAATCAAGGGTTTTAACAATCTGGCTTTAAATTTTCCTACAAATTTTCTTTTTTTTTTAAGCCAATGTTTTATTGAAGCTCTGTGCATTTCATACAACCTACAAATTTTCTATAAAATTGTTCTATAGTAGCTTCCTTCTGGATTGCTGAGAAGTTCATCTAAGATCTGAAACTCAGTCTCTCCATTGCCAGTGGATGGAAAATCAGAAGGAAATAGCAGACTGGGAGCCCGAGTCAGAGGACCAGGCGAAGAAGCTCCATTGTCTAGCTAGGGAGTCAAGAGAACTGAGAGACAAGGACGGAGTGGCTCCTTGGAGCCACCCAAGGACACAGTGTGGTCCCCTGAATACCCCATGATGTAATGTAATTGCAATCTCATTAAAATGCACAGGTTCTCTGGGCTGTGGAGATGGCTCAGTTGGAAAAGTCCTTGCTGCACAAGCTTGAAATGAGTTCAAGCCCCAGAACCACATACCACAGCTGAGCACGGGAAAGTGTGTTTGTGACCCAGCACTGGGAGGTGGAGGACTCATCACCGGCCAGGCTATCTGAATCAGTGAGCACCAGGCCACCCGGAGAGGCTGTTTCCTGAGAAAAAAATTTTTCAGGTAGTCATACCCTATAGCCTCCATACGTGCTTGCAATCCTGTGCAGATGTACCCACACAGAGACAGACAGACAGACAGACAGACACACAGAGACAGACACATACACACGTAAAGATAATAATCTTGCTGGGTGTGGTGGTGCATGCCTTTAATCCTAGCACTTCAGAGGCAGAGGCAGGCGGATCTTTGTGAGTTCAAGTCCAGCCTGGTCTACAGAGCAAATTCCAGGACAGCTGGGGCTACTGGGAGACCCTGTCTCAAAAAGACCAAAATAATAATAATAATAATTATCTCAAAATAAAAGTTTACTTACAAAATTTATTAGTCAAGAATACTATTAGCTCCAAGTATCATAAAATCCAAGCAATACTGTCTCTTAGTGGCTTTTCTCATTTTCTGACTTAGAGCAGGAAGGATTTGGTTTGCTCACAGCTTGAGAAGGTTCAGTTCACTCATGGGGAGGGTGTGGCAGAGCAGAGCAGCCCCCCATGACAGACGAGGAAGCAGAGAGAAGGGAAGGCAGGTGCTTGGTTGGCTTCCTCCTTTCCCCCCTTTTATTCCACCCAGGACTCCAGCCAAAGGGACGGCCGCTTGAACTCAGGATGGCTTTTCCTGACTCTCTGGAAACACCATCACTGACACATCCAGAGGTGCTTCCCGCCAGCCTCCTACATAAGTCCAAGTCCAGTCAGGTTGAGCAGACACATCACAGCACCACCTACGAGGAAGTTAGAAGGCCAGGGGGGCTGCTTGGGCTTCTCATTAGGACTGGGTACTCATTACTACTGGGTACTCATTCGTACTGGGTATTCCATTTGTGTCTGTACTTCATTTGGCCTTTGCCTCATGGTAACAAAGTGACTTCTAGAAACCCAAATATCACACCCTCATAGAACAGTGTCTCAAACAGGAAGCAAAAGACATAGAAGGAGAGGCATATGCTACTCACTCCCTTTCAGGAGGAAACGGCTTTCTCAGATGTCCTCATTACGTGCCCTCCTACATCCTTGGTCAGAACTTGACCACTTCTCAACCAGTCACTGACAAAGGTTATCTCCAAACACACGGCTGTATGAACAATCTCAGGCTATATTAGCAAAGATAACTTCAGAATGTGACTCTTGGGTAGACAACAACAGTGTCTTCCACAGGAATAATTTCCAGAAATAATGAATCATTTTGTCCCGCTGAGCATAGCTAAGAGGCTACATAAGATGGTGACATAGAAAGCATGATGCGAAATGACACAGGAGACAAAGGTGTTGGGCTAAAAAGGAGTGGGTTCAATCAATGAAGGGCAGGGCTGATGGCTAGAATCACACTGAGGACCTGCCAAGTGCAGCTGACAGGTGTTCTGGGGGGGGCGGGGGGCGGCGGGGGGGCGGACGGACACGACAGCAGGGCACAGACAGCCTCTCGGAATCCCCACCAGATGAGCAGGGGTCCAGCAGGCAGGGTGTTGGCGATGTGAGATTCCAGCCACAGGACTCCAAAGGATGCTTGTGTGTTCATCCACCTGAAAAGTGGTTCAGTGAAGGTTAAGGGTGATGGGTGGGCAGTGTTTGAGATCAGGCCAGATCAATCAAGGCCTGGAATTTAGATGACGGAAGAGCTAATGACGTGTTTTGACTGAAGATCGCCTTCGTGAAGACTTCTGAATGATTACGGTGACAACAGGAAGGAATCTTGGAATGAGTCTGATGAGAAAAGGAACGCAGAGTCCGTGGTTTCATTACTGAGAGACTCTGGAGATGAGGCAACGTTGTCAACGGAAGAACAAGATTTCCCATGCGATGGGGCTGACTGCACCTTAAGGAACAGTGCAGGTTTCCCCAATCTCCTTGGCAGCGGTGGTTATGAGGCTATAATATTTATTGAAATTCATCAAGTCATATACTTAAAATATGTGCATTTTACTAAATACAAATCATACTTCAAATTTTAAAAAAAGTATTATGGTGGGTGGACTGTAGGAGACTCTGAAGAGGTGACTTGTGAAAAAAGCCGCAGAGTCTGAGAGGAGCACACAGCCTGAGGGAGGTGACGTGAAGCAGAGGAGGACAGGTGTCACTTTAAGAAAAAGTCTGCTTCAAGGGCTGGATGTAGGAGGGACAGAGATGGTGGGCAGCAGCCATTGTCAGCACAGTCCAAGAAAGGAACAGTAAGTAGGCTTAGATGTGAAAACTCGATTTCTGATGGACGTGTCCTTGGGTTTTTGAATATGTGGCTCTAGATGTCAGAAGTGAGCCCAGCTAGGGAGCTCTGACTCTCAAATTGATGGGGAGGATGGGTCATGCAAACAGAGCAAGCTGAATGCACTGAGGCAGGAACAGGCAAAGAATGGGAGAGCCAAGGCCAGAGCCTCAAGACCAACCTCTGAGTGACGGTGGGAAGAAAAGCTCCATCAGACACTAAGAAGGACAGGTAAGCTGGGAAGAGGACAAGCTGGGAGGTGTGGTCACCAAGGCTGGGAGAGGCCAGCCAGGGGACTGATAAGGTGTATGACATGCTTCAAACGTGTCAGACAGCAGGAGGCTCCAGAGGGCTTATCCCTGATAGATCAAACTTCCACCTCCGCAGGCCCAGGGATCATCGCAGAAGAGCGGCGGAAAGACTGCAAGGCCCAGAGGAAGTGGCTGAGCACAGGAGACAGTTACGAACTCACAGCAGGGGCTGGGGAGGTGGCTCAGCAGTTATGAGCACCGACTGCTCTTTCAGAAGACCCAGGTTCGATTCCCAGCACCCACGTGGCCACTAACAATCCGTCTTTAAGCCAGGTGTGGTGGCGCCTTTAATCCTAGCAGCACAGACATCGGGAAGTGGGAAAGAAATCCCAACCCAAGGAAACTGTGGCAACTGCTGGCTGCTGGGAGGGGAAGAGTCATGGGACTGTTGGTAGGCTGACCTGAATCTAATGGATGGACCCACACTGAGGACATCTGGGGACACAAATTAGACTCTATAGGCTTTATTATATATATATAATGGAGTATTTTAAGTTGGGTAGGGGGCAACATGGGGAGGTAGAGATGGGGAGGGGATCTAAATACCATCAAATTATATTGTATGAAAATGATTGGGGCTGGAAAGATGGCCTAGTGGTTAAGAGCACCAAATGCAGAGGACCCGGGTTCGATCCCCAGCACCCACATGGTGGCTGAGAACCATCTTTGACTCCAGTTCCAGGGGAATCCAACACCTTCCTCTGACCTCTGCGGCAATGCACGACACGGGTGCACAAACCTACATGCAGACAGTACATTCATACACATACAAGAATAAAAAAAAAAAAAACTACAGAGCTTTAAAAAAAAAAAGAAAATCACAAAAATTCAATTTAAAAAAAGAAAAAAGTTTCGACATTGAAAAAAATGTCCGATAGGGTGTGGCTCAGGAAGACGTGAAGACGGATGTGAGGCCTACACTGTGAGTGAAAGAAGCTGCATCAGACTCAGGCCCCTGACTCTCCAATCGATGGGCTTCCGTAGTCTCCCACCACTATGCTCCAAAGGAGCATGGGATGTGCAAAGTCCTTCCTCAGTCTTGTTTAGTCATCCGGTGCCTTCTCCAGCCTCCAGATCTGTGTCCACATCAGTCACTCAGTGAAGTAGTGTGAAGCCATGGGATAGACCTGTATGTGTTTCTGAAAGCCACCCGTGTTGTCAGCTACACGCTGTGCTGTCACACAGTGGCTGGAACTACACACTGTGCTGTTACACAGTGGCTGGAACTATGAACTACACGCTGTGCTGTCACACAGTGGCTGGAACTACACACTGTGCTGTCACACAGTGGCTGGAACTACACACTGTGCTGTCACACAGTGACTGGAACTGGCCTCATGGATAAAGTTCTTGTCACACAGTGTGAGTAGCAGAGTTCAGATCCCATGGGGCTGACAGAGAGGCCTGTGCTGAGCACACAGAGACAAGGGGTGCTCACAGCAACCTGGTGATAAGACTAGCTTAACCAGACAAGAACCTGCCTAGTAAGGAGAGTGGCGAGCAGCCGAGGAAAGCACCAGGTGTAAACCTCTGCACACACACACACACACACACACATGCAAACACACACATATACACACACATACACACACATGCAAACACACACATACACACACATACACATGCAAACACACATGTACACATACACATGCAAACACACACATACACACATGCAAACACATATACACACACATGCAAACACACAATCACAAAATACATAGCAAGAAAACAAAAGCTGGCCAGGCATGGTGGCTGGCATATGCCTTTAACCCTAGCGCTTGGGAGGCAGAGGTAGGTGGATCTTTGTGAGTTCAAGACCAACATGATCTACTTAGTGAGCTCTAGGACAGCCGGAGCTACNAAAAAAAAAAAAAAAAAAAAAAAAAAAAAAAGAAAGAAAGAAAAAAGAAAAGAAAAGCTGGTGTGGTGGTACACGCCTTTAATCCCAGCACTCGGAGGATCTCTGTGAAGCTGAGGTGAGCCTGATGTGCACAGTAATTTCCAGGCCTATCTCAAAAAAGGAAACAAAACAAAAGAAAAAATTATACACATCTGGGAAGAGATAGATGAAAATGTCAAGGTAAACAGGATTATACATTGTTTTAAAAACTATTTTAACATTTTTGGTAATCCATATTTTTTAGTTTATCTAATACATAAGAAATTTTCCAGGCATGGTGGCCCATGCCTTTAATCCTAACACTGAGGAGGCAGAGGCAGGTGGATTTCTGTGAGATCGAGGAGTTCCAGGCCAGCCTGTAGCTACAAGGAGAACTTGTCTCAAAAAGACCAAAAGAAAAAAAGAAAGAGGGGCTGGAGAGATGGCCTAGTGGTTAAGAGCGCCGACTGTTCTTGCAGAGGACCCGGGTTCGATCCCCAGCACCCACATGGCAGCTGAGAACTGTCTTTAACTCCACTTCCAGGGGAATCCAACATCCTTTCTGACCTGGCATTGCACGACATGGGTGCACAGACCTGCATGCAGACAGTACATTCACACACAAACAAAAAAATAAAATAAATAAAAATTAAAAAAAGAAAGAAAGAAAGAAAGAAAATTCAGTGTAAGCTGATAGTGGTGCATACACCTTTAATCCCTGGACTCAGGCAGGGAGACCTTTGTAAGGCCAGTCTCATCTACATAGTAAGTTATAGGCCAGCCAGGACAACTATAAAGCGGGACCTTGTTTTGAAAGGAAGAGAGGGGAGGGGAGGAAGGTAGAATATCATGGATGCGGCTGTGGTTTGAATGTGAAATTCTCCCATAGGCTCCTGTTTGAATACTTCGTCCCCAACTGGTGACACTGCTTTAAGAGGTAGAGCTTCCTTAAAGGAAGGTTTTTATAGCCCAGCCCACTTCCTGTCTGCTCTCTGCTTCCTGATGCGGACGTGACAGTGACGTAATGAGCTGCCTCATTCGCCTGCCACCGGGCCTTCCCCACCATGATGTCTGTACCCTCGAATTGTGAGCCACAATAAGCCTTTCTTCATTTAAATTGCTTCATCATCACAGAAGTGAGAAAAGTTGCTAATGTAGATGCTTAGCAGGATTCTATGGAAGAACGCCCTGCGGCGGGTGGTCAGGAAAGATTTCTAGAGTGTTCCGCTGTCCTAGCCATGAGGAAACTGAAGCGATGAGGTCCCAAGCCACCCTTCTAGGTTGGTCAAGTTGGTTGGAGAAAGCCTTCACTGAACAGGCAAGTTCAGAGATGACACCAAATGACACTGGGAGCATGGGGACCCCTGGGATGGCATCAGAATGGGCCCTGTCAAGGCCATCTCCACATGATCTGTCCTGACTAGTGTTGGGCTGGGAGGATAGACCACAAACTTTCGTGAGCCATTAAGGTTGCTTTCTACCACGTAGCCAACCCCAGAGAACCCTTTTACCTCCCCCTTCTCTCCAAACACACTCTGAACTTAAAAACTCCAGTGGAATATAGTGTGCCTCTAGCACAAGGTAGCACACACACTGTCCATACAACCTGTCTTTAAGCCTTGCACCCCACCTCCTGTGTACTTGCTGGTGGAACACTCCTCCAGGACATGATGGTTACTGGCTCATCCTCTCTCTGAGCCCAAAGTTCATAGGATCCAAACAAAAATAAGGGTTCTGGAAAGAATGAGAGATCTAGGATGAACAATTTGGCTGAGAACAGAGAGGGCCCCTTAGTGTAGCCAACAATCGTAGGATGGGTCCCACTCTGTTCTCAAATGCAGATGCTGGCTCCTTCCAGTTGTGGTTGCTAAGCCTGAATCCTAGGGATCAGGTGCTGGCTAGGTTTGGTGCTTACAGTCAAAGCACTAGAGAATGGAAAGGCCACCAGCAAGAAAGGAAGAGAAGCAGGAACTTATAAGACACTGGCCCTTGCTAAAGGTCTCTGTTGGTACACCAGGCTTTGGGAACCAAGACGAAGCACATAAAGCCTGAGTTTCAGAAACTGATGCCCTCTACAGAGAACCGTGCATCTCCTCATAGGGTCACAAAAGTAGAAGAAGAGCCATAAACTCTCCTGTGCATAAAGCCACTAAAGGAACCCGGAGATTCCTTGTGACTTACACAGAAGGCTTTCCAGAGAATGAAAGGATAACAGGCATGCCAAAGAAAGTAGAAAGGAGGCCAGCTACGAAGGAGGGGTCCACACAAAAAACAACACAAGGCAGTGCTGATAGGATCAGAAGACTCGCTTAGAAAAAGAAATAAGATACAACTTACGCAGGCGGCAAAAGAAAGAGTAAAACATTTTCTGACTATAACCAGCCCAAGAAAGGGACAGGCGACGCTGGATCATGTTGGGCTGGGGAGAAAAGAGGTCTACGAACAACACTAAAGAGCATGGGCTTTTCTTTTTTTTTTTTTTTTAACCTAAAAAAGTCAGCTGTGATCTGAAAACTGACAGAGGCACTGTGTGGAATCATGAGAGGGCAGGAAGCCAAGAGGAGAAGGAAAAAACTTGTGCATGCATATCCACAGACCCCGGTGACTTACATGCTTAGGTACTTAAGGAATTGGCCCTTATTGGAGTCGAATCACTAGCTCTCACTTGGAGGGGATTTATGGAGAACTGGTGAAGGACCCAGAGACAAGAGAGACTCAGACAGCCTGTCCCTGCCTCTCTAAACCCAGGAGAAAGCAGATGCCTCTGGAAGAGCTGGGCCTATCAACTGAGCTGCTATAACAGAAAACCACTGGGACACGTCGTCAAGAAATCAATCTGCAAACACTAGGTCATAAGGAATTAGGTAATAACCAGCACTGCCTTCCAAAGAACACATTCTGTCAGAGTAATCCAATTTCCTTCTAGGACAGAATGATGGGCCTGGTAAATCAGGAACAGCAAGAGACACATAATCTTCCTTAACTTAAAGAGCAAGGCATTTAATTTCATCTTCCATGGGAAGTCTCAAAGGAAAAACCAGGGCAATGGGTTCTAGAGTTGGCCCTTCTGGGGTTGGAGAAAAGAGGCTAAAGGATCAACCCAAATAGCAGTTGTTGATGTTCTACAGAGAGTGAGTCCATGGATTAAAATGGGCAGAGGCGGGACTGGGCAGCAGGGAGGGGTGTTCTGGTGATGCTGGTGGTGATGCTGGCAGAGATGGTGGAGGTGGTGACGCTGGAAGAGATGGTGATGGAGGTGGAGACGCTGGCAGAGATGGTGATGGAGGCAGTGACGCTGGCAGAGATGGTGATGGAGGTGGTGATGCTGGCAGAGATTGTGATAGAGGTGGTGATGCTGGCAGAGATGGTGATGGAGGTGGAGACGCTGGCAGAGATGGTGACGGAGGTGGTGACGCTGGCAGAGATGGTGATGGAGGTGGTGATGCTGGCAGAGATGGTGATGGAGGTGGTGATGCTGGCAGAGATGGTGATGGAGGTGGTGATGCTGGCAGAGATGGTGATGGAGGTGGTGATGCTGGCAGAGATGGTGATGGAGGTGGTGATGCTGGCAGAGATGGTGATGGAGGTGGTGA
>VZQC01000411.1:459875-478767 GCA_009823505.1 Rhizomys pruinosus
GCAGGCACAGTAGCAGCAGCGGAGCTGCAGTTATTGCATAACATGAAGGTGATGGGGAAGGAGATATTGGTAGTACCCAGTATGGAGTTGAGGGCATGGGTATAGTAGAAATGCTAGAGATGGTGGTGAAGGCAGAATCAGTGTAGACATGGAAATCTGACTGTGTCTGTGGTTGTGGTAGTCATGGGAACAGCCACTGAACCTAGACTAAATACAGTATCTTTGTTTTCTGTTGCTATAACAAAACACCACAAACTGAATAATTTATAAAGAGTAGAGGTGATTTAGTTCAGAGTTGCAGAGGCTGGGAAGTCCAAAAGCATCCAGGTCTGATGAGGGCATCCTGGCTGCATCATCGTATGGCAGAGGTCACAGTGGAGCCAACCATGTAAGTTCATCTTTTCCTTTCCTTGATTTCTCTCTCTCTCTCATTAAAAAAAAAAAAAAAAAAAAAAATTTTTTTTTTTTATTATTTATTTATTTGTATGTGTATGAATGTACTGTCTGCATGCAAGTCTGTGCACCCATTCGTGCAATGCCTCAGAGGTCAGAAGAGTGGTTCGGATTCCCCGAACTGGAGTTCTCCTGGAATTGGAGTATCAACGGTTGCCGCCATGTAGGTGCTGGCGATCGAACCCGGGCCTCTGTAAGAGCGTCGGTTGCGCTCTTAACCGCTAGGTCTATCTCTCCAGCCCAGTCTTTTTTCATTGCTTTTTTAGCGTGCAAGTGCTACTGTTGCACATATGAGTGCAATGCCACAAAGCCTTGGTTCCCTGGAAATGTAATTACTATTTTTGCAGACATGCTGTTTGGTCAATTAGAATGGCCCGTCCTGTTTACAGTAGCAGTCGCGCTCTTAACCTCTAGCCAGTCTCTCCAGCAGCCCATAAAACATTTTTTTTTTTTTGTATTAGTCAGTTTTCTGTTGCTGTGATAAACACCATGACCAAAGGAACTTATAAAAAGGAAGAGTTTATTTTGAGCTTATGATTGACGGTTCCAGGGAATTAGAGTCCATTGTGGCGGGGCTGGCGGTGAGCTGGAGCAGGCAGCCGAGGGTTCACATCTGCAAAGAGCACAGGAAGCAGAAAGGACAACTGGAGACACGAGGCTTGTTAAACTCACTAAGCCTGCCCCCAGTGACAAACTCCCCCAGCATGGTCCACCTTCTAAGACCTCCAAAACACTTCAGCACGGTGAAGGATTGGCCTCCCGGGCACCACTGCAATTAATGCTACTAATATTCACACTGTTGTGCTGCTCTAGGCTGAGTACTTCACACATGGTTCATTTAATCTCATCTTTATATACTTCAGGCTCCCTATGAGTAGGGGACTCATGCTCTCTCTGTCTAACTCCTTCTCACCCTCTATTAAGAAGGAAATTCGGTCTCATAGGACCGCCGTCACATGCACAGGATGGTCCCGTCCTTCATTTGCTCGAAGCGTCTTCAGCTGATCCATTACGATATCACGAATCGCCTACAAATGTTACATCAATGTGCAACTCTTGTAATTTAATGGTCCGTACCCATAGGTCTTTGTTACACCTAGTGTAGCACCTTGGATTTATCGCACCTATCAAAGTTTCTACCAGGATTTTACCAGAATCCGCTCCAATAACGGCTCTGAGCACTCAGGCACGGACATCATCAGGCGCCTATAGTCTTTACTACAGGAGGCTTCCTACCATTTTTCATGATATGCAGAATGAGAACCACCACAATGATCTTTCCACACTCATAACTGGAGTGTCTGTGCATGTGAGCTGTGCAGAGGGTTAAGATAGCACTCATTCTCGAGTGTCATCCGCCTTCAGTCCTTCACAACCCACGGGCCCCCTCTTAGTTTAGTATTTGTTCATTCCATTTAATATCATGTTACCATACACTATGCCTCCGTGTAGTAAGACGCAGACAGTTGAGGCACCAACGTCACCGACGTAGTGTCTCCTCGCGCCATCGGTGAGGACTTCCAGAGACGAAGGAGGCACCGTCCTGGGACATTTGGGCTTACGCGCGAATAAGTGGGGTGCTAGATGGACTGCGTCAAGGTGCACCCCTTGTAGGCCATGGCGTGTGCGACAAGAGTGTAGCGACAACACCTTCCTCTTCTCTACATACCAGCAGTGGGAGGGACACAGCAAAGCAATGGATATCACAGGAAGCTACCACTCTGACTCAGCTATTAGCCGCATTCTATAAACCTCAAGCACTCGGTGATGACTCTGGCAGCGAACACAGTAATCATCTTACACCAACAGGTCCAATTGGTCAGGTATAAGCTGCGAATTGCTCTTTCTTTCCTTTGGGAATGTACTGTCTGCATGCAAGTCTGTGCACCCGTGTCATGCAATGCCGCGGAGGTCAGAAGAGGGTGTCGGATTCCCCCGGAACTGGAGTTCTCCTGGAATTGGAGTTTCGGAAGGTTCTCGGCCGCCATGTGGGTGCTGGCGATCGAACCCGGGTCCTCTGCAAGAGCGGTCAGCGCTCTTAACCGCTAGGCCATCTCTCCAGCCCAGTCCATTGCTTTTCAACATAGCATCAGGCAAGCATTTGGGGGCAAATGCTGCCACACTCTTTATCAAAATATCCCAGTTGCTGCCTAAGTCTTTATTTTCCTCTGGAACTACAATTTTTGCAGCAATGCTTTCTTCCAGGCTTCTATTAGAATGGCCCCTTAAGCTCTGTTTACAGTAGCCAACAGCTTTTCTAGCCCAAAGTTCCAAAGTCTTCCACATTTCTCCAAACATCCACATGGTCAGGTTCTTCACAGCCAACAGCCCACTCTCTGGTACCAAATAACTGTATTAGTCAGTTTTCTGTTGCTGTGATAAAACACCATGACCAAGGAACTTATAAAAGGAAGAGTTTATTTGAGCTTATGATTGACGGTTCCAGGGAATTAGAGTCCATTGTGGCGGGAGGCATGGTGGCTGGAGCTGGAGCAGCAAGCCGAGGGTCACATCTCGAAATGAGCACAGGAAGCAGAGAGAGCAACTGGAGACCACGAGGCTTGTTAAACTCACTAAGCCTGCCCCAGTGACACACTTCCCCCAGCATGGCCATACCTTCTAAGTCCTCCAAAAACAGCGCCACCAACTGGAGACAAATGTCTGAATACTTACAGCCTATGGGGGACACTCATTCAAACCACCCACCATCCAATCTTAAGTATCTCTCAAATGCCCCAATGCGAGGTCAATTTGAAGTTTAAGTTTCTAACGCATGGATTTTGAGGGGACACATTCCCACCATAACAGTAAATAGGGGCCTTGTACCAATTTTTTTGGTCTTTTTGAGACAGGGTCTCCCTTTAGTCCCAGCTGGCCTGGAGCTTGCTATGTAGACCAGGCTGGCCTGGAACTCACAGAGATCCACCTGCCTCTGCCTCCCATGTACGAATCATTTTTAATACTTGCAGTGAACGTTCACTCTAGTTCATTCCTCCCACACCTTTGCTCTGAGAAGTGGACACGAGAAACACTCCAAGGCATTTTGGCCCAGCTTCATTGTCATGATCATTACCTTGTTGTTCTTGAGGCAAGGAGCCTCCTCTCTGTATGCACAAGGTAGACCAGAGGCGGGCACAGCAGTAGAGCCGTCCACAGCAGATGAAAGGAGGCTCCAGAACCAAATGAAGGCAGACACTGGGGCTTGCACCTGAAACCCACCGGCCCTGTTAGCTGAATAACCAGGAAGTTGTACAAGTTGGGGTAGGGTATGCTTCTTGAAAGCCTCTTCCTAGTCTCAGTTTTGGCTTCTATTACTGCATCCTAAGGACTAGGAGCACAAAGGGTTGAGCTAAAAGACCTCTCCTCCCTTGGTTTCCCTCCACAAGGATGCTGTTGAGTTTCAGAAATCAAATGAAAGCAACCACAGGTTTCAGAACCTGATGCCTAGGAGCTCAGGAGCCTAGAGAAATGTGGGCTGCTGGAGTGCACAGGAAGCTTCGTGGAACATGTAGAGAAAGGTGGAAGAGGAAGTCAGGCTTGGCTGGACTCATGAAAAGATTCTTTTTTTTTTAATTTTTTTTTTATTTAATTTTATTTATTTCTGTATGTGTATGAATGTACTGTCTGCATGCAGGTTTGTGCACCCGTGTCATGCAATGCCGTGGAGGTCAGAAGAGGGTCTCGGATTCCCCTGGAACTGGAGTTCTCCTGGAATTGGAGTCTCAGACGGTTTTCGGCCGCCATGTGGGTGCTGGGGATCGAACCCGGGTCCTCTGTAAGAGCGGTCGGCGCTCTTAACCGCTAGGCCATCTCTCCAGCCCCTCATGAAAAGATTCTTTTGGCCTCAACTGGCAGTATGATCTTGAGGAGGCCTTTTAACCATTTAGGCTGATGATGGTCCCCTGTTCCCCAAAGTGAACCAAGGTGAGCTCTGAGATACTTCAGCAAGAGGTCTGTCCCCTTAAGCACACTTCCCATACTGGCTGTCTGCTCAAGCCCATCCGCTCAACCTGTCCTGCCCTTATGTCTGCCAGTGGGGCCAGAATCCTCACACCAAAGGTGCAACACAAAGGCCAGAGGTGCCCAGCACACACGAGGTCTCTGTGGTCTTCATCTACCTTTCCACCAGTGGGTACTCTGCTAAGTGCTTTCACAGTGCTTGTCTCCCACTCGTCCCAGCAGCTGAGCAGACTTGGCAGAGAGATACTGCAAAGTGGGAAAAAGCTGAGTGACTTTACAGTGAAGAACTGGAGGTCCCCAGGGGCCAAGCAGTCAAGAGTGACTGATCTCTAGGGGGACCCCAGCACATTGGCCACCATGGCACCAAGGGCTGGAAAGTCACCTCAGAACAGAGCTCCCACACATCTAATGTCTCCCAAGCCTCTAGGAAGGAGAAAAAAGTCCCATAGATGTCATGTCTTCTCTGAACTTCAGAGACCTAGCCAGAGCTGAGCAACATGAACTTCAAGATCTGAAGTTTTAGTCTAAGAAATGTGTAACTGAAACCTGGGTGGTGGCTCATACCTGTAATCCAAGCACTGAGGGAGATGGAGGCAAGGGGATCAGGGGTTCAAGGCCAGTCTGGATTGCACAAGATGCTGTCTCAAGAAGGAAGAAAGGAAGGGAGAGAGGGAGGGAGGGAGGGAGGGAGGGAGGGAGGGAGGAAGGAAGGAAGGAAGGAAGGAAGGAAGGAAGGAAGGAAGGAAAAAAATAGAAAAATTAGTTAACTGCAAAAAGTTCTGTCTTTATAACTGCTAAAATATTTAATACTGTTGATATTTCAACCCAAATTTAAAACACATTCTGAAAGCAGCCTGGTAGAGAAACACTGTCTGAGCTGACAAACCAGTGCAGAAGGAAAGGCAGTGATCTAGTCTTCCTGCTGCTGCCAGGCCCCAGGTCTGCACTGCTACACCTACCCTTAGAAAGCCCACACACATGTGAACACACATGCAAACACATATGTACACTACACATACATACAGATGAAAACAATTTCAGTTTCAGAAAGTATAGCTTTGACTAATTGATTCCATCTTTCTTTTTTTGGGGGGGGAGAGTCTTTTTGAGACAGGGTCTCCCTTTAGTCCCAGGTGGTCTGAAGCTCACTATGTAGACCAGGCTGGCCTTGAACTCACAGATCCACCTGCCTCTGCCTCCTGAGTGCTGGGAATAAAGGCATGAGCCACCATGCCGGGCTCCATCTTTCTTTTACAAAGATAGTCTTACAAGAATTCTCACTAAAGCTTTGGGGGTTTTGTTTGTTTGTTTCTGAAACTTCAGAGAAAAGATAGACTAATATAGAGGTCCAGCAGGCAAATAAGTAAATGATAAATATCTATGGAAAGCAGTACTAAATAATTTTACACAAGAAACATACATAGGCTTGGAAATACTAAGAGAAAAACAGCATGTTGTCAAGCCATATATAATATGTAGTTTGACCCTGTTTAGAGAAAAAGCCCACAATTTCTCTGCTTCTCCCAGATGGGCAGAGGAGGCTTTCTGTCAAGTACAAGCTGGTTCAAGCTATGCTGCATTGGGTTAAAAGCTCGGCCCCTTCTTTCCAGTCAAATGAGTCAGTACCCTGGGATGGACACACCTGAAAGAGAGGAGAGATGATGCTCTGGGGTCAAGATTCCTGCCCAGTGGGGCACAATCAACAGCCTCCATTTGGGGAGAGACCAGGGCTCATACCATGCCTTCATCTCACCACCACCAGCTGAGGAACTCCAGGCAAAGTTCTTCACCATCCATAAAATGAGTAAACCCACAGGAGGTGGGGAGATGGTTCTGCGGATAAAGCTGGACAAGGGATCCTCAGAGCAAGCTAGCTGGCCAAACCCAAATAGGGAACTCCAGATCTCAATATATAAAGTGGAAAGCAATCCAGGAAGATTCCTGATGTCAACCTGTGGCCTACACACACACACTCACCTGAACGCATATGCACCCACACATGAGTGTGTACCCATACAAGCAAGAACATGGCTACACATATACTGAACGTATGTACATATGCAAAAAAAAAAAAAAAAAGATAAAGAAAGAAAGCTCACAATGTGTGGTGGGAATTCAAGCCCAGTGTACAAAAGGCCAAGCCGAGCCCAGCAAATGTGAGCCTTCCCATGCCCTCCCAATTCTTGTAATCCAGCCCCAGCCGTATCCTGACCCAAGAGTCCTTCTGTCCTCCCTACCTGAGTGAGTCTCTTTCCCAGGAGTATTGTTCCCCCTGATCGCTCTTACTCCCCACTCCGAGAAACGACTTCCTCTCTCTGACATCTTCCAATACCTTGGGTGGGTCCCAGCACAAAACACTCCCCGTTGTGCTCCCCTGCCATCTCCCAAGTCCTTTATGGCCAGGCCACGTCCTTCCGACGTCCTGCGGTCAATCTGGTCAACCTGGAGACCTTCATCAGCCTCCCCTTCCCGTGCTCTGTCCTCCTCTCCTGCTCTAGCAGCAGGGGGGGTCGGTTCTTGAGAATGTGGCTCCCCAGACAGGATCCTCTACGACCCCCAGAACTCCTGACCCCTACGAATCCTCCAGAGCATCCTGGAGTCAGGACGCCCACCTTTTCGGGGGCACAGAGTACCTACGCTTGGAAGAAACCTGACCTGTAGTCTGTCCTCGGAGGAGAGAACTTCGCGTGCCCCAGTAACGTTCCCAAGGCCGCCGGACAGAAGCCAGCGAAGTCAGTGGACTTTTACTGTGCAAGCGAGCTTCCAGAGACTTCCGCCCCCAGCTTCTCGGCTGTGCGCCCGCCTGGGCAGCCAGGTGCATATTAGCGTACCCGTCCCTAGGTGGTATCTTTCCGCTTCCGCGGCTCCCAAAGCTGCGCCTGCTTCAGCGGAGGCTTCGGCCCCTCTCCCGCGGCCTGGGGCGTTGGCACCTGCGCGGGGAGCTCTCGGGGACCGGCCGGAGGCCCCTCGTTCTGGAGGCCTGGCTCCGAGGGGCCGCCCGGCGCCGGCTTGGGGTTCTTCTGCCCCATCTCGCCTTCTCGCCCAGCCCGAACTTGGGGAGGCTCCTAGGAGGACCCCGATCCACTCCTGACTGCGCTCCGAGCGGCCAGAGACAAGGCCGGATGAGACTGTCACGCTGCAGTCTGCTCGGGACCCCTCTGGGGCCACCGGCTAGCCCGCCCCCTCGGCATCCACCTCAGGCCGGACCGGGGTCCGCAGGCGGTGACCATTGTGCCCCCCACTGCCCAGCTCCAGTTAGCCACCACGGGTTTCCGAGAAACCACTCTACTGGCCGGCGCCGTCAGCACAAGCTCTCTCGGGCCCTGGAGAACCGCTCCAGCACTATTCGGCACAGAGACCACCGCCGAGGTCCTGGGACAGCTGCTCCTAGTTTTCCCACAATAAAAATGGGGCAACAGTGTTTTCTTGTTTGGATGGTTGGTTGATCTTGATGATGACGCACTACGCACCTCGCAGCACATGGTGGGTCCCTTCCCATCCTGGTCCAAAGAACTTTGAGACCTCTGGGAACAACTTTGTGTCTGCAGTTTTTGGAAAAGGGCTTGAAGCTCTCCACCTAGGGTAAAGAAAGGGGGGATGGGAGAGCTTTGTATGCTTTAAGGAGATGAAAAATTTTGCAATGCAGGTATATTCTGGAAAAAAAAAATCCTAAAATCCAAGATTTTCCAAGAAACAAAATTCAAGTGCCCTAATAAAAAACCATTTTCCATTGACTGTTGTGCTACAAACAATATGATTTATTGATTAATAACAATAATAAATTTTTGCATATGTATATATGTTTGGTATATGTGTATCCATGTTCTTGCTTGTATGGGTACACACTCATGTGTGGATGCATATGTGTTCAGTGTGAGTGTGTGTATGTATGTGAAGGCCACAGGTTGACACCAGGAGTCTTCCTGATGGCCATTTTATAGATGAAGGAACTAAGGCCTATAAAGTGACTCCCCAAGATTACAGACCTGTAAAAACAATGGGGTTAATTAAGTTAACGGAGTTAATTGAGGCCACTCATTTCATTCTCAATTCTATGTTTGGAGCTGCATTGCTCCCCTTTTGCCCAAAGGGGCGAGCCTGATGTGTCCGATTTGTAGTTTCTATACTTGGCGCTTTTTCCTTGGTACTGGTGATTTAAAAAAAAAAGGGGGGGGGGTGCAGATTGTTTTAACTGTGCTAAAGGAAACAGACAGGTGTTTAGTAGTCCCTGGCTTCAGAATAGGTTGTGGAGGGAAGTGGGGTGGGTGGGGGGAGGGGAGGCGTGGCAGGGAAGGAGATTCCAGCTGCTAGAGAGAATAGAGTATCCTAGGAAAGAAAGCCCAGGAAAGCCTGGAATTCGGCCCTTAAACTCGGGGTCGGAGTCAAACGCCGCTCCCCAAATACCCGACACTGCAAACCCTTTTGCTCCCAAGTGCCCAGCCCCAGGGCTGCCTGGCTCCGGCTCCGGCTCCGGCCACAGGTGGGACTGCCCCAGGAGGGTTCACCGGGCAGCCAGGGCAGGAGGGACCTGTGGGCAGACATACAGAGAGGCTTTCAGAAGGTGAGGCTGAAGACAAAGGTGGGGAGGAAGCACTAGAAAGAGGGGGGAGGACGGGAGCGGGGGAGGGGAACAAGGGAGCTATTCAGAGGGCCAGAGACCAGGGGAGGCCCCGGGGGAGGAGAGGGACAGACTAGGGAGAAAAGAGCCAAGCCAGGCAGACGGGCGAGGAACCGGGAAGGGGAGACTGAAACTGAGCATAAGAGAAGAGGGAAAGGGGAGAGGGAGAGAGGGGGGAAGGGAAAGGAGAGGAGGAAGAAAAGGAGGGGGGAAGAGGGAGGGAAAGAAGAGGGGGAAGGGGGAGGGAAAGAGGGGGGAAAGAGAAGGAGAGGGGGAGAGGGGAGGGAGAGGGGGAAGGGGAAAGAGAGGGGAAAGGGGGAAGGGAAAGAAGAGGGGGAGGTGGGAAGGGGAGGGAAGGGAGAGAGAGGGGGAACAGGAAGGAGGGGGAGGGGGGAAGGGAGAGAGGGGGAAGGGGAGGGAGAGGGGGAACAGGAGGAGAGGAGGAGGGGGTAAGGGAGAGAGAGGGGAAGGGGAGGGAGAGGGTGCATGCCCGGGAGAAACGTGGGCCCGCACAGAGCGGGAAGAGACGCGGGGAGGCCGAGGCCGGCGTCTGGGGCGGCGTGCTAAGCCTTTTCTTTCTGCTTTTGGGGTGGGCGGCGGATCTCCGCCGAGATAACCCAGCCAAGCCCCCGGCCTCCTGTCGCAGCAAGGGCCCGCAGCTGTATAAATACCGGGGGTGGGGGAGCCGGGCGGCGGCCCAGGGGTCAGCGACACCGGAGAAGGCTTTGCTGTCATTAGCTAATTGAGCCCCAGATGTTAAGAAAAGGTTACGTCCTCCTCCGGAGAGTTTTTCTTTTAAACACTTTACACAGAGTCCCCGGCCAAAAATGTCCAGGAGGATGCTTCCCTCCCGGCCGCCGCTCCCGCCCCGCGGGGAAACCCACGGGCCTGCCCGGAGGCGGCGGCGCGGAGCCCGAGACCCGGGGAGCCTGATCGTCCGAAGCTGCGGACCAGAGGCGCAGGCTCGGGGCCGGGGCCGCGGCGGGCGGCGGGGGCCCAGCCCAGCTCCTGAGGCTCAAGTCCGGCAGGACCCGCCCCGCAGCAGGGCTTTCATGGAACGGAGGGAGAGGGAGTCAGTTCCTGCCTCCCAGAGAAGGGAGCTGTGTGCCAGGCCCTTGGCATGTATTTACTAATTTAATCCTCACAGGAATCGAATGGATTTTTAAAAAAATCATTATTTTTAGTTCATAAAAGAGGAAAGAGTGTTGCCGAAGAACACTGCGCCCGGATGACCCCAAGCAGGACGACTACTGAAGGCCCCCTGCCTCTGTGCTCTCCTCCGCTGGCTTTGTCCCCCGCAGCCTCCCTCAGCACCACAAAAACCACCCGCCTGTGGCCCTGGCACGTGGAGGGGGGAGGGGAAACGATGCCAAGGGCGCGCCCGGCAGTGGCAAGAGCCGCAGGGTACTTGTGAAGGCTGGGGCTGGGCGAGCGTGCGCCCGGGTTGAGTTGCAGCTGAAGGAATGTTTACTTCCCCCTCCCCGAGGTGGGGCTCGGCGCTCAGAATAGAACCAAGCAAGTTGGAGCTGGAAGGGGCCCTCAAATGACGGGAGCCACCACTCTGGGGTGACAGATGTGGAAGCTGGGACCCAGGGGAGGAAGACGCCCGCCCCCCCCCACCTCGATGCAGCTTGCGGGGCAAAGCACACAGGACCCTACTCCCCTTTCGGTACATCCCCAAGGCAGAGGCTGTCACCCCGAGTGTAAGGACAAGGGAATCTAGTCTTGAAGATGATAAGTGGGTACAAGGTCCCAGTGTAGAACTGGTAAAGCTGGTTTCGAGCCCAGATCTTTGTGATTCCAATAAACTTTCCTTTCCATGCTTCCCAGACTATGAGGCTAAGGAGAAGAGATAGGGGGTCAGGAGAGACAGAGAGGAGAGGGGACACGCTGGACAAGACCGGCCTTGTACTTTTAGAAATCAGATCTGACTCCATGACCTCTGTGAATGGCTCTTTCCAGAATGCACTTTTGAAGACCAGGCAGCTGGCTGTTGGCCCTTCTGGACTGTAAAGGCCTTAGCATGCAGGATAACCCCGAATCCGTGAGCTCCCTCCTATTTCCTACTGGCAGAAGGCTCTGGGCAGGACAAGGGGCTTCGCTGCCTAGCTGGCTTCACAGAGGAAATGCTGTCCACTCCTGGCTGGGCCTCCCAGCCCAGCTCCAACAGAGACCCCAAAGGCTTTGTCCTCACACTCCTCCCCTTACCCAGCCCCATCTGCAGCCCCACCTCAGGCTTTTGTACCTTCCTACTGGCTCCATTTCACTCTTTTTTTTAAATTTTATTTACTTATTTATTTTTTGAAACGAGTTTTTTTTATTTTATTCATTTTTTATGTGTACGAATGTACTGTCTGCATGTAGGTCTGTGCACCCATGTCGTGCAATGCCGCGGAGGTCAGAAGAGGGCGTCGGATTCTCCTAGAACTGGAGTTCTGGAATTGGAGTTACAGACGGTTCTCAGCCGCCATGTGGGTGCTGGGGATTGAACCCAGATCCTCTGCAAGAGCAGTCGGTGCTCTTAACCGCTAGGCCATCTCTCCAGCCCCTACTTATTTATTTTTATGTGTATGAACGTACTGTCTGCATGTAGGTTTGTACACCTGTGTTGTACAATGTGGTGGAGGTCAGAAGAGGGTGTCTGATTCCCCTGGAACTGGAGTTAAAGATGGTTCTCAGCCCTCAGCCGCCATGTGGGTTCTGGGGATAGAACCCACGTCCTCTGCAAGAGCACTCATAACCACTAGGCCCCCCATTTCACTTTCATCCATAATGCACTCACCAGGCACCTACTAGTATGTGTCATTCCCATCAGGAGAAAACTACTAGGTGTATTAAGGATTTGCAACAGGGGCTAGAGAGATGGCCCAGTGGTAAGAGCACTGACTGCTCTCACAGAGGACCCAGGTTAGAGTCCCAGCACCCACATGGAGGCTCACAACCATCTGTAACTTCAGTTCCAGGAGCTCCAACATCTTCTGACCACCATAGTCATTGGAGGGCACACCTACCTATATGCAGGCAAAACACATAAAATAAAAACAGTGCATAAAATATTTTTTAAAAAAATTTGCAGCCGGGCGTGGTGGCACACGCCTTTAATCCTAGCATTTGGGAGGCACAGACAGGTGGATCTTTGTGAGTTCAAGGCCAGCCTGGTCTACAGAGCAAGTTCCAGGCCAGCTGGGGCTACGGGGAGACCTTGTCTCGAAAAGAACCCCCCATAAAAGAATTTGCAACGAGAATGCTATGTGTGGGATGACCACCGAGAGTGCGGAGGACACTGTGTGGGTTGGAGGACGATGTGTGGGATGACCACTGAGAGTGCGGAGGACGCTGTGCGGGATGACCACCGAGAGTGCGGAGGACACTGTGGGATGACCACTGAGAGTGCGGAGGACGCTGTGTGGGATGACCACCGAGAGTGCGGAGGACGCTATGTGGAATGACCACCGAGAGTGCGGAGGACGCTGTGCGGGATGACCACCGAGAGTGCGGAGGACGCTGTGCGGGATGACCACCGAGAGTGCGGAGGACACTGTGGGATGACCACTGAGAGTGCGGAGGACGCTGTGTGGGATGACCACCGAGAGTGCGGAGGACGCTATGTGGGATGACCACCGAGAGTGCGGAGGACGCTGTGCGGGATGACCACCGAGAGTGCGGAGGACGCTGTGCGGGATGACCACCGAGAGTGCGGAGGACGCTGTGCGGGATGACCACCGAGAGTGCAGAGGACGTTGTGTGTGATGACCACCGAGAGTGCGGAGGACGCCGTGCGGGATGACCACCGAGAGTGCGGAGGACGCCGTGTGTGATGACCACCGAGACTGCGGAGGCTACAATTATTGATAGAAACATTTCAATCAGGGTAAGACTGAAGCCAACCCTCACAGACCATCGTGGTCACGTACATGTCACCTGCAGTTCTGGGGTGGGTCTCCAGTCCTCCCCAAGAGAATACGGGTAAGAGTGCTGGGGAGAGATGGCGATCCTATACCCCTAGTCCTCTCCACTCTGCTGTGTAGGGTTGTGACTGGCCAGGTCCAGAAGGGATGCAGAGGCTGAGAGAGATTCTCCCAAGTAACAGGCAAGGCTGAGATCTGAGATTACAAGGGCTTCAAGGTGGGAGTGGGAAGAGGGTGCTGAGTGCTACTGATGGGTGTTTGAGCCTCTGGCATTATTTCTTTCTTTCTTTTTTTTTTTTTTTTTTTTTTTGGTCTTTTCGAGACAGGGTCTCCCTGTAGCCCCAGCTGTCCTGGAGCTCACTCTATAGACCAGGCTGGCCTTGAACTCACAAAGATCCGCCTGCCTCTGCCTCCCGCTGTGGCATTATTTTTTTTGGTCTTTTTGGGACAGGGTCTCCCTTTAGTCCGCGGAGCTCACTCAGTTCACTCTGTAGACTGGCCTTGAACTCACAGAGATCAACCTGCCTCTGCCTCCTGAGTGCTGGGATTACAGGCGTGACTCAGCAGCCCTTGAACAGAGTAGAGCCAGTTGGGCTCTGCCCAGCATGGGGAGCAGAGCTTAGCCTTGAACTTAAATAGCTTTGGTTTCAAGTCCTACTTCAGCCTGATCCTGTGTGGCCTCGGGCAAGGCTCTTGGTATCTCTGGGCTTCTTGTCCCCGTCTATTCTCAAGATAACATTAGTCAGCCTTTTCCAGGAGGGTCACTGAGGAAGTATTTGATGAACTCCTGATAGAAAGCACCAGACAGAACCTGGTCCATGGTTTCCCATTAATAAGCAATGGCTGACACTCTGATTATATAAGATAATTAATATATAATAGTAATAAAAGAGCCCTAATTGGTGTCCTCTAGGCTTCCTGGAGCCTGTCTGGGAAGTCACTCCCACAGTTGACCTACCATGAAAATGAGTTTTAAGGATCTGTGAAAATTGTCTGGGCAGTTCCCACCTCTTAAGGTCAAGGTTGGAGCCTGGGCCTCTCCGGCATGTGCTGCTGATGTAGCCCTCTGAGCACAGGGCTACTATCTGTCCTTCCACCATGCTGGTAGGGCCTGATCCATCTCTACAGTTTGCAAAGGCTGGAGGCCAGCTTGGAAGCCAGGCTAGTGAGGTCTGACTGAGCCTTCCTAGCCAGGGGGCAAAGTCACAGCCACCATTACCATAGTCAGCTTCAGTGCAGGGCACAGAGCACACCTGGAACCCATCAAGCCCAGCCAAGAACTTTTTCCCTCTTGGCACAAATAGAGCAAGTGGAAGGTTTGTTTTGACGACTTTAAATTGTACAGATTTTAGAGCCTGGGAATTGAAAGCCCCTGATGTCCTGATGGGCAAACCAGTAGAGGCAGAGGGCTGAGTAGCAAGAGCAGGCCCAGACTCGTGCCCGTTCTTCAGACCGCTGCCCAGCAGGCCTCTGACGCTGACAGCACAGATCGTGTAGCACGCACTGCAAGCATATTTGCTCCCTGTATGAGGACACCCAATGACTTACCTAAGGTCACTCATTTTGTATGTGGCAGATCTGAATTCTATAGCAGGCCTGTTTGACACCAAGGCCAATGGGGTTCACTCCAAGGGCTACCAAGGGTGCTGGGGGCGGGAGGGGGCTCTGAGTCACTGTCAGGAACACAGAGCACATAGACCTGCTGTAGCTCAGACCCTGTCCCTGGCCCCCAGAACAGCAGTCTGAGTATCTGTGCTAGGCTCTTCCACAGTCACCAGCTCCTGACCCCAGGCACTTATGCCCCCCAGGTCAGGGTCTGCTTGACCTCCATGGGAAGGGAAGCCTGTGAGCCTGGGGCTCCTGCCAAGGCCTAGAGAGATGAAAGGGAGCCTTGTCCTGCCCCATACAGGGTTCACTCTCTCTAGCTGCCCAGTCTCAGCAGACCAAGGCCAGACATTTGGGCTTATAGAAGAGCACCTTTCACCAGGGCAGGGTCCTTTGAAGTTCCCAGGCCCAGTCCCAAAAGTTTATAGCTGTAGAAACCGAGGCCTAAAGTGGACGAACTATCAAAGGCCACACAGTGAGCTAATAGTGGATCCAAGCAAGAATTCAAACACCGCCCTTGTCCCCTAGGCCTTCTCCTCTTTTCCAGAAACCTAGGCCTCTCCCTCCCTCCCTCGTGGACGTGTAGCCACAGCTGTGCTCCCTGACCCCTCTTCACTTCAACTGAGGGATCAGAAATAAGTGCTCACTGGGTAGTCTCCGCTTTGCACTTCAGTCGTCTTGACTGCCCAACGCAGAGGGAGCTGTATTGACAGGCAGTGGTATCTGTTCCTGGGAGTGGTCAAGTGGAGTCTGGATGCCCACAAGATGTACAGATTGCAAAGGGACCCTGCTGTCTGAGAAATAATCCCTCTAGATACTCCCAGCTGATGTGGCTGGGTGAGTCACGGCCTGGGCCAACCCAAGTAAATGTGGGACCTTGAAAAAAAGAGGCCCAGAGGACCAAAGTGCCACCACTACTATCTCATCCTTGAGAGGCTGGCATCTACTAGAGAGAAGCCATCAGTCAGTCCTCCAGTCCTCTCACACAGCCGCCACCACTAGGAGTTTGTACTCTCAAACCCCAGCAGCCTGTCCTGTAGGAAGGCAGTCCAGCAATGTGCAGGCCCAAAGACCTGATTCCATTGTCCCCTGCACCCTGAGACACAGACCCATGGCTACATCGGAGGATAAAATCATAGAGGTTGGCAGCCCTCTAGGAAAGGACTCAGAGACAGCTCTCCTAGGCTAAACTGGCAGCGGGTTTGTTAGACTCAAGGACGCTGGCCTAGGGTGGTGTGGTCCAGTGCCACCCGAAGGCTGAGACCTGTAAACATCCGAGAGGTGAACACTGAAAACAGTAGCCTTCCTTTCTCTGGGGATGGGATGGGCACTGCCAGATGGACAGACCTAATGAAGAGGCACAGTCACCAGAGGATGGAGCCCAGGCTCCTGACTGTTGACCCATCAACCCTGGACCCTGATCCTTCCCTGACCAACACAAAGAAGAGCTGACACACTGAGTCAGGATGAGAGGCTAATTCAACTTCTGGAAATACTCACTCCCACCTCGCAGCCCCCATGCTGCGGCCTCTCCTTGCTGGAAAGGTGAACTAACTGGTCTGAAGTCACACAGTGCCTTAGCAGTTGAGCCAGGCAATAAAAGTGCTCTGAATGGCGACTTGTGGGCCCTCCCCTGTCAACCTGTCACAGCCACCCCTGTTTCTCTGGTAGTTGTGAAGTTGTTTTCTCAGATCCCCACCACCACACACACCTGTTGGGGGGAGATGGAGGCAAGGTGCTCTCCTCCAAGCAGCCTCTCCTCCTCCACAGCTCATCCAAAGTCTCTGCTCCTTCCCTAGTCCCAGCCCCCAAAGGATCCTGGCTCTCTGGTTTTTGTCAGGCCTGAGAGGCTGGTGAGATTGATTTATGAGAGGAGCCCCCCCCACCTCATCCTGAGCTCTCGGTCCTCCTCCCTCCCTTCCTCTTCCTCCCTCAACTCCTCCCCTGCCTGACTGCTCAGTTTTCCACAGAGTTAGGATTTCCCTGGGGCTGGGGGCTCCAAGCCAAGAACAATACCAGACTGGTTCCCCCACCTCTCCTACCCCTCCCATTCCCCTCCAACTCTCTCACCACCCCATGGCCCTCTTCGGTTAAGAGGAAGGGTTGAGAGGAGAGGTCTAAGCCCAGCCTGATCCCCAAGGATGGGCTGGGAGCAAGGTTCTTCTCACCAGAGATCAAAAGGGTCCCCTCTCATGCTCTGAGAAGTGCCTGTCGGGGGGCTCCTCTGTTGGGAACTACACAGAGAAGTTGGAAGCCCTCGCGGAGGTCAGGGGAAGGCAAAGAGGATCTTGAGAGCTCTGATGTAGCATAGGAGTGAACAAGCCTGAGACCCGCGTTCTGAGGGGCAGGCCAGGAAGCTTTGGGAAACCACGTGGAGAGAAGCAGAGAGGATTCCGGGAGGCTCTGAGACTTCACTAATGGAGGTGGTGGGGAAGAAGCTCTCCCCTCGAGGTTAGGGGGCTCGGGAAGGGTAAGGAGGGGTCATGGGCTAGAACACAAAGTGGGATTGTTATGGAAAACAGTCCCGAGTGGTGAGCACTGTCTGAACAGCACGGTGTCTGCAGACCCCCAGGGTGGCTCTAGGAGAGGAGCCTAGGCTAGGACAGATACATTCAGCCTGACTGAGACTGCTGTCTCTGGTCTAGAGGGGAAGGACCTGTGGTGGCATGACAAAGACCCCTGTTTTCTCTTAGAAGAGTCTCCCAGCTACGGATAGAGAGACAGCTAGACAGGAAGCTAACGCTAGATGAGGAACCCCCTGTCCTGTGCCCTCTGGGTCTGCCCTCAGTCTCCTCCCCACTCCTCATCCCTCTCCAGGTAGCATGAACCTGACCGATCCCTCTGAAGCTGCATCTCTCGCACAGAGGTTCCTTTGATGGGTGCTTTGCTTCTCTGCTCACCTTCCCCTGCTGGGCTCGTGAGCCCTCTACTGCCACCCCCTTCCCCTTTGACCTGTGCCTGTCTCTGGCTCTGACTGGAGAGGAAGCATTCTGCACAGTCCCAGTCCCTGGCAGTTGTACTCAGAGTGACCCACGGGGAAGAAATGCCTTCCCTTTAGTACAAAGAACGAGAACCTGTCTTTCCCTGGCACCCCCAAAGCCTCAGAAAGGGACTTCTCACCTTGCCCAAGCCAGACTTACTCCTGTACTCCTTGGCTGAGCACTGAGCATGGGCCTTAAAAGGGAAACAGGAGCCAGGCGTGGTGGCACATGCCTTTAATCCCAGCACTCAGGAGGCAGAAGCAAGTGGATTTCTGTGAGTTCAAGGCCAGCTGGGGCTAAAGAGAGACCCTGTCTCAAAAAGATCAAATAAATAAATAAATAAATAAATGAATAAATAAATAAATAGCGAGAAACTTGTTTGGGGAACTCTGGGGACAAAGGACAGGGATGTGGCCGAGCCTCAGCAGCCTCAGAGGGTGCCTGATGGACTAGGCTCCTCCCTCCAGGTCAGGCGGGATGGGTGGCGGGGGCAGCGGGCCTCCCCCTCCTCTGCTAACGCAGGTAGCCCACAGGTGTCAGGACAGGGAAAGCAGAATGACCCATGGTATCCCAAAGCCAGGTCTCCCCTGCGGGCACACCATGGAGTCCTGCTTAACCCTCCCTGCCTCAGCCGGGGCCAACCGCCTCCACTCCCTTTGCACCCCGGCTCCAGGCCAAATCTGGCCAATTTGTTCTGAGACAGGGCTTTGGTTTCATAGCCTCATTTGAATGATTTCCAACAGAATTCTTGCCTCCTCCACTGCAAACCTCTGCACACTCCTCCCCCACCCCGCCTCCTGCTCTGCCAAGGCTGATGAAGGGGAGCCATAACACACACACACACACACACACACACACACACACACACACACACGTGATACTGCCATCCCTCCCCTGTCCCACACACTTTGGACTTCCACACTGCTCTCCTCAGGGAGTCCCAAAGAGAGGCCCCTGACTGCTGCCATCTCTGTGTCGCAGGGTTAGACCACGGCCAGAGCTTGGGCTCTGCTGGCCATGGAGGCTCAACTACCCATACGGCCGGGAGCAGATGATGCTCACAGTAGAGAGCTGTCCCTCACAATATAGTACCATTCACTATCCAGTACCCCTCACTATCCAGTACCATTCACTATCCAGTACCATCCACTATCCAGTACCCCTCACTATCCAGTACCCCTCGCTATCCAGTACCATCCACTATCCAGTACCATCCACTATCCAGTACCATCCACTATCCAGTACCATTCACTATCCAGTACCATCCACTATCCAGTACCCCTCACTATCCAGTACCCCTCACTATCCAGTACCATCCACTATCCAGTACCATCCACTATCCAGTACCACTCACTATCCAGTACCAT
>VZQC01000411.1:479514-535638 GCA_009823505.1 Rhizomys pruinosus
GGGTGTCAACTTGACTGGACTAAGGAACAAATAAGAGAAAAGGGTCTTCTGATTGGACCACCTCAACCCGGATGGCCCACCCCAAATGTGGGTGTTACCTTCTGCCGGCAGGCAGTATTTAAGGCCACAGCAGCGGGAGCTGGTCCCTTTTTTTCCTCCTGCGGCTTGCTTCTCTCATCTGGTGAGTTTGTCTTGCTGCTGTGATCAACCTTTCAGATCCCAGCGTGTACTGAGACTGGCAGATCTCCTGGAATCCATTTGGGCCTTCAGCACTAGACTGGGACTCCTGAGACATCCAGCCTTGTAGACTGAGCGGTTCCCTGGATTCCCGGCCTCTCCAGTTCGGTGCTACTGTTGAGCTCCGTCACGTGAGCAAATCAATAAATTGTATATAGTTATATATACTCATCCTGTTGCTTCTGTTTCTTTAGAGAACCCTGACTAATACAAGTACCATCCACTATCCAGTACCATCCACTATCCAGTACCATCCACTATCCAGTACCATTCACTATCCAGTACCCCTCACTATCCAGTAGCATTCACTATCCAGTACTCCTCACTATCCAGTACCCCTCATTATCCAGTACCCCTCACTATCCAGTACCATTCACTATCCAGTACCATCCACTATCCAGTACCCCTCACTATCCAGTACCATTCACTATCCAGTACCCCTCACTATCCAGTACCATTCACTATCCAGTACCATCCACTATCCAGTACCCCTCCCTATCCAGTACCATCCACTATCCAGTACCATTCACTATCCAGTACCATTCACTATCCAGTATCATTCACTATCCCCAGTACCCCTCACTATCCAGTACCATCCACTATCCAGTACTATTCACTATCCAGTACCATTCACTATCCAGTACCATCCACTGTCCAGTACCATTCACTATCCAGTACCATTCACTATCCAGTACCCCTCACTATCCAGTACCCCTCATTATCCAGTACCCCTCACTATCCAGTACCACTCACTATACAGTAGCATTCACTATCCAGTACCCCTCACTATCCAGTACCCCTCACTATCCAGTACCATTCACTATCCAGTACCATTCACTATCCAGTACCCCTCACTATCCAGTACCCCTCACTATCCAGTACCCCTCACTATCCAGTACCATTCACTATCCAGTACCATTCACTATCCAGTAGCATTCACTATCCAGTACCCCTCACTATCCAGTACCCCTCATTATCCAGTACCCCTCACTATCCAGTACCACTCACTATCCAGTACCATTCACTCTCCAGTACCACTCACTCTCCAGTACCACTCACTATCCAGTACCCCTCACTATCCAGTACCCCTCACTATCCAGTAGCATTCACTATCCAGTAGCATTCACTATCCAGTACCCCTCACTATCCAGTACCCCTCACTATCCAGTACCCCTCACTATCCAGTACCACTCACTATCCAGTACCACTCACTATCCAGTACCACTCACTCTCCAGTACCACTCACTATCCAGTACCACTCACTATCCAGTAGCATTCACTATCCAGTAGCATTCATTATCCAGTACCATTTACTATCCAGTACCCTTCACTATCCAGTACCATTCACTATCCAGTACCATTCATTCTCACTGGCCTTGACGCATTCCTTGTCCTTGGAGTGCCAAGAGCTGCATTTTGGATGCCATGGCATCAGGGGAAAGTCATTCTTGGGGCGAGAGAGATAGCTCAGTGGTTAAGAGAATTAGAGTTCCCAGCACGCACATGGCAGCTAACAACCTGGAACTCAAGTTCCAGGGGATCCAGCACCCTCTTCTGGCCTCTTTGTTCATTGCACACATGGGTGTACATGCAAGTAAAACACTCATAAAATAAAAACAAACATTTTGAAAAGAAAGCCATCCTAAAAAAAAAAAAAATCCATCCTTATGAACAGCCATACTTGTGGGGAAAAAAATCACAGGCATCCTCCAGGATACTGTTTCACACTTCCTAACACTACTCCATAGCCACATTGTGCAGACTCCATGCGTGCTCCTTGCCTCTTCAGAAATTCGATCCTGACCCAGCATCAGACCCCCAGGAGTGGGAGGTTCCTTTCCTCAGGCTATCCAGAAGATAGGCAGAGGGGAAAAAAAAAATCACTAGTTCACAGAAGTAGAGGGCCCAGAGATACTTAGCAGATTGTCTAGGAGCACACAGCGGGAGCAGAGGCCAGGCCCCAGGAGCCACAGGCCTTCATGCCTACCTCCTCCAGCCTAGGGCCTAAGGCGCAGCCCTCTGCACACCCCTCCCCTGAGAGTAGATGCAGGTCCACGAATCCGCTGCACAGCTCAGGTGTGTCATTTCCTGAGCCCTCAGGTGGGGCCAGGGCTGGGCTGGCCCTGCTGGCATCCGTTCAGCCTCTTCGTTCCACTCACGCAGCATCAGGGCTCCTGGCAGAAGTCTGTGTGTGGAGCTGGAGTCCTGATGTGAGTCAGACGGAACAGTGCTGCAGTGCTCCCACGTGGGGCAGCCTCCAGCTTCCTCCTTGGGGAGGACCTCCACGCTCAGAGCTCCTCCCGAAGACACAGCTGGTGGGGAGCAGAACCCTGAGTTCAGGGGCTGGAGAGATGGCTCTGTGGTTCTCAGGATCAAGGGGTTTGACTTCTGGCCTCTGCAGGCATTGTACAACATGGTGCACTCTGTGCAGACACACACTCCAACACACAGAATAAAAATAAATAAATAAGAATCCTGAATTCAAACCCAGGCTTTAATTTTACCAGATTTGGGGAAAGTTACTTCCTTGAAACTTACTTTCCTTATGTGTAAAACAGAGTCATCCTTGCGAGGTTGCTATGGGGATAAGTCTATGTGTGTGTGTGTGTGTGTGTGTGTGTGTGTGTGTCTGTCTGTCTGTCTGTCTGGTGTGTGTCTGTCTGTCTGTCTGTCTGTCTGTGTCTGGTGTGTGTGTCTGTCTGAAGTCCAGAGGCTGGAGAGATGGTTCAGCAGTCACGAGCATCTGCTGCTTCTGTAGAGAACCCAGGTTTGGTTCCCGGCACCTACATGGCAGCTCACGTCTGTCTTTAACTCCAGTTCCAAGGGACCTGTTTGACTTAGCACCAGGACTTTTTCTGGCTTCCGTTGGCCTTGCATGCACTTTATATAAATGCAGACAGAACATGAAATGAACATAATATGAAAATATACAAACATATAAATAAACATAAAATGAAAAAGAAATAAAGATTTTTTTTGGAAACAGTCTAGTACAGGGGCTGAGGAGGTGACTTGGGGAGTAGAGTACTCATGCTGAAGCATGAAGATTTGAGTTCAGATCCCAGCATCTCTGTCAAAACCAGATGTGGCAGCATGCATCTATAACCCCAGCTGGGTGGCAGAGCCAAGGGACTCACTAACCAGCTCATCTAGCCAGGTTCAGTGAGACATCCTATCTAGAAATGAGGTGGAGAGTGATTTGAGGGGGACATCTCAACAGCAGCCTCTGGTTCCAGCTACCCCAGGGGGCAGGAGGGTTTCAAGCTTCAGACCAGCCAGTACAACTTAACAAAATGCTGTCTCGGAATTTAAGAAGAATCTCTTTCCAGTCCTAGCTTCCAAAATGACAACAAACAACAAAAATAAACCATTGTGTCACAAAGGGTCATGGCCATGCACAGCACATCCACTGCACAAACTGTAATGCCTGGCCAAGGACAAGGCTGTTAAAAAGTTAAATATTTGGGGGCTGGTGAGATCGCTCAGTAGTTAAGAGTTTATACTGCTTTTTAGGAGCTGGAGGGATGGCTCAGCATTTAAGGGTACCAGGGGCTCTTACAGCGGACCTGGGTTCGAGTCCCAGCACCCACATTGGGACCCACCTGTTATTTCAGCTCCATGAGGGGATCCAAGAGCATACACATGCCCCCCCCCACACACTTAAAAATAATAAATGTCTGTGGAGGCCAGAGGTGATGGATCTCCCTGTAGCTAGGCAGTTGTGAGCTACCCAGTATGGTAAGAACCAAACTCAGGTCCTCTGCAAGAGCAGTGTGTGCTCTTAACTGCTGAGCAATCTCTCCAACTCCTAAAATGTTTGTTGTTTTGTAACATAGCTTCGAACACTGCCATCAGAGGCATTTCTGAAGCACCCACACTACGTGCTTCTGAAGCTCTGTGTGGGGCTGTTACCTCATAAGCAGGGTGCTGCAGTCTGTCTTGCGAAGCCCAGAAAGACTCAATCAGATTTAGACCGGCTGGTGCTGCCCCACTGCCTCCACCAAAGCCCACATGTAGAGCCGGATTCTTCAGGATGGAAGAAAAACCATCTTCTTAGAAAAATGAAATTGCTTAAGCTTTAAAAAATCTTTTAAAGTTTTTTTAAAAAGGACCAAGTGGTGGAGCACTTGCGTAGCATCCACAAAACTCCAGGTTCAATTCCTGGTGCCGCAAAAAAAAAGTACAGGGCACAGTTATTCCTTTCATTTATTCTATGTTCAAGGCTATCACAAGCACAGTTGAGGACCAAGTGGCTCCAGTTGAGTCAAAAGTCCAGCTATTCAATACTGCAGGTGTCTGTGACAAGTTTCCAGTCCACTTTTCCTCCATGTGAAAACAGGTGTACGTGGTGGAAAGAAAAAGGGACAAGAGAATGTAAAGAAGCAGTGGGAGGGGAGTAGAGACCCCACTTCCGGCATCCTCTAGACCTGGCAAGCCGCACTGAGGTCCAGTGACCCCCTCTCCCGGCATCCTCTAGGCCTGGCAAGCCGCACTGAGGTCCAGTGACCCCACTCCCGGCATCCTCTAGGCTTGGCAAGCCGCACTGAGGTCCAGTGACCCCCCCCATTCCCGGCATCCTCTAGGCCTGGCAAGCCGCACGGAGGTCCAGTGACCCCCATTCCCGGCATCCTCTAGGCCTGGCAAGCCGCACGGAGGTCCAGTGACCCCACTCCCGGCATCCTCTGGGCCTGGCATGCCGCACTGAGGCCCAGTGATCCCCACTCCCGGCATCCTCTGGGCCTGGCAAGCCGCACGGAGGTCCAGTGACCCCACTCCCGGCATCCTCTGGGCCTGGCAAGCCGCACGGAGGTCCAGTGACCCCACTCCCGGCATCCTCTGGGCCTGGCAAGCCGCACGGAGGTCCAGTGACCCCACTCCCGGCATCCTCTGGGCCTGGCAAGCCGCACTAAGGTCCAGTGACCCCACTCGCGGCATCCTCTGGGCCTGGCATGCTGCACTGAGGTCCAGCTCCAAGGGAATCCGGCCTGCTCCCCTTTCCTCCCAGGACCCTTCTTGGGTCTCTGAGATTCATTCTCCACAACAAGCAGCTCTTTTTTTGTTAGCAGAACTGGGTGCCCTGCCCACTGACACCTGGCCCAGAGAGAAAGAGGGTGGGCTGGGGGGAGCTCCAAAGCTAGCTCACGCCCATCTGCACCCTGATGCAACTTTGTCTGCTCAAGCCTTGGAAAATCCCCAAGGCCTTGGCAGTGGGGCAGGAAGCAGGAGCTTCGTAAGCATGGTCTAGAAGGTTGTGCCAGTGCCCAGGGGCCACAGGAGCCCAGGGTCCACCATGTTATCCGTCAGCCCCTCAAACTCATACTTCTTTTTTTTTGAGACAGGGTCTCTCTATAGCTCCAGCTGTCCTGGAACTCACTCTGTAGACCAGGCTGCCCTTGAACTCACAGAAATCCACCTGCCTCTTCCTCCCAAGTGCTAGGATTAAGTGTGTGTACCACCACACCTGGCTTAAAGACAGTTCTTAGCTGCCATGTGGGTGCTGGGAATCAAACCTGGGTCCTCTGCAAGAGCAGTCGGTGCTCTTAACCGCTGAGCCATCTCTCCAGCACCAAACTCATCCTTCTTTTAAACAAACCCAAGCACAGGTACTTTAGATGATTCCCTCCCAGGACATCTATGTGCTTTTCTTCTTGGAAGCCTCTGTATTTCTTTCCATCATCTTGTCATCCTCAGCCACCAGGTAAAGTGGGTGTTCTTTGTTTTAGAGATGATGAAAGTCAGGAAGGCTGAGTGAATCCCCTAAGACTCCATACATCCCAGGCACTAAAACCCAAGTGATCTGCAGCTGGCCTTGGGTTAGGGTTAGGGGTGAGCGCCTCTGCTCCTGCTTTCCACTGCAGGGCCCTCCTTCCTACCAGGCTGACTGAATGCTACTTGCTTCCAGGCCACCAACTGGTCTTTCCTTCCCCTGGTATAGCACCCACCACTTTCCAGGGTGCTGATCAGGCCTTACCACTTGAATACCAACTTCAGCCCTGACAACTGGTTTGTTCATAGAGGTACGGGGTTAGGACATTCAGGAGACAATGGAACAGAGGACAAAGGGAAGATCTCCCAAATCACCATTCGCCTTTATCCTGGGCTGGCTATTTGAAAGTATTTCCCTGGAAATCAAGGGAGAAGCGCAAGAAAGGAATCAGAATGCTGAAAACCGTTCTAGGTTGCCTCTGTATAGAGAGAGGGATGTCTGTGTACAGAGGGTGTTGAGCTCAGGCTTGGATTGCTATCATCTATCTATCTATCTATCTATCTATCTATCTATCTATCATCTGTCATCTGTGTGTGTGTGTGTGTATCTGTGTCTGTCTGTGTCTGTGTGTCTGTGATAAGGAGAGAGGATGGGGCAGAGCATATTCTACCTACCATGGTAAAAAAATATCTTGGGGCTGGAGAGATGGCCCAGCTGTTAAGAGCACCGACTGCTCTTGCAGAGGACCCGGTTTGATTCCCAGCACCCACATGGTGGCTGAGAACTGTTTTTAACTCCAGTTCCAGGGGAATCTGACGCCCTCTTTTGACCTCCGCGGCATTGCACGACACGGGTGCACAGACCTACATGCAGACAGTACATTCATACACATACAAAAATAAATTTAAAAAAAGATTTTAAAAAATATCTATGGCACATAATAGATATATCTACAGGGAAGAATACAGATAATTCATCTGTCTTTTCTTATTAATTTCTCCAGACCTAAATATAGGAATTCATTTGTTGATCTATCAAATACCTATCCATTTATCATCTAGTCTCCTATTCATCTAGCCATCCTGCCGTCTGACCATTCCCCCTCTACTACTATTCACCTATCTTTCTTTTTTGTCTTTTCAAGACAGGGTCTCCTTGTAGTCCCAGCTGTCCTGGAACTCACTCTGTAGACCACGCTGGCCTTGAACTCACAAAGATCCGCCTGCCTCTGCCTCCCAAATGCTAGGATTAAAGGCGTGCACCGCCACGCCCAGCTCACCTATCTTTCTACCCACCCATTCATTCTCCTATTCATTTATCTTCTCATTTATGCTCATGTCCATTGATCTTTCCATTCCTTCATCCATCCTTCCATCTGCTCACTTATTCGTCTTCTCCTTTACCCATTGTGTGAGCTTTTCCTGCAGAGTCATGACCAAATATCTGTACCCCAGACAGGGTACCAATGACGGACCAAAGAGACAATTCCGTTCAGTTCTGGCTCAGTGAGCTGCTGACTTGATTGGGTTTACCGCAGGAGCAGAAGTGAAGGATGATTCAAAGGCAGCCGTACTACCTCAAACCCACTCTGGCATGGGTGGAGCCCCCTGCACAACTTATAGGCACTCCCAGCAGAGTAGCCCATCCCCAGCAATTGTCACTGCTTACATCACCTTGGGAAAGGGCCTCTGAGTCTTGGGAGCTTCCTGAGCCTCACAAATTCAGTTACTCCCTGAGGATTATGAGGGTCTTTCCTCCTTCTAGGAGGGAAGGTTTCAGTAAAGAAGAAATCACTACACAACACCACAACACCCTTCCACCCATCCATGCATCCACCCATGCCTTCATTTTTCTCATCCATGTACTCGCTTGTCTATATTTCGACTCACCCTAACATTCGTCGACTCACCCACCCCTTACCTGTCTCTGTCTGCTCTTGTACCCATCACCCATGCACCCAACCATTCTTTATTCATAGTCACAATTTTGTCTATTCCTTTGTCCTTCCTTCCATTTATCTTCCAACTTAGTAATTTCTTTTTTTTTTTTTTTTTTTTTTTTTTTTTTTTTTTTGGTATTTTTTGAGACAGGGTTTCCCTTTAAGACCAGCTGGCCTGGAGCTCACTCTGTAGACCAGACTGGCCTTGAACTCACAGAGATCCACCTGCCTCTGCCTCCCAAGTGCTAGGATTAAAGGCGTGCGCCACCACGCCTGGCCAACTTGGTTATTTCTTTACATTTCCATTTATCTGCTTGTCCATATACATAATATGTATGTATTTTACCCATCCAGACACTATAGCCTCTTATTCAGCAAGTCATTCATCTACTAAATCATTTGTACTAAATAATCAGTGAAGTTCCTGGCTTGGTTATGGTTGTAGTTTTTTTTGGGGGGGTTGTTTTGGTTTTTTTGGGGGGGGTTTGGTCTTTTTGAGACAGGGTCTCCCTGTAGCCCCAGCTGGCCTGGAACTCACTTTGTAGACCACGCTGGCCTTGAACTTCTTGTACACACTTGATCACTGCTTGCCTCCTCACGTGCTGGGATTAAAGGTGTACGCCAGCCACCACGCCTGGCCACCACTTACTAATTCCATGGCTTGGAACAAGTTATGTAGCTGCACTTAGCTGAGCTTCTCAGTCTGTGAAATGGCAGTAGTAAGAGCACCTACCTCACAAAGTTGTTCTGCAGATTAAATGAATTACCAAATGGGAACACCTAGAATGACAGCCAGCACAGTTAGCACTCAGCATAGTATCAGTCATTCACGCCACAACCTTTGTGAACTCCAACCTTGTGCCAGATCCTGAGAAGAGGGGCGCTAACGCAGGGAGTGAGTTAGACAGGAGGGAGGACAGAGAATCGCAATGAAGAGAACGGGACACACAAAAGAGAGGGGGAAGCAGAGCTGGAGAAGGATAAAACAACAACGCGGAGGAATGAGGAAGGAAAGAAAAACAGGAAAAACCCGGGGAAGAAGGACCGGAACAAGCAAAAAGAAAAAAGAAAGAAAAATAAAAAAAAAATGACAACGACGCGGAACGCGGACCCTTTCAAGAATCGCCAGCCACGCATTTCTAGTTCTTCCCCCGGCACTCTCCCCTCACCCTCCTTTTCTTCCCCTTCCCTCCCCCCTCCTCCCCCCTCCCCTTCCCCTCCCCCCTCCCCTCCCCCCCTCCCTCTCCCCTCCCCTGTAATCTTCCTCTCTCTTTCTCTTGGGCAGCCTTGTCTACCTAATTTCCTCCCTGATCCGGATGTTGCAGCTGCCGACTCCTGCTCAGGCCCCAGTCTTGAACCACAGATCCATGCTTGCTTATTAGGCATCTCTGCTTAGATGCCTCAGACTGAACTCATTACTTTTCCTGGACTTCCTGCGACCATAAATGACACTGACATCCACAGAATCACTTAGGCTTAGACATCTACTCTGTCTTCTCTCCCATATCCCTCCATCGATAAACACACTTCCTCCTGCCATCTCCAGCTAGAACTACTTGCCTTGCACCTAGACTGTGGCATCCTCTTTTGCTGTCCCATCACCACCCCTGTGTCCTCCAGTCCATCCCACACCTGTTATACTCCACTTCCCCAAGCCCTATTTCCATGATGCCACTCTTTTTTTTTTATCTTTTCTTTTTTTTTTGAATAAACTCTTTTATTATTATTTTTTTCTGTGTATGATGTACTGTCTGCATATAGGTTTGTCCACCCGTGTCCGTGCAATGCTGTGGAGGTCGAGAGGGTGTCGGATTCCCTGAACTGGAGTTTTCCTGGAATTGGAGTTTAGACGGTTCTCGGTGCCATTGTGGGGTGCTGTGGATTGAACCGGGTCCTCTGCAAAGCAGTTGGAATCTTTAACCACTAGACTATCTCTCCAGCCCCTTTTTTTTTTTTTAAGACAGGGTCTCCTTAGCCCAGCTGTCCTGGAACTCACATTGTAGACCAGGCTGGCCTTGAACTCACAAAGATCCTCCTGCCTCTGCCTCCCGAGTGCTAGGATTAAAGGCGTGTGCCACCACGCCCGGCTGATGCCACTCTTATAGTACATCAGTGACCCCTGGAACACCCCATCTCACCCAGCCACTTGTTCTCCTCTAGTGGACGTATGGGCTCCTTGAGAGTGGTCATTTATCTCCATTGCCCAAAGCTGAGTCTGGCAGAAGAGACCTCAGTGAAGGTTTGTGGAAAGCATGCATTATTTCAGTAAATTATTATTTTTTAATTTTTTTTATTTTATTTCTTTATGTGTATGAATGTACTGTCTGCATGCAAGTTTGTGCACCCGTGTCGTGCAATGCCGCGGAGGTCAGAAGAGGGCGTCGGATTCCCCTGGAACTGGAGTTCTCCTGGAATTGGAGTTTCAGACGGCTCTCGGCCGCCATGTGGGTGCTGGGGATCGAACCCGGGTCCTCTGTAAGAGCGGTCGGCGCTCTTAACCGCTAGGCCATCTCTCCAACCCTATTTCAGTAAATTAAAAGGTGAGAAACTCTGCTGAGAATGGAAGCAGGTGCCACCAGGAGCTTGAGTGGCAACAAGATCTGCTCTGGCTGCTGAGTGGGAATGTTTCTGGAAATCAACCAAACAAGAAAAGGGTGGTTACAACCACTGGAATGGGGATGTTTGCCTAATCTGCAGTGAACAAAAACAGCAGTGAAGCCTAGATGGCCCCGGGGTCGGGAGATGGTGTTTGGGGACCAGAAATGTTTGAAACAGGACAGAAGGAGGGGTGCTGGGAGCCTAGGTTATCGGAGTTGCGGTCCGGAAGGAGCGGCTAGTGTGCTCTATGCGCGGGGAGAACAGGAGGCCCGCGTCTGCGTGTGAACGCCATGAGGTCTGCAGGGTACCACGTCCCAGAAGCCCAACTGTGACTGCGCTGAGGAAGGGCAAGAAGAAGATGGGAAGACTTCAACAGTGGATGTGGCTTCAGAGAAAGTAGAGGGAGTCGGTCGCTGGGAAACTGTGGCATGGGACGGCAGCGGGCCGTGGCTATTGGGGAGGGGCGGGGAGAGCTGGCTCCAGTTCCCCCACCTCCCTGCCCACCGCCCTTGCCTGGCCCCCCGAGGCATGCACTGTGTCTCCCACTTGCTCCAAGCTCAGTGTCCAGAGCAGGGACACTGGAAGAAAGTCTGTCTTCTACCCCCTTTGTCCTCTCGGTCCCAGGCAGGCCAGGCCTTTGTGAACTGATGTCATGGTAAACCTCTAGCCAGATCTTGAGTCTGTTTTCATTCCTGCTCCATGAGATGGGAATAACTAATGAGAAACAGAGAGGGACAGAGAAGAGCAGCAGGGAGAGAGCTGCCTACCTGTCCATTCTAGGCTCCTGCTTCAAGCTTGCATGATTTTCCACTTCTGGGCTGTGCTCTGGGCAAGGATCATCAGTTCTCAGCTGCCTAGCTCCTCTGCTCTTGCTTCTATCCGAAGGACAAACACTGAGGAAGGCCTTGCTTTGTATGCAAAGCCTACTCTGAAGGTGGGTGTTACTCTAGGCGACATCAGGTGCAGCATTTACGGGTTCTCTGGGTCCCCTTTAGGTTACCCTGAAAGAACACAGAGTTGGGGACAAGTAAGGCTGGACTTGGATTTGGACTTTGCAGTGACTCCTTTTTGACCTTGGGCAAACTAATTCATTTATATGAGCTCCTCTGTAGAGAGGGGAGTAAGGAATAGCATGTACTCGTGAGCACTTGTAGACAGACAGATGTTCCTTGCAGGAGAATAAAGCTGGGGGCTGTGGAAGCCAAAGGGCAAGCCTAAGGAGTACTGAAGAACTGCTGGAGCTGTGCCCAGGACTGGCACTCTGGGCTGTGGGAAGCGGGTACGGATTATGGGAAAGAGAAAGCTTGGTCGACACTGTATGCTCATGACCCTGTGCGTTCCTCATTCTCTGAGTTGGTGCCTGGGCCCCTGGGCTGCCCTGCCTCAGAGCCTTTGAGAACACTACTCCATGCTCTTCTGTTAACTCCAACAGTCTCCAAGGCATAACTCAAGAGTCCAGTCTTCTCAGGCAACCACTACTGATAGAACTCATTGCCTAGCTCTTTCTTACAGCCTCTGGTGTTTAGTGACGTACTTTATCAGTGACCCAACTGGGCTGCAGCTGATTCATCCCCACATCCTTAGCTCCCTACGCTGGAACTGGATTATAGAAGAGTCCCCCACCTCCTCCAAGGACTGTGTGAATAAATGAATGAGGAAGTGAATGGAGAATACTCGAGGTAGACACTAGAAGGTTAAAAGCACCCTGATGGTAATGGGGGCCCCAGCTCCCCCTGCTGGGCATCCCATAACTGGTTAGAGCCCCCAGTCCTGCTGATGGTCCCACAATTCTCAGCGGCAGTTACTGTCTTGTATTACATTCAGCTTTTTATGACGGTTTGAGCCACATCTCTGTCTCTTATCCAACCTTAAGCTCTTTGAAGCTTTGGTCCATCTTGCTCATCACAGTATCTTAGTACCCAGAACAGTGCTTACGGATGGTAGACATCTAGTAAATGTTTGAAGAATGAGTCTACACTTCCTCCCTCAGCAGCTTGCTGTTAACCAGCTTCTACACTCGCACCAACTTTGAACTACTCTAGCCCCAGCAGCCATAGCCTGGGAACTGGGCCAGGGCTGGGCTAGGCTGCAGCGGTCTGCTCCATATCCCCATGGCGGTGCCTACTTCCTTGCTCTCTTAGCTTCCTGGCCCTCTCCCTTCCAGAGACCTGAGAAAGGTTTGGCAGGACCCCCCCCATCAAGCTTTACTTGATCCTTGTTATATGCTGAGTACTGTACGCTATTTTCCCGTTGGCTTGCATTTTTTAAGTTTCACACTAACAGAAAAAATAGGTAGCTTTTTTTTTTTTTTTTGGTCTTTTTGGGACAGGGTCTCCCTTTAGTCCCAGCTGGCCTGGAGCTCACTCTGTAGACCAGGCTGGCCTTGAACTCAGAGATCCACCTGCCTCTGCCTCCCGAGTAGAGTGCTGGGATTGAAGGCGTGCACCACCACACCTGGCTAATAGATAGTATTTTTTGGTGCAGATCAACCTGGGTACAGACTTTTCATTTGTTAATAGCATTGAACATTTCTAACAATATCATGACATAGAAATGATTCCTTTACCTTCTAACAGACGAGGGAATTGCTGTCAACCTGCTAAGGTCATCTTAGAAAGAAGAGACCCACCCTTTGCACCAATTCTGTCTGTGCTGGATGGGCAGGGCTTCCCCCAGAACTTACTCAGCGCCTGGCTACCCAGACTTAGCTCTCAGGAGGAAAGGAAGGGCCTGCTTCTCCCTTGACCCCTCCCCCTAAATGGCTTCCCTTTTAAATCACTGGCTAGAGAGAGCTAATCTTCTGCCACCAGGAGTGTGTAATTAACCAAGACTAGACAAACTTAAAACTTCACACCCCCTCATTCCTTATCTGTCTCCAGGAAAACTAGACTCTCCTGGGTGCCCTCTTTATTCCTATGCCAAGGCTCCTCCTCCTCCACTCCTGCAGCCTTATTCTTGGGTCTGAACACACCCCAGCCCCTCTGGACAAGGCACCCGGTAGCTGTGTAGGAATGCAGTGAGTTTTGTAGGTCCTCGTTCCTCTCCGCCCTTGTCCTCAGAAGCTCTGAAGATATTCGGGCTAGGACACGGGTTGGGATGGAGACTCTGGACATAAAAAGGAGTAATCACGGGATTTAGGGGGCTTTCGTAACAACTGTGTGTCCCTGGCTCTGGTTCTACCCTGTAGGAGAGGGTATGAGTACAAGACGGGAGCCCCACAGGGCGCACAGGGCCCAGCTAGCACAGCACTGTTACACCCAAGCTCTGGGTTCCAGTTGCCCCTTGAGAGCCTGCCCTCCCCCTGAGTGCGTTCTACCCAACTCCACGATAGGACTGGACAGTGGCAAGATCACCCCAGGGAACATGGGCTGCAGATCCCTCACTGACCCAGAGCTGGACCTGGGATATCTGGTGGCATTTATTTGAGCCTTCAGCAGGGCAATGCAGGGCAGCAGGACCTTTCAGCCCCACACCCCTTCCCCTGCAGCCCTGTCACACCTCAGCGCAAGGGCCACCTGCCCGTTCCCCTCCTTGGTGCCCAACTGATACTGAGGCTGGGCCTTATGGGTGCACCCTTACCAGGTTAGGCCCAGCTGCCGGACTCTAGGCATGGAATTCTAAAGAGCTGCACTCTGGGGGAGCAGAACCCAGGGGCACTACACAGCTAGAAGCTGGTGAGGGGGCTCTGGATGAGCAAGCAACCTTCCAACCCCAGCACCATACCTGAAGCCACTGCTTCTTGGCTGGCTACTCTGCGCTGCCTCCACCCAGAAGGCCTTCCTTGCCTGCCTACACATGGTAACGGGCAGGGTCTCCATGCGTGAACCTCAACATGTATATTGGCCACTGTACACCTGTGCCTCTTGGCCTACCTGATCCCTCCCAGTAAGCGACACACTATAAATTGGGATGTGCAGGTACCTTGGAAACTGGTTCCATGTAGCTCCCAAGTTTCCTGCACAAGGACGGCATGACTCCCCTGGTTAGTTTGTTGATCCAAGGGGATGCTGGGGTCTCTACACACTCTTCTCTGGCTTTCCAGATTCTTTCCTGACCTCTCCCTTGCTCTTGCCGTAATCCCTGAACCTTTCACGTACACAGGCCATCTGTAGGGAGGGAACCCCAGCCTCGTACCTCCTGCACTGGCTGGGGACTTTGGTCAAGTTACTAACTCCCTTTCCTCCTGGCTAGGTTCTTCTGCAGTAGGTAAGATGTGGCTCTAGATGGGGCGTTTAGCCCTGAGAGTGGAAACAGGAATTCAATGAAGAGCAGCCACACCTGGCTTTCAGTTTGCAAATGTACAGTCACCTTTGTACTTGGCCAGGTGACCCTGGGAACTGACCAACCCCCTGGCTCTCCTTCAAGGACTCTAAAGACTACCACCCAGACTCAAGAGCCTGCCCCATGCAGGAAGACCAGGGCCAGAGAACCCGGGCACGCTGTGATAGGTGGTTCTCCCCAGTTAACACTCTGCTTCGGAGTTAGGGGCTCCAAGTGCTGAGCCTAAAAGACAACACAAACTGGGCCTGGACAGGCCTCGGTCTATTGTCGCCAACTCAGGAGCTGCGAAGGGTTGGCAGCCAAGGATTACGGACTTGAGGGAATCAAGGAATGTTGCTTTGGGAGGAGTGAGAAAGAGCAGAAGAGTCATCTTATTGCCTTTATTCCGCTGTCTGCCCAGGCGGCCCCGCTGAAGGGCACAGGGCCACGCTTGGACGCACTCATGTTCTCTGTGCAGGCCAGGATGTGCACAGAACACACACACACACACACACTCTCTCTCTCTCTCTCTCTCTCTCTCTCTCTCTCTCTCTCTCACACACATCTCATTTCTGGCTCTGAGAGTCAGTCTCTGGGGGGCAAGGGTCTGCTCCTCAGCCTGCTTGTGCCTGCCTGCCCTTTTATGACAGCACCAAGGGCGGCAGGGGGCAGAGCTCTTAGCCCCCAGAACAAGTCCCTGTGCAAACTGGAGGTACCAGCTGGCTTCAGGATGGGGCGCCCTATTTCCCCATTCCCAGAGTCCCCGCCTCCACTTCCTGAGGGAGGGAGTACTTTCTGCCTACCTGGAGGGCCAGACCCCTGCCAGGGCTGGGACCTGAGGAACCCAGGCTAGCCCCAATCTGACCCTACCAGGACCTCCATTACTGAAGCACAGCCAGGTCTGAGGTTGTAGGAATTCCCCACTGGAGAGCAGGAAGGCCTGGGCCCCAAAGCATTTCAGGAGGGGTCATCACCCCCTCTTCTAATCCATCTTCAATATGAAGAGGTTTGAGGGCACACTTCCTGGAGAGGGGGCACAGGCCTGGAGAAGCCCAGCTTGGGCCCTTCCCAAGACTTCCATCTTCTGGGCCATAGCCAAAGGCGAGGCATCCAAAAGTCTAGCCAGCCGGTCAGAGTCCTTGTGCAGTCGTGGGGTCACCCCCTAGCTTGGAACTGGGTGTCAGACCTGCACAGGCAGTGTCTGGTTCATCTGTAGCCGCATGTCCTGGATGCTGCTCAGGATTTTTTTCTGATGGCCAGCCAAAGTGACCCCAATCCGTAGCAGATCTCTGCAGATGGAGAAATGGTGGTCAGCTCTTTCCGTGTAGCCAGCCACCCCACGTCTAGCCCAGAGCTCCTGCCGGGTCCCTGCAACCTGGAGGTACACTTACTCTGCAGTCATCTGGGCCACCAGGTCAAAGGACGCAAACCCAGCACTGACGAAGCTCTCCTTATACCTCCCCATCTTGATGGCGTCCAACCAGTCACCCACTGTCGTGAAGGTTGTGTAATCTGGGACCGTGCGGTCCAGGAGGGGCTGGGACATACTGTGAAAAAAAGAGTGACCTGGTGGGTCCAAGGAGCCAGGGAAAGGGGCTAGGGCTGCCAGCTTACGGAAGCGCAGGTACTGACCCAGACGGGGCACTGGCAACGACCTTGAGGCTGGCAGCATTTCGGATAAGCTTATCTAGCGTGTTGACAATCTGCGAGAACTTGGGCCTGAGATTCCGGTCCCGCACCCAGCAGTCCAGCATGAGCTGGTGCAGCGCCGTGGGGCAGTCCATGGGGGGCGGCAACCGGTAGTCCTGCTCCACAGCATTGATGACCTGCGCAGAGGGCAGGCGATCTGGAGTGAGCTCTGCCCGGAGCCGCTTCCCACCAGCAATCACTCTCCCTTAGTTCCAACTCACATCTTGGTTGCTCATGTCCCAGTAGGGTCGTTCTCCATAGCTCATGACCTCCCACATGACAATTCCATAGCTCCAGACATCACTAGCGGAGGTGAACTTCCGATAGGCTATGGCCTCTGGGGCAGTCCAGCGGATGGGGATCTTCCCGCCCTGATGTGGGGGGCACATGCCCTTCACCCTGTGACTCAAGGCTGCCCCCCAGCCCCGAGCCCCTGACTGGTCAGCCCCTCCCCCTGACTCCCTCCCAGCTGCTTCTTGTACCAGGGAGCTGGTGTAGGTAGGGTCTGAGGGGTCATCCTCCAGGAACCGGGAGAGGCCAAAGTCAGAGACTTTGCAGACCAGGTTGCTGTTGACAAGGATGTTGCGGGCAGCCAGATCCCGGTGCACGTAGTTCATCTCAGACAAGTACTTCATACCAGCAGCAATGCCCCGCAACATGCCCACCAGCTGGATGACTGTGAATTGCCCATCGTTGAGCTGGAGGCAAGAGGCAGGCAAGGATGGACTCAGAGCCTCCCCACAGGCCCATGGCTTCCGGCTTGCCCTTTCCAAGCCCTCTGAGACCATGCCTCATCTATCCTTCTAGCTGTGTCCAGAAAATGCTGAGTAGATACAGTTGTCAGCTGCCCTACTATGTGACACACATCTTGTATACAACATCTCATTGGTCCCCATGAAGACCTAGTTCCGTTTTATAACCAAGGCAACTGAGACTAGAAGAGGCTAAGTCACATAGGCAGTAAGAACAGTCCGGAGGGGGCTGGAGAGATGGCCTAGCGGTTAAGAGCGCCGACCGCTCTTACAGAGGACCCGGGTTCGATCCCCAGCACCCACATGGCGGCCAAAAACCGTCTGAAACTCCAATTCCAGGAGACCTCCAGTTCCAGGGGAAGCTGACACCCTCTTCTGACCTCCGCGGCATTGCACGACACGGGTGCACACACCTGCATGCAGACAGCACATTCATACACATACCGAAATAAATAAAATTAAAAAAAAAAAAAAAAAAGAACAGTCCAGATGTGAAGGCCCAGTTATTTCCCTAGATTGTGCCGCCTTGGGAAAAATGTGTGTAGACATTGAATAGGGCCTCTGACTTGGTGTGGGGAGGGAGTAGTTGGCCTGACCTAGCTCTCTGGGGCATAGGAAGGGAGTTAGGGGCTGGCTCTTACCCGAAGGAAGGAGTCTAGGGCACAGTTCTCCATGAATTCAGTGAGGATCATCACTGGACGACTCTTGGTGACGACGCCCTCCAGCCGGATTATGTTGGGGTGGTCAAACTGACCCATGATGGAGGCCTCACTTAGGAAGTCCCGTCGCTGCCTCTCAGTGTAGCCCACCTTCAGTGTCTTGATGGCCACAAACACCTCCCGGCGGCCAGGCAGTTTCAGCCGACCCCGGCACACTTCCCCAAACTCACCTGCAAGGCACGGGTCACAGATGATGTGGTATTTCTGAGATCCTCTTAGCAGTCCACCCACCTCTGCCTTCTATGATCACTGTGCTCTGAGGGACTCACCAGCTCCAATCACTTCCTCGATTTTGACACAGGACACGTCGATCTCCTTGGCAAACTCTCGGACAGCCTCATTGGGATCCTCATAGGTAAAGGGGTCAATGTAAACTTTCATCCCAGGAGTGACTACAGGGAAAAGAGGTAGGCACAGAGGACAGACCTCAAGCCAGGGAGCTCACGTGCAGGGACCTGCCTTAGGCTCCCAGCCTTGTCCAGAGCGCTGGGCTGAGCTTGCCCGTGCTCTGTGCCCCGTACCTTGCCCCTCCTCTGTAAGAATGCTCAGGAACCACATGAGCTGGATGCCTGGGACGCCTCCTGTTGTCTGCATCCCTCATCTCTCATCATGTCCAAACTTCTCCAACTCATCCTTCCCCTTACTCCTCACTGCCCGACCTAGTCCAGGCCCTCACACTCAGACTATTTCAACAGCCTCCCTGCTAGGCTCTCGGCCTCTGCACTTTTCCCACCCAGCTGCCCTGTCTTCCTGAAACAATATATCCATTGTCTTCCTCCTCAGCTTGAGAGCCTTTCAATTACCTGTGGGAGAGTCAAGTCCAAACTCTGCTTAGGACCCTCCTCAGCCCAGCATCTCTACAGCCAGGCACACAGCTGGGCACTCCACCCCATTTGCTTCCTTTTAGAGGCTTCTCCAAGCCAGGAATGCTCCCCCACCCCAGGACCGTGTCACCCCCTCTAGGGAACCTTCCCCTTCTCTGAACTCTTAGTGCCCTTGGCCACTGGAACACTCCATCTAAGACCTAATTGTTCTTTAATTGTCCTGGGGGTGGTGGGATCTAGTTCCTATAGGACTAATTGTTCTTTAATCGTTTCCTGGGGGTGGTGGGATCTGGTTCCTATAGGACTAATTGTTCTTTAATCGTTTTCCTGGGGGCGGTGGGATCTGGTTCCTATAGGACTAATTGTTCTTTAATCGTTTCCTGGGGGCGGTGGGATCTGGTTCCTATAGGACTAATTGTTCTTTAATCGTTTCCTGGGGGCAGTGGGATCTGGTTCCTATAGGACTAATTGCCTCTGGGGCAGGGGTTGCATCTTAGTCTTGGGATAGCAACCAAGGGGGTGGGGGTTCAGGGGACCAGGAACGAGGAAATACTACCCTACTAGATAGAAACAGGCATGTTTATAAGGACTGGGGCTAGGGAGACACTCACTGTACTGCTGCAGCTTCTCTGTGTACTCTGAATCAGGCCCATGCCGCTGCTTCCTGGAAGGGGCAGAGTAGAGGAGGCTTGAGCCAAGGCTTACAGCTCCCTTGGTTCAGGGGACCCTTGGGCCCATAGACAAGGCAGAGAGTAGAGGAAAGAGAACCTGGTCCCATGGTTGGTGGTCACATCCAATCTTGGGTCTCAGGGCTGTGGCCCTGGGGAGGTGGGGAAACTGGACAGAGGACATGGGATGGGCTGGGGTAGGCCTTCTTTGCTAAGGACAGCCTGGGCTCGGGATGGCTGTGGATCTTGGGAGAGGATTCATGGGCAGTAAGAAGGTTACTACTAAAGGAGAGCTTGAGTCAGCCTGCGGGGGCCGCCGATGGCCTGCTAGTACCTGAGGCAGACGATGGTGATTACCACGACAACCACTATGAAGACAAGGCCGGCTATGGTGGAGCCCACAATGAGGGGGAGCTGCTCTTGGAGCTGCTGGGCACCTGAGCCTGGAGATCAAGGACGGACCAGTGAGGGGAGGAAGACGATGAGCTCGAGTAGGGGCTGGTGGGGGTGGGGCGTGTACCTCTTTCACTCGTGGTCTCAAACTCAGCGGGGCGGCTATACTGCCCGTAGCCTGCTACTGTGCGAGCCCGGACCTGAACCACATAGCGGGCATCGGGCTGTAGCCCATCCAGCTGCACTGAGTTCTTCTGGCTGGTCACAGTGGAGGTGATGCCCTTACTCTGCAGTGCACAGAACACAGGCATCCTTAGGCGAGTCTTGGAGCTAACTGGCTCCCATCCGTACCCAGGCTCTGTTCCCAAAGGCCCCCAATACTATTTGGGAGTGGTCTTCTTGGCCCCCCGCAGCCTCAAGGCTCCTCCTGTCCCTTGGGGTTCTGACCTTCTCAAAGTACTTCATCTCATAGTCCAGGATGACGCCATTAGGCCGCTCTGGGGGTGCCCAGGACAGAGTGAGGCTGCTTCCTGAGCTGCTGTGCAGGTGGAGTGTAGGCACTTCAGATGGGGCTGCAAAAAGGGGGTTCACTATGAGCTCATAGGACCTGACCGCTTCCCCAGAGGCCAGTTCCCATGAACCCCGAGGCCCTTCAGCACCTTTATCTAGGGCAAGATGACCCAGGCCCCCTCCTCTGAGTCCTCCTCACCAGCCTGATTGGTGGTGATATTCACAGCCGCATAACGGGGTGGCAAAAGACTTTTGCCAGAGACACCGTTGACCGCCTGCACCTCAAAGGTGTAGCGTGTGTGGGCCAGCAGGTGGCTGATGTGGACCCGGCGCTCTGTCAGGCCCAGCTGTCGGGGCACAAACTCCACATTGTCATCACAGCGTGAACAGCCTGAGGGACCCCCGATCCCAGGTCCCCCGTAGCACTTCTTGCAGATGACATTGTACAGGAGGTCATCCCGTCCACCGAGGTCCCGGGGTTCATTCCATTCGAGGATCAGTGAGGTCTCATTCACATTGGAGATCACACCCCGAGGTGGAGATGGCACGGCTTTGGGAACATAGAAAGAGAAATGAGCAGGGGGCCTGGACCACCTTTCTGCCCATTCTGCCTAGACACTTGCCCTGCGTCTGCTTTAATAAGCAGAACATACTTCCTACCTGTCTTCACTAGGCAGATTCCTGTTCATCCAAGACTCAATGCAACGTTACTTCCTCCTAGAACCCTTCCTTGACTGTCCTCTCCCATTGTCTGTACTCTCACTATGTCATCCAGGCCCGGTCCGGTACTTAGCACATTATCTGTTTCTACAATTTGGTGGCAAGCTCCCTAGTGACAGCATCTCCCTCTCTTTCAGATCTCCTGCACCTGGCACTATGTCTGGCATATCAAAGGCCAGGGCCGGGAGAAAGCAGGACACCACATGTCCCTGAGCTCTGAGGCCTCCGTGGTTAGAGCTAGGCCAAGACAGCAGCAGTTTTTTTTTTTTTAATTTTATTTATGTTTTTATGTGTATGAATGTACTGTCTGCATGTAGGTCTGTACACCCGTGTCGTGCAATGCCGCAGAGGTGAGAGGAAGGCGTCCGATTCCCCTGGGACTGGAGTCAAAGATGGTTCTCAGCTGCCATGTGGGTGCTGGGGATTGAACCCGGGTCCTCTGCAAGAGCAGTTGGCGCTCTTAACTGCTAGGCCATCTCTCCAGCCCAGACAGCAGCAGTTCTATTTGGACAAAGGAGCGATGAATTGGCAGGTCCTAGCCAGCTCCTAATGCCTGCAGCAGCTAGTAGACACACTAAAATGCAGGAAGATGGGACAAGCCAGCAGAGCTGGATTCTGGTTCAGGGGTGAGTACCTCCTAGGTGCCACCACCTCCTAGGTGCCACTACCTCCTAGGTGCCACCACCTCCTAGGTACCACCACCTCCTAGGTACCACCACCTCCTAGGTGCCACCACCTCCTAGGTACCACCACCTCCTAGGTGCCATCTTGAGCCTATCATTTAATTTCCTTAGCCTCAGTTTGCCCACCTGAAAGAAGGTGCTATCTCAGCAACTACTTAGACTTTCTTTCCTAGGCTGGCTCCTACAGGGAAGGAGTTGCTCACTCACTGGTACAGGCACTGTCTGCAGAGTCTGAGTCTGCACGGTAGAAGTTGTTATGGCAGGTACAAATGCTGGCGGCTGGTGAGGTAGTACGGCTATTGGGCGGACAGGGAAGGCAGGGCCCCTCTCCTTGCTTTGCCTTGTAGCTCCCAGGGGGACAGGCTGTAAGAGAAAAGAGGATGACACGTGTTCATCTCCCTCCCCTGCAGACATCAAGGCTTCCCTCCTCTGTAAGAACCTGGCCCTCCCTGAACCACGTCTTAGCCCCTCAGCTCCCAGGCAATGGGGGCAATACTTTTATTGCTCAACTCTAGCTGCAGCTACAAAGGGCCCTTTTGCCCCATGGAAATTTCACATCAGCAGATTCCTCTCCACCCCTGCCCTCCTCTCTACCACCCCTGGGCCTCAGAAGACGTCAGCCTAATCACCTGGAGAGCCTGGACTTGTTGGAACAGGGCCAAGAGAGGCGGAAGAGGAAGGGATAGGAAGAGACCAGCAGCAAGCACCAACACCCTGTATCCTGCTGAGATGCTCTAGCCCTCCCTGATGCTCTGGAGAAATACTTCTTGAGGACCATCAAGGACATGCTGTCACAGCCGGGAGGTAGGGCCTCCTCTGCAGAGGCCTCCCACAAAATCTCTGCCCCACCCACCAGGGAGCAAGGCAGGGGCTGGGGCTGAGGCAGAATGAGAACAGGATCACACGGGAAGAAAAAGGCAAGAAAGCAGGGGTCACCTGGAGTTCAGAGGCCTCTGAGCCTCCCAGGGGACCTGTCCAAGCTGAGCCCACAGCCCAGGGTCTGAATATTCCTTCTCATCTCTTCTGCCAACCAAACTCAGCCCCTGGGATGTGGGATCTATACATCCCTCATATCTTGGGTGGCCATAAGATTTAGTATTCAAATCAGAATATTCTGAGAGGAGCACTAGGAATAACTGCGTTAGGGTGATGGGCGTAATTGTCAGGGACTGTCCTGGACACACCAAAGTCTTGTCAGCCTGTCCATGTGACTTCTAGAGAGGGTCACTGGGCCTTTCCATGCCTGTGGCAGAGATTGTGCCCTTCTCTAGGGTTTCATCTCCTCCCCTCACGAAGAAGGTGTTATTCCATCCCAGCTCTTTGAACCGTGGGGGAGGGGGCAGAGGCCAGGCCAGCCTGGTTGCCATGGGAACCAGCCTGCACTTCCTGCCAGGGACCTGCAGAGTGTTAGCCCTTCTTCAGGCTGTCAGGCTCATCAACCCCACCCCTCTTCCTACACTTGGGAAGAGGAAGTTTTTAGCAGGTTCCCATAGAGAAGCAGAGAGGGAGCCAGTGAGGCAGGCCCAACAGGGCCTCACAGCCAGCAGGCTGATGGATAAGCCCTCTCCCACCCTGGGAGCTATGGCCACAGGTCCCAGAACAGACAAGGCCCTCATACCTTGCCCTACTGCACCTCTAGGTGGGGATTTAGTGGCAGTTTCCATATTCCCAGCTGTGAGACCTCAGCACAGAACCAGGAGACTCAGTACTCTTGCTGACAAAATAGGGAGAACACTGGGGTCCTCCATAAGCCTGTGGGTCTTAGGAGCAAGTCTCCTGTCCTCCTCACGAATAAAATAAAGACTGACAATCCCTGCCCTCCACACGTCCCTATGCTGTTAAGACTAGGGCTGGAGAGATGGCCTAGCGGTTAAGAGCACCAACTGCTCTTGCGGAGGACCCGGGTTCGATCCCCAGCACCCACATGGCAGCTGAGAACCGTCTGAAACTCCAATTCCAGGAGAACTACAGTTCCAGGGGAATCCGACACCCTCTTCTGACCTCCGCAGCATTGCACGACACGGGTGCACAGACCTGCATGCAGACAGTACATTCATACACATAGAGAAAAATAAATTTAAAAAATTAAAAAAAAATTTTAAGAGTAGTGGCGATCATGGTGGTGGAGACCCCAGGGCACGGCACCCCTCGCCCCATTACAGCCCCAGGAAGGAATCTCTATCATTGCCCCTTTTGCGTGATCAAGCCAGGCCAGCAGAGTTAAGTAACTTTCCCAGGGTCTCACAAACAGTAAATGACAGGACTCAGGACCAGAGGGACCTGGCCCCTAACCATATATATGGCCAGCAAAGAACAGATGAACTCGTAAGGTAGAAAGGTGCCTACAGCCCCACCCCTCAGCTCTGCCCCCACCCTAGAACTTCCGAGGTGAAGTATACATTCAGGAGAGAACCAAGAGGACGTCCCTGCCAGCCTTGTGAGTCTGCCCAGGTTCTACGGTTTCTCATCTCATTCCCGATGCTCCCTTTCTCTGGTGCTGGGGATTGAACACACAGCCTTGCACACCAGGCAAACGCTCTAACACTGAGCTGCATCCCCAACTTCATTTTTTCCCCTCTTCTCCTTGTGTCTCGTTTTCTTAGCTGTGTCCTTCTTTGTAAGACATTCTGTGTTCCACGGTGGCCACTCTTCCCTGTCCTCCCCTCTGCTCCACATCTGAGACCGGATCTGGTCAGATAGGCTGCCGTTTGGCCCCTTTCCCTCCTTCCTTAGGTCGCACTCACCACGGCACTGGGACTCCTTGGCAGCCGGCTCATGGCCAGCGGCGCAGGTACAGGCACCAATGGGCACCATCCACTCGCCATCGCCATTGCAGTACAGCTTGAGGGGCACCGACACCTCCACGGCATTAGCGATACAGGTGCCAGGGGCAATGACCAGCGACGTGGGCTCAGCCCCTGTGAGGGTCTCAGGGAAGAGTGCGAAGCCTGCAGTGGTGGACGCACACTTCTTGTAGAAGGCACGCACAGAAATGAGTGACATGCAGGCACCCTGGTCCTGGAAGGCCAGGTAGAAGCCGGCCTTGGAAAGCGGCCCAAAGCTGCGCACCTTGGTGTTGACTCGACCAGCATCGAGCCGTGAGAAGCTCTCATCTGGGGCAATGGTGTCCACTTTCACATAGGGGTTCTCCATCCAGAAGGGGGAGGAGGCTGAGGCTACATCGCTGTCAGCCTCGTAGTAGAAAAGGTTGAAGGTCTCCTTGCAGGAGCCAGGGATGTTGGGGATGCTGTTGCAATCTCGCACAGTGAACTTGAGCTCCACGTAGACCCGCTGCACTTCACGCCGCCAGATAAAACCCGTGCGAAGCCAGTTGTTCTGGCTGGACTCATGCACATTGCACACCTGATACGTGCGGATGGGGTTCATGGCCTCATCGTAGCCACTCACTTCTTCCCACTGAGCATGGACCAAGTAAAAAAGAAAATGAGCCATTTGCCAAGTGTTCTGATCTGTTATATTTGCTTCACTGAGGTCTTTCTATGGTAAGTAGCTGAGCTCATGACCACAGGGGTTCAAATCCCAACTTTCTGGGTGACTATGGGTATTTACTTAAGCTGCCTGTGCCTCAGTTTTCTGATCTGCAACCAAGAGATAATTAATGTAGGAATAAATGACTAAATGCATAAAGCACTTCGAACAGGGCTGAGACCTTGGTAAGCAAGGCCACTTCTACCTGGCCTTCCAGGATATTATCTGTGGGCCTCAGTTTCATCAATTTGTACAGTGGGGCTGGTAGGAATCGAATACGGTCGTGAAGAAGTAAATAGTCTAGCTTGGCTGTAACCCTGACCGACAGACACAAAGCATTTGATGAATATACTACCAACACATTTAATGCTCACAAAAATGAGACAAGGAAGCCAAGGCTTAGGAGAGAACTGTCCAAATCATAATGAGCCTCCTTGAGTGCAGGGCCTGTAGTACCATCATACCCCAGGTCCCTGAGGCTCAGCCCAGACATAAAGGCCATCTAGGGAAGTTGATAACAATGTTGTGGATATCAGAACAACAGAAATTTAACAATCAAGAAATGGAGGCCCCAAAAAGTTCACTGTCTTGCTCCAAGTCCCATAGCCCGATGGAGATCTCAGGCCAAGGGTTCCTTGTTCCCAAGCACACTTTTCAGGGACCCAGCCAGGAGCTGGGAGTAGTCTGGATGGACCTGGAAGGGCTACCAGGTTGGGGAACAGACTGAAGGCAGGTGAGAGGCACAAGACAAAGATGGAGAGCAGGGGTCAGTACACAGGCAGGCAGAAGGTGACAAATGGAAGAGAGTGGGAATGTCACAGGACATGAGGCCAGCCAGCCCATGTCTGAGCCGGAGGGAAAAGGCCTAGGTGACAGCGACCAGCACTCAGGAGAGAGAACGGGCAAATCTTACCCCACTTTCTGGATGAGATGTCCATGCCAACTCTGATGTCACCCATTTTGTGTCCATGAGGGTCTCTGAGAGCACAACACAAAGAAAAGGTTAGGGGCTGACCTCAGAAATGAGGACGAGAACGTAGGTCACCCAGGAAAGCTGGGAGTGTGCGAGACCAGTCCCACCAGGCACATCTGTCAAGGCCTCCCTCCTTCTGCCCCCAGAGGACATATTGGAGTCATCCCCAGAGGTGTCTGCTGCTGACCTTAGGCCTGGGTTAATGAGGCAGGCACAGAGGCTGGTTCACACACCTCAGGCCCTGCTAATCTCCACACAAAGGGGCCAGTAGGGCCTTTATCCTGGAACAAAGGGCTTTGGGCTTCAGGCCCTGCAGCCCAAGACTCCCCTGACTCCATTCCCAGCATAAAGGCCCAGGCCCACACTGCCCAGGAGAAGGAGAGGGCAGTGTAGGCCAGGCCAGGGCCTGCACCCAGCCTCCTACTCAGCCACCTGTGGAGGCTGGGTAGGAATGCTCTTTGAGGTAGATGGCAACCACCAAGGCCCTGAACCAGAACCTACTTAAAAGCTTCCTGAAATCTAAATACATTTAGATTTAGATTTAGATTTAGATTCTAAAGAGAAGGCACTGTTTATGCCCCTTCTACAGGAAATGGATGCCCAGATAAAGTCAATATGTTCTGGTAAAACTGTTAAGTCAGGAGCAAGGGGTTGAAGGCGACTTAAATTCAGGTCTAGCTGACTCCATAACTAGCCCCTTGTATTCTGACTGCCACAGTCTCCTCTGCAAAGCAGAGCCAGGTGGGTTGGCACACCCCTGGCTTCCGAGCTCCTCAGAGGCTGAGGAAGGACGGTGAATTTGAGGTTACTCTGAGGTACATGGTGAGATTCTTGTCTGGAAAAGGGGAGGAACAAGAGCAAGCCTGGGAAATGCCCAGGTGCCCCAAGCGAGCTGTTCTCTCCAGGAAGTCCTTCTTGGACCCCCAGTCCAGGTTAGCTGCTTCCTCCATGTGTCAGGGCCAGTTCCTGCCCAGTGTTCTCATCTGGTTGCTGCTCAGCTTCCCATTATTCAGCCATGGACGGAGCTCCTTAATGTTTCTGACATGAACTCTGCACCACCAGAAACTTGATCTGGGCTCCGCGTGGACAGATACCCCAACTTCTTCCCTGCAGCCTGGGGGACAAGGTACCCTCGACTCTGGGCTAGAATGGGCAGGGCTTCTGGAGACTCCCACAGGCACAGTGGGACAGGCCAGGCTCCCCAGAAGATAGGAACGCCACAGATTCCTGCTGAAGCAGTCAGAGGACTCAGTGGGTGGACAGGGCAGTGGCGACCCCAGAGCCCCATGGGTGGCACTGGGGCAGAAGGCAGCACCAGCTCACTGCACGGAGCCAGGCACCTTAGAGGGCTGCAGCAGCCGCTGGAAGCAGCCTCCTCTGGCAGACAGACAGACAGACACCTAATTGGCCGGTGGTCCTTCGGGAAAGCAGAGATGGGCGGAAGCCGGGGCCCAGAGACAGGAGGGCAGGACAGGGGCCTAGGTGGGCCAGACACTGGGCCAAGCTGAAGGGACTCCGGCTGGCTGGGACCAGACAGCAGGGACGGTCGGTGGGCAGCAGACCACATACAACAGACAGTAAGATGGGCGAGACTAGGAGGCCCAAAGAGACATAGGAGACTGCCAAGTGGCTTCTTCCCCAGCCGGCAGCCTGGAATACTGCTGTTCCTCGGAGCAGCCACTCAAGCCCAGCCAAACGCACCCCCTCCCCCAGCCAGCCAGCCGGCCAGTCCGCCCGCTTGTCTGCCCGCCTGCCCGCCTGCCCGCCGCCGCCGCCGCCGCCGCCGCCACCGTCGGAGCAGGCAAGGGCTCCCACCGCTCAGCTCAGCGCTCGGCACCCTCCTCCCTCTCACTTCCTTCTGCTCAGCCTGTGCCAAACCCATCTGGAACTGTTTAAACCCAAATATTCAGCCCCCTCCCCCTTCCAGCCAGATTCCTCCACAGTTTAAAACAAGCCCTGCGCTGGCTCGGGAGGAGGGGGCGGGCAGTGGGGGAGGGGAGGACGGGAGGCAGGCTCAGGAGTAGGGGGAGGGAGGGGATCAGCCCTTGGCCATCGTGCAGCCTTGGCCATCGCTCAATCTCGGCACATTTTTCCCATTAATGAGGAGAGGACTTGGATTTCCAGTCCTGTGTGCCTGAGGAAGGGCTCGGGCTCGGTCACCCTGGTGGGGAGAAGGCCGGCCGCTCCGGTTTCCCAGTCCTCTGAGGAGGGGCCTATTCCTTGCAGCTAGGGCAGACCCGAGGTATCTATGCCCCAGCCTTAGAAGACTGTGACTGCCCCTGGCACCAGAGACCTTGGCTGGGAAGGCGCAGGGTCTCAAAAACAAAGAAGAGTAAGCGAGCAACCTCCAAACCCTTCTGGCTGCCCAGTACACTCTGCCCACCAGGTGGCTGTGGAGGGAGAAGAGACAGGGGGACCACCCCAGACACAGGGCTCACATTGTCCCCCCAACGTCACCAGGGAAGCTGTTACCAGACTGGTGATCTTTCTGGAACTGGGGCTTTCGACAGGGCCAAGGCACAGTGGCATGGCAGCAGCCTGTGTGGCCCTCATCTGTGCACAAACACGACTGCAAGGGCAGCACCCAGTTTTCAGGGGCCGGCTTCCTTCCCACTACTGGGACCAGAAAGGAACAAGTCAACATAAAGGATGGACAAAAGCAGCCACAGCCAGCTGCAAACATACACGGGCCCCACATGGCCAGTCTGTCTTTTTCAGACACTCAGATGCATATGGTACAAACAGATTAGCCTTCTTAAGCATTCATACAGAGTGAAGTTTTCTTAGACATAGATCTGCCTGCCCTAGGTAGACCCACTCTAACAGCCTCGCAGCCTTCCCAGAGATAGGCACATCCAATCCAACAGTATATCCTCCTTATACACCCAAATGCACACTACTGCACACAATCTTCAGTGAAAGTACAAGCATAAGTACTGGTTTCCTTGTAAAGACAGGCACACGGATGTCTGATAGCACTGGAACATGCTACAGGCCTACAAAGAGGCATGGAACAATACAAGAATCAGTAACTAGAGTTAGTGTGATGACTCAGAGCTACATTCTCCATGTACATGCAACGTACAAACACGCACACAAGACACACACTCTGCAAGTATGTTCTCTCTCTGGGACATCAGCAGTAGGCCAAAGGCAGACTTGGAAGAAGACAGTAGCCTCAGCCTGCCGGAACCTCGGGGACGGCCTCTCACTGGGCAGGCCAGCCACATAGGCCACCTGTGCCAAGTCAAGATGCTGAGCAGCCTTGGTCACTGCCACCTGGAAGGAGCAAGTGCCAGTTTTGCTTCCTGTTGTCTGAGCTAAAGCAGGAGCTGTCAGTCAGGTCACAAGGCTGGGGGTGGGGCAGGGGCATCAAGATGATTCTGGGTGTGTCCAGGTGCGGCATTCTCAGGTGTAGCCCCTGCCTGAGCAACAAGCCACTGCCCTGGCAGCAAAATGGCAGTGTGTGGAGGACTCCTGAGCCTTTCCTGAGGATCCAGGAGCTGGAGCATTTAAGTTGGAGACTGCTATGAGAACACTGTGGGCACCTTGGTCTCCAAGGGCCTCACTGGGCCAGACTGGTGCAAGAGCATGTTCCTACTGCCCTGGTAAAGGGCCAGTCCCACCCAACCTTTTAGAGTTGCTGGACCCCATAGCACCTCTAGGTCCACACGACGCAGAGAGTATTCCCCCAGAATCCTCCTTGAGCAGGAGTGCCACTGAGTTGGAGGAAACAAGAAATGAGACAGAAGCAAGGAGCCTTTGGCCTTAACTGAGACCAAGGGAACCGTGCTAGGAAAGGTCATATCTCACGGCTAAGGAATGCAGCGGACAGAAGGACAGGGGACACGGTCTGTGTAGAAAGGCATGCCCAGAAGCCGTGCCTACCACAAGAGGAAACTACCCTGGTCCCCACTCCCAGAGTCCCTGCCTTGGCCACCAAGTAGAGGAATCTGGTTCCCCGTCTCATTCCTGCGATGGGTCAGTTTGTGTGCGTCCACGTGCCATCTTACACATGGGGTGGAAAGGGGTTTGGGGGATTCCTGCCCTAGGACCTGGTGTGTGCACTTAGGTGTGTGTATGATTTTTCTTTTTTTTTTCTTTTTTAAATTTTTTTTCTATTACTTCTTTATTTTTTTTCATTGTTTAACAATAAGTAATAATTTATGAGTACAAGCATCCTTCATGTAAAACCAATTTGCAAGCAGTTGTGCCCCAACCCACACAGCCCAAGGGACGTTTTTTCTTTTTGCTTGGAGTTGATAGCTTCCCCTAGGGCCACTTCCCATCCCTTGCTACAGTTCGCCTTGGCCCCCACATCAGGGATGGTGGGGAGCAGAGCATCTCTGAACAGAGAACACATTTTGTTTCTCATTCTTCCCCTCATATCACAGGGATTTATAATTAAATAAACCCGAGAGGAGAAGATGGCAAGAAGCACGGGGCAGGGAGCCCAAATGTCTCAGTGCTCCCACCTGGGACTGGTCCTATCAGCCAGCTTGGACTATGGACAGCTGGCCCGGGCATTTGGTGTCCGTCCTTCCCTGGGATGCTGGTCCCAGTGGGCCTGATCAGGGGCTGGGGCAGAAGGCCATGAGAGACCTGGCCTCAGGATAGTCCTAGGGCCAGGGGGCCAATCCCGCCCCATCAGGTACCCAGTTGCCACCCCCCCACCCTCCACTGCCCAATCCCGACAAACCAGTTTGACTCAGCACAACAGGCAGGGCTACAATTTTCAAACTATGCAGGCCTGGTGATTCAGCCTCTTCTGCTGTTTAATTAGTGGAAGGCGGGTGTCGGAGGCCTTGCCCAGGACAGCCTAGGCTTGAGCTCTCAGCTGCTGAGGCTAAAGTGGCAGTGGAGGTAGCTCTGGCTAAGGGGAGGACACTGATAAACAAACTGGTTCCCCCAAGTGCCAGTCTCCTCAGGTCTGAAGTGAGGAGGAAAACAAGCCAGTCATAAAACTCCTAGGCTGTCCCTTTGCAGGTCCCAAAATCTCAGGATCACTCTTGCCACCCCTGAGGACAGGGAGTCACGTGCTTTTTCTGCCCCAGGAGCAGGTTCCACTGCAGGAACTACTCAGCTAGGCCTAAGCTGGATGTCCCTAACCCACTTCATCCAATATGGGAATTCTCTTTTCACAAAAAGGTCTGCCCCCAGTTGGGACTTACCCTGTGGTTCAGACCCCAAGCTTCATCCTAAGCCCCATTCTTAAGCTGTTCACCCATTCTTTCTTTCTTTTTTTTTTTTTATTAATTTTATTTATTTCTGTATGTGTATGAATGTACTGTCTGCATGCAAGTCTGTGCACCGGTGTCGTGCAATGCCGCGAAGGTCAGAAGAGGGCGTCGGATTCCCCTGGAACTGGACTGGAGTTCTCCTGGAATTGCAGTTCCAGACGGCTCTCGGCCGCCATGTGGGTGCTGGGGGTCGAACCCGGGTCCTCTGCAAGAGCGGTCAGTGCCCCCAACCGCTAGGCCATCTCTCCAGCCCCCATTCTTTCACTAATTTATGGTCCTGAGAGATAGAATGGTCTGGGCTTGGGGAACCAGAGAATAGTATTCAAAATGAGGTGGCCTCTGTGCTTGGGTAAATCCCAGGGCAATCTGTCTGTATGTGCCCTGGGGGTGGTCGGAAGGCAGGGTGGCATAGTAATTTGTCACCTGGGGAGGACAAATAAAACCTTGATTCCGCCCAAATGGTAATTTGATAAGATTCTGGGGTGTAGTGTGAACTCCCAGTGTGCAGGGAATGAACAGGAACCAGGTGTAGACAGCATCTAAGTAGTGAGTACACCAAGGGCAGCACCCAGGGACCCTGAGCCTACATATGATGACACTGTTGCAGAGGGCCAGCAAGCAAGGTCAAATCAAATCATAACTGCTCCAAATGGAAGGTTGGATGAAGGAGCTGGATCCTCCACAAATGAACTTTGGGAGCTGGCGAGAGACGTTCAGGGCTAAGGGACCCACAGACTCTCCAGACAGCCACACACACCCTTGCCCCAGAAGAACTTGGCAGACCCCACTGAGCCAGTTTTCTATCTCTTCCCTCCTTGGACCTTCAGGGAGATTATGCCCCCACCCTTCCAGACCAGCCTCCTCTCTCATCAGTTCTTCCTCTCATCCCCAGCAGCAGGATAAGGGCACTCAATGCTCTCCAAAGAGCACACCCTATGGTAATAATAGTAACAATAACAACAGGTAACCCTTGAGTAACAATGACTATGATAAGTCAGCCCTTTAAACCATAGTCACAATACAATCTAGTGGTACCATCACCGTCCTGAGCACTGGAGGGAGAATAGGTAGGTATAAGGGCTGGACTCCGAATGTGTATCTCTTTTCTTCTCCCTGGTTCAGGGTCTGGGGTGCTGCAAAAACACACGCCAAAAGCGGCACGTGGAGCTCTGCTTTTCAGGGCACCTTCATGGTCCTAGCCGGAGCAGCCCTGGCTCCCATGCACAAAGGAAAAGGAGGAGGATAAACAGTTCTTGTGCCTTCCTGGGCTGCTACAGCTGATCACAACTATCTCTTGGTGACCACCAGATCCAGCTACTGCTCCAGCCTGCCTTGGTGGGTCTGGGGATTGCAAAGGATGAAAAGGACGAAGGGAGGGAAGGAGGAAGGAATGAGACTCCAGCAGGCTTTGCTCACCTGATCCAAACCACACCCCTACTCCACTCTCAGCATTGTACCCACCACACCCCACACACAGAAGGGGCCAGGGGACACACAGGCGACACAGCTCTGAGTGCATCCAGCTGTGCCAATGTCACCTCACCTGGGATAAGACAGTCACAGACCTGGGAACTCCACAGGCTCCCTGGCTCACACCCTTAGGCAACCAACAACAAAGCCTCACACTGGTTCTCACGCCTGCGATCCTATCACACTCAGGTGGGTGAGTGTGCATAAGTGTGGGCTCGACCTTGGTGGATCTGTCTGAATTTGCACATGTCTACCGGTGTGAGTCAGTCAGCACAGTGGGCTCAGAGATAATGGGAACATGTAACCCCCTAGAGAAAATTCAAAAGCACCAGAAACCATCTCTCTGAACTCTGTTAGACTTTTCCTTCCAACCTTTGAAGCTTACACTGCAAACTTAAGGAAGGAGCCCATTACATAGGATTCACGTCTTTGTTTCTAAACTAAAAAAAGTGTCTAGATTGGTTGAACATACCAAATATTAAGTAACTTCCCCCAAGTCTGTGGCACTCCTCCCTTCACATTGAGGAAGGCTTTCACCCCTTACTTAATGGATCCACATTTGTTTTTGCAACACCAGGGGTGTGTATGTGCTTCCTGATCGTGACCTGTGCTGGCACTTCTGTCCCCGGTAGGCTCGTGCCAAGTGGCCTGTGTGTGACTTCGCTGCCAGGGCCAGCCCCAGGTTGGCTGTTTGTCTGTCTGCCCAAGTACAATGTCTTGGAAGTTGGAGCTAGCTTCTCAGTACCAGCAGGTTTCACAGAAACCATAGACAAGGCTTTACCACCACTCAAGAGTAGAACCCACTCGTTTCAGTTCTACCTACGAAAACCGGCCTGCTTCCACGGTTCACCGTAAACCCTCCGAGTGTCCAGCTAGAAAGACATGCGGGTGGTGGCAGGGAAGGGCGGAACGCAGACACGTAAAACACCTCATGTGTTGCTGGCACTTGGGAAACCATAAACAATGACAGGCCTCCCGCCTCTCCACCCCCGCAGCCGTCCCCCGGGAAAGCCGGGTGCTCACGCTCTCCCAGTTAACTCCAACGGGTCCCCAGCCAGCGCCGCCCCCGCCTGGGAGTTCCGCTTCGCCCCCTGGGCGCAGCCCGCGGCCACCGCCTTGCGTGCTAGTCGCCCCATCCCTTCGCCTCCCGGAGGTGCGAGGCCCCGAGGGCCCGGCTTCGGTGCGGCGAGGGTAGAGTACCCAACAGCCCTCGGCCGGGCCACTTTTGGACAGGCTCGTCCCGAGCCCGGCTGCCACAGCCCCGTCCCGCGCCCAGACCCCCGGGACGTCCTCCGCACGCGGTGCGGGGCCGAGGACCGGGCGCCGGCCTGGAGCCTGTGGGACGCGCGCACCCGGGGCCCGACGCCCTCACCTTCCAGCGCCCGGCAGTGGGCGGGCAGCAGCAGCAGCAGCAGCAGCAGCAGCGGCGGCGGCGGCGGCGGCGGCGGGAGCAGCGGCAGGAGCCACAGCGGCGGCGGGCGGGCGCGGGCCATGCCCGGGGCGCTCAGGCTGGCCGCGCCGAGCCGGGCCGCGCCGGCGGGGCTGCGGGCGCCCGAGGAGAAGGCTTGCGTAAGGCTCGCAGAGATCCGGGCGGGGAGGGGTGCGGTGCGCTCGGGAGACTCCGGATCCGAGGTGTCGGTCGCCCCGGCCGCGCTCCTGGGAGATGCTGGCAGGTCGGTCCCGCGGGAATCCGGCCGGACCGGTCCAGGAGGATCGCCGGCGCTGCGGGGCTGGAGGCCGGAGGACCGGGACGCAGAGGGCGCAGGTGCTCGAGTTTCTCCGTGCACAGTCCACGCGGGCCGGACTCGGACCCCGGGCTCCGGTGCGCGCTCCGTCCAGGGTGAGAACTGGGATCCGGCCGTCCTGCTCACGTACTCACTTGTGCAGTCCGCGGCGCCGGAGCTGCGGTTCTGGGCGCAAGGGGTGGGACGGCCGTCTGCCCGTCAACGCCCCGGCCACGCCCCCTGCTCCCTGCCGCCCACTCACAGACCGCCCAGCCGGAGGGGTCTGCGCCAGAGCGCCGGGCTGGAGCGCTGTTGGCAGCTCTACCCGAGGCCCACCCTCGGCGTCGCGGGGCCTGGCCCAGGCGGGGCCAAGGAAAAGATGAATTAGATTGGGCGGAGCGACCCTGTCAATCTGAGGGTAACCCCGTCCCCTTTCGCCCATTTGTAATTAATAAGCAACTTGAGTCCCAGGCGGTGATTACCAGATAGAGCGAGCTGGGGGCGCCCCCCTGTGGCCGGCACACCCCTGGGACTTCTTCCAGTGTCTCTTCCTGGTGCAAGTCCAGACCCGAGAGTCTGCAGTGGGAAACCGGGTGGGCAAAGGGATTACCATTGCCGCAGAGCCCGCGCCCGTGGTCTCTGCAGCTCGTCCATTCGGCTGTAATCCTTCGTTCAGCACATGCACAGTATATCAGAGAACGACAAGGCACAGAAGACTTACCCTGGAGCCACGTTAGTGGTGGCGGCGGGTATGAACCTCGGCGAAGCGTGTACCACGTATTCCTGAAGAAGACTGTAGTTTCTCAAAGCACAGTAGAGGCCTGCGGAAACGGCACCTGGGTGACTATATGAAAGTCGACTAATAAGTAAACGATGTGCATTAGGGAACAAAGAGGCGGCGCACCGGGCAGAGAAAACGCACTGTGAAGAGAGGATTCTGAAAGTTCCGGGTTGCGGAGTCAGAGCTGAGACAGGTTGAAAGAAACTGGGGCTGGGCGTGGTGGCGCACGCCTTTAATCCTAGCACTTGGGAGGCAGAGGCAGGCGGATCTTTGTGAGTTCAAGGCCAGCCTGGTCTACAGAGTGAGTTCCAGGACAGCTGGGGCTACAGGGAGACCCTGTCTCGAAAAGACCCTCCCCCCCCAAAAAAAGAAAGAAACTGGGAAGTAAGGGAGGAGCTGGAGGATCTCTGGCCTCCCTCAGAGTTAGGGTTTGAAACAGGGACATTACCTTATCCAATTGGCAACGGCTGATCTTCGGAGGGTGAACAGGCAACAGCAAGGGTAGAATCCGGGGTGACTGAAGGGGCAGTTCAAGAGGGGAAGATGGTGGTTTAGACGAGGGCGCCAGGTATGAAGAGAAGCAGGACAAGTTTGAAGTGTATCTAGGAGGTAGAGTTGCCAAAATTTGAGACTGAGTGGGTGAACGAGATGCAGTAAATCAAGACATCAAAGAGAATGTCCACGTTTCTGGTTCCGGCAATGAACTGCCCCCCGTTCACTGCACAAATATTTACAAGGGACAATAAACACTATGAAACAATAGCTCACACTTATTGAGGGTAGATGTTATTATAGTCTCATTTTATAGATAAAACTGAAGAAAGAAAAAAAAAGACAAAAAACGAGAAACTGATGTGTTCAAAGGCTTTGGTCACACAGCTAAAAAGAAATCGGATCTGAACCCAGGAATATATAGTTCTAGATATATCCATTCTACTTCATCAGAGAGCTAAAGAACACGTAGAAGTGTGTTAAAAGCAGAATCAGACATTGGAACTCAGAATCTCTGGAGTGTGAGGCCCAGGATTCTATATTACTAAACTCAGGAGTTGTGATCATCATGCGGCTTTCGTTATTGTAAGTGGATAACCATTGCTCTATGGTCATCAGAGCCTTCTTACCTACCCATGGCCTTCTGGGCCAGAGAATGTGAATTAGGTTTGAGGTGGTCTCACAAGCATGGTGGACACACTCAGTCCTCTCACCACAAAACAGTTTAGGACTACAGTTCTGGAAAACTCCAGTACGTGGGTGAATTCATGAATCCAGAGGTCAAGGATGTTGGTTTGAAAGGACTTAGTCTTGTTCCTAGCCAGGGGCTGAGGTCTGTGTGGGTGTGAAGGGCTGGGGTGGGGGAAAGCCTTATTCAGAGGTGCTGATTCAACTCCCACACCCCAGACCTATTCTTAAGTCCCAAAGGCTTCCAGAAAACTCAAACAAAGCTCTAGCCTACAGAAGGGAAATCATTTTTATCCAGCTCTCAGTTGTGGAGCTGGAGAGCCCAAGGCCCAGAGAGAGGGGACTTATCCTATATCCCTGTCTCCTCTATGGAGGGCTGGTTGGTGCCGACAAGGGTGACATTTCAGCAGGTGGCCAGGTGGCAACACCTCTCAACTAAAGCCTTCCTTGTTGTAGGGCAGATCTGTTCTGTGAGTTTGGCACTGCTGTTTGCCCAGCATCTGTGCCAGGCTAGGCCTCACCTTGGACAAACATAGCCAGCCAGGCGGCAGGCCCGAAGCGCCTTTGTTCTTGGGCCTGATAGCAGAGGCAGTAGAGCTGGCAGGTAACGGAAGGCCTGTCCTCACCGGATGTCGGCACCATGGTTCCCACGGGAATACTTCCTGACAAGCTGGAGAACACCAAAGTGCTCTGGCTTCAACAGCCTGGTGCAAGAAGGTGACCAGCTGGCAACAAAGGGGACCAGGCCTAGGGGCAGGCAGACATGAGGGAATTGAAAGCCAGGTCAAAAAAGGAGGGCTAGGATACCTCCCTTTGTTTATGCTAAATGGGCAGAGGGACCTGACCTGCTTATCTTTTCAGGATAAGGAGCCCAAGGAACCTAAGGTACCTTGAATTTTCGGATGAAGGGGAAGCATCCAGGCTGTGGAGAAGACCATTCTCTAACCTCATCACCCTTGACCCCTTGATTGTAGAAGGAACATGTATTTTCTCATCAGAAGTACCTGAGTCCATTGGAGAGACTCAGCAGCTGTGGGATCCATAATAAGAAGCTAAACTTTTGGGGGGATCTTTTTTGAGACAGGGTCTCCCTATAGCCCCAGCTGTCCTGGAACTCACTATGTAGACCAGGCTGGCCTTGAACTCACAGAGATACATCTGCCTCTGCTTCTGCCTCTGGGCTTAAAGGTATGCACCACCACACCTGGCTAAGAAGCTAAACTTTTTACACCCAAATATCTTGAGAACAAAAGTGGGAAGAAAACCACAGCTCCCTCTCAGGGCTACTGTGAGCTCTGGCTGAGCAAGCAGGTCCTATGATAATTCATGCCCAGTTCCCAGCTCCACTCTGCAAGAACTGTCAGTTTGGAGACAACCAGAGCTATGTGTGTGATTGTGACAGCTCCAGATTCTTTTAAAATGATAACAAAGCAACTGTTCCTGACTTGGGTTAGCATACTGATAAAAAGAGCAAAACGGAAAAAGAAAGTCTGGGGGCAGGAAGGGATGGTCGGATTAGTTTGATGAATGCTTTGTAGACTTCCGGGCAGGGAACCAGTGAAGAGGCCAGGCTAGAAGCTGATGGCGACATGCCTGGGGTTGAAGAATTAGGTAGACAGTGTTCTGGTTTATGGAGAAGGGAAGAGAAGGAGTTGAGGGTGAGCAGGCGTAGTCGTGGGAAGGAGGTAGAGGTGGTGAGATGATGGGATGGAAGGCTTTGTGCTGTCCTACCTTGGAAGGCCTGTTAGACAACCATGGGCACATTTCCACTGCCATTATCCTCTGAGCAGCTCACCTCTGGTCTTCCCACTGCCTGGTGCTCTTTCTCCAGCTCTTCCCTGCAGTACTTCCATCCCGGTATTTAGATACCAGCTTACAAGTCACCTGCTTGACCATCTGGGTTTCTTCCTTCCTCCACATACCATCGCTGTGTATCCTATAGCATTATCTTACTTTCCTTATGCTGCTTGGCACTGGCTGAGATTACATTATTTACACATATATTGTGTCTCCCTGATAGCATATAAGGTTCCCGAGGGGAGGAGTGTTCTGCATGAAGTATCTACTCAGTAAAAACTTCCTAAATGGATCAGTACGATGGCAAACATGTAGTACATTTAGCAACTCTCTAGCCCCAACCCGTGGTAGACATTACTAATCAATCCCAGACTTCTCCGTGTGATACTCCACATGGCCTTTGGCAGAGCTGGCATCTGAGGTTCCTCGTACTTGCAACCTAAACTACCTTGTGTGAGGCTTTTGAAACTCTTTGAGCTTCATCAGCCTTCATCTGTTGTCTCATAGAAATGTGGAAATAATCTTTTCGCCTCTCTCTTACACTTGGGCCCCCAGTCTAGAATCTAGATGCTATTGCATATCCATGCACAGACCCCAAGAAAGGGGGAGCCAGGTCCCATCCTCCTCCTGAGTCAGAACCACTCCTGGACTTTCCTCTTCTGTTTTCCTGTTTTGTTTTGTTTTTTAATTTTTTTTAATTTTTTTATTTATTTATGTGTATGAATGTACTGTCTGCATGCAGGTCTGTGCACCCGTGTCGTGCAATGCCGAGGTCAGAAGAGGGCGTCGGATTCCCCTGGAACTGGAGTTCTCCTGGAATTGGAGTTACAGATGGTTCTCAGCTGCCATGTGGGTGCTGGGGATTGAACCCGGGGCCTCTGCAAGAGCGGTTGGCGTTCTTAACCGTTAGGCCATCTCTCCAGCCCCGTTTTCCTGTTTTATCACCAGCCCCCAAGGGGGGGCTGAAGGGACCTTTGATATCTGGTTTAAAGCCCCTTCATTTACAGATAAGAAGACTGACCTCAGAGAAGGGAAGTCAATGGAACCACAAGTACAACAAAGACTAGTCCAGCACACCTAGGACTAATTGACTTCAGCTGCCTCTCACCAGCCCTTCAGGACACTAGTCAACATCTTCATCGTGAGGAGAGGCCAGGATAGCTGCTGGCTCCCTGTAACCCAGCACAATCCCAAGCCCCAGAGCCAAACAGCCTTGCTTTCCTGGGCAGGAGAACACTCTATGGATTCCTGCCTGTTCTCAGCCACTCATTCAAAGGAGAGGAGACAGGTGTAGGCCTCTTCCTCCACAGTTGCTTTTAAAAACTGCCTTGGGTCTTTTGAGCCTTAGAGAAGCTCTTGGCTGTTCCGAAGCCTGTTAACGCCTTTCGGCAGCTTCTTTCCTTTATCCCCTTCCAATCTAAGCTGGTTCATCCTGCAGCTCTCTTGAAGCTCTTCTGCTTCGCACTCTCTAAAGCAAGAGCTCAGTTTGGGCTTCCCTTGAGGAAAGATGGACAGTAGTGACTAAACCTCTCTGAGATCTTGGATAGAGGTTCTTTAAACATCTCCCCTAGAGGGAAGAACTTTGGTGGCCTTCCAGCCTGTGCGGACGATTCGTTTGCAAGTAGTCTCTGTACAGAGGGGTCCAAGTCCCCCCAAGCCCCCACCCCAGGGGAACACTGGTGTTTGCTGGAACAGAAAGCCAGCTCCCTCCTCAGGAGGATGGGCGATGACCCAGAGGGATGCAAGAAGCGCTAATAAGGACCCATTCCCCTAGCCATTTGAGGAAGTTAAGAACTGGAGAAGACTTGGGCTTGTCTGTTAAATTAGGAAGGAGAAACTATCAGGGATTTTTTTTTAATTTAAAATTTTGTTGGGGCTGGAGAGATGGCTCAGTGATTAAGAGTGCCAACTGCTCTTGCAGAGGACCTGGGTTCGATTCCCAGCACCCACATGGTGGCTAAGAACTGTCTTGAACTCCAGTTCCAGGGGAATCTGACACCCTCTTCTGACCTCTGTGGCATTGTACGACATGGGTGCACCAACCTACATGAAGACGTACACTTATACAAATAAAAAAAATACTTTAATCCTAGCACTTGGGAGGCAGAGGCAGGCAGATCTTTGTGAGTTCAAGGCCAGCCTGGTCTACAGAGTGAGTTCCAGGACAGCTGGGGCTACAGGGAGACCCTGTCTCAAAAAGACAAAAAAAAAAAAGAATAAAAATATTAAAAAAATAAAATATAAGTGGCTTTCCAAAAACTTGAATTAAAATTTTTTTTTGATCTTTGTCTTTTTTAAAAATTTATTTATTGATGTTTTATGTATTTCATACATCATTTTCATTTCTGTTCGGGCATATTCCCCTATCCCTTCCCCCCACATCATCCCATCCCATCCCATCCCATCCCATCCCACCCCATCCCAGATCATGCATTCTGCCATAACTGTCCTGCATCTTTCTCTCAGTCTTTTTTTATGCTTAGGAATTCACATTTTCCTCCATTAATTTTCATATTACTCTAAAATATGGATACATACTCTCCACCCATATACAGTAATTACAGAGTCTAAAATAATTGGTGGGTGGATTCTAGAGCCCATTGAGAGATTCACATTTTAACAACATAGTTGCTTTCAGATAAACAAAAATATAACCATACTGTCATTCAGCTTGCCTTTTGTCTGGGGGATTTGGTGTTAGCATCCACAAATGAGGGAAACCATTCTCCATTTGTCTTTCTGGGACTGTATCACCTCACTCAGCATAACAGCTTCCAGTCTATCCATTTACCTGCAAAGTTCATAATGCCATCCTTCTTTACCATTGAATAGTACTCCATTGTGTAGATGTACCACATTTTTGTCATCCACTTGTCTGTTGAGGGACATATGGGTTGGTTCCAGCTCTTCACTATTGTGAAGAGAGCTGCAATAAACATGGACGTGTGGGGCTGGAGAGATAGCCTAGTGGTTAAGAGCACCGACTGCTCTTGCAGAGGACCCGGGTTCGATCCCCAGCACCCACATGGCAGCTAAGAACCATCTGTAACTCCAATTCCAGGAGAACTCCAGTTCCAGGGGAATCTGAGACCCTCTTCTGACCTCCGCAGCATTGCACGACACAGGTGCACAAACCTACATGCAGACAGTACATTCATACACATACAAAAATAAATAAAATTAAACATGGATGTGCATATATCTTTGCAGTAGGATGAGTCTTTTGGGTATATACCCAGGAGTGGTTTGACTGGGTCAGGTGGTAAGCTCATTCCGAGTCTTTTAAGGGTTCTCCACACTGCTTTCCATAGTGGTTATACAGGTTTACATTCCCACCAGCAGTGGATGAGTGTTCCCTTTCCCCACAACCCCTCCAGCATCTGTTGTCTTTTGTTTTCTTGATATTAGCTAGCCGTACTGGAGTGAGATGATATCTGAGAGTGGTTTTAATTTGCATTTCCTTAATTATTAATGATGATGAACACTTTTTAAGATGTTTCTCAGTCATCTTTAATTCCTCACTGTTGAAGTCTCTGTTCAGCTCTTTACTCCATCTTTTGAGTAGGTCATTTGTCTTCTTACATCTTTGTTTTTTGAGTAGTTTATATATTCTTGACGTTAATGCTCTGTCTGATGTGTTGCCGGTAAAGATTTCTTCCCACTCTGTGGGTTTTCTCTTCACCTCCTTGATTGTTTCTTTCACTGTACAGAAGCTTTTGAGTTTTATGAGGTCCCGCTTGTCAACTGTCGACCTTAATTTCCATGTGGCTGCTGTCTGATTTAGAAAGTCTCCTCCTACACCTATGTCTTGTAGGTTGTTGCCAACTTTTTCTTTTATTACCTTCAGGGTTTCAGGCTTCACATTGAGATCTTTGATCCACTTGGAGTTTATTTTCATACAGGGTGAGAGGTACGGATTTAATTTTGTTCTTCTACAGATGGTGATACAATTTTGCCAGCACCATTTGCTGAAGATGCTATCCTTCCTCCATTGAGGGTTTTTTTGCCCCTTTGTCAAATACGAGGTGGCTGAAATAGTATGAGCTCAAATTTGGATCTTCAATTTTGTTCCATTGGTCAACTGGTCTGTTTTTGTGCCAGTGCTAGGCTGTCTTTATGACTATGGCCCTGTAATATAGTTTGACGTCTGGTAGGGCAATACCCCTGTGTTGCATTTTTCATTCAGGGTTTCTTTAGCTATTTGGGGTCTTTTTTTTTTTCCATTTGAATTTAACAATTTTTTTCCAAGTCTATGAAGAAGCTCTTAGGGATTTTGATTGGGATTGCATTGAATCTGTATATCAGTTTGGGTAAAATGGACATTTTTACTATATCAATTTTCCCAATCCACGAGCATGGAAAGTCATTCCATCTTTTGATGTCATTTTTAATCTCCTTCTTCAGGGGTTTAAAATTTTTGTTGTAGAGGTCTTTGGTATCTTTGGTTAGTTTGGTTCCCAGGTATCTTATTAGTTTTGAGGCTATTGTGAGTGGGAAGGTCTTCCTGTATTCCTTCTCCACATGTTTATTTTTGGTGCAAAGAAAGGCTACTGATTTTTCTAGGTTGATTTTGTAGCCCAACACTTTACTAAAACTCTTAATGTTTTTTAAATTTTGTTTTGTTTTGTTTTGTTTTGAGACAGGGTCTCCCTGTAACCCCAGCTGTCCTGGAACACGCTACATAGACCAGGCTGGCCTGGAACTCACAGAGATCTGCCTGTCTCTGCCTCCAGAGTGCTGGGATTAAAGGGATGTGCCACCACGCCTGGCTCTGATTTTTTTTTTTATCTTATGTGTTTGAGTATATTGGCTACATGGATGTAAATGCACTGTCATGCAATGCCCAGGGAGGCCAGAAGAGGGCTTCAGATCCCCGGGAACTGGAGTTAGGGACGGTTGTTAGCTGCCATGTGGGTGTTGGGAATTGAACCCAGGTCCACTGAAAGACCACTGACCCACCTCTCCAGTCCTAGGAAGAGATATTTCTATTTAATATTTAACTTTTGGGCTGGAGAGATGGCTCAGCGGTTAAGAGCGCCAACTGCCCTTGCAGAGGACCCACGTTCGATTCCCAGCACCCACATGGTGGCTAAGAACCATCCTTAACTCCAGTTCCAGGGGAATCTGATGCCCTCTTCTGACCTCCGCGGCATCACACGACACAGATGCACCAACCTACATGCAGACAGTGCACTCGTACACATAAAAATAATAAATAAATTTAAAAATACAAATATTTAACTTTCAGCCCATTTATTGAACAGTTATCATGGACGGGTGCAGCAGCGCAATCATGAACCGTAGACAAGGGCCAGTCCCTGAGGAGCTCATGGCAGGGCAGCGTTGGGCACCAGGGCGCCACAGAAAATAGGAATAGACAGGATGCCTGACCCAATGTCAGAGAGCTCCCGGCGAGGGCCATGGAAATAAGAAACAGGAAGGAGACAGTGTGCAGAGACCTGGCGGAGGCCTGGGGAAGAGGTGGCTGGAAGGGGGAGCAGAGGAGACCGGCTGAGTGCAGGGGTCTCAGACCTAGATGCACATTGGAATCACCTGGCAGGTTCTAAAAGGCAGGATGTCCAGTGCTACAGCCTCTATCTGAGGCAGAGTCAGTACACTGACACATTGTCAAAGTTTTCCGTGGGTCCTATGTTGAAGGGAAAGAGCGAAGAGAACAAGTGGATCAGGACTGGGGAGACGGCTCAGTCATCAAGTGCCTGCCGCACAAGCGTGAAGACCCGAGCTCAGATCCTTGGCACCCACGCAAAAATCTGGGTGTAGTCGCAGCACTGAGACGGTGGAGACAGGAGGATCCCTGGGGACTACTGGCCAGCCAGTCTAGCCAGTCAGCGAGCTCCAGGTTCAGTGAGAAACCGTCTCAAAAATTAAGGTAGAAGCCGGGCATGGCGCTGCCCGCCTTTAATACCAGCACTTGGAAGGCAGAGGCAAGAGGAATCTCTGTGAGAGCAAGTCCAGCCTGGTCTACACAGCTAGTTCTAGGCCAGCCTGGTCTACACAGCTAGTTCTAGGCCAGCCTGGTCTACACAGCTAGTTCTAGGCCAGCTGGGGCTACAGGGAGGCCCTGTCTCAAGCAAGCAAACAAACAAACAAACAAACGAAAAACAAAACAACAAAAAAATTAAAGCGGAAATACCCAATGTTGACCTCTGGCCTCCACTTGCATGCACACATATGTCTCACACACATGAACACATAACACATACATTCACATGAACAAGATAAAATTAAAAAGACAAGTGCTGGATCGTAAGCTGTACACTACAGGTGTGGGGACTAGTCCAGAAGAAGATAGCAGGGTAGGCAGTGTGTGGCCTCTTGTAGGGAGCCAGGTCCTCTGTGCTAGGAGAATGGAGCTCAGTAGAGGGAGATGGAACGTCCCTGATGGATTCTAAGGCCTCAGGCAGAGGCACATGCCAGGCTCACTGCTTTGTAAAATAATGGCTTGTAGTGAAATCTTAGTCTGTATCTCCTCTTCCTCTCTCCCCGAGGGGAGGGCATCTGAGGATGCCGGGCACACGCCTTTAATCCCAGCACTTGGGAGGCAGAGGCAGGCAGATCTCTGAGTTCAAGGCCAGCCTGGTCTACATAGTAAGCTCAAGGCCAGCTGGGACTAAAGGAAGACTCTGTCTCAAAAATGCCCCCCTAAAAAAAAAAAGCTTCTCTCAGGACCACCAGTGTTCATGAAACCCAAGGTCTCCTGGCCCAGTATCTTATCAAAAGAAGTCTTCTGGTGGTGGTAGGGTGTCCTGCAAGCCTGTGCCAGGCCCTTTCCTGTGTCTGAAAACTCAGGTCCTCTGCACCTGCCTCAGGTAGGGAGTGGCCATCTACAGCAGCTGCCCCTTTTCGTCCTGTTGGCCCCACTTGCCACCACCTGCTCATGTCCTGATCTTGAATGGCCCATTTTCCGGGACACTGCATGTGACTCATGTACTCAAGAGCTGACCCAGTGGCCTTGATGAAACGAGCCGAAGAAGGACCGTGGCAGGATCAGAGAGTGTTAATACATGGTGACTCTGTCTCTATCTGTGCCTCAGAAGGTGACAAAGGTAGGGTAAGGGAGGGGCTGGGAGAGGGTGCTTTTCTACCTCCTAGAGGGACACAGCAAAAGGTAGGGTAGGTGTGGATCTCTATTTTCACAGAGCTCACAGTCCAGCAGGGAAAGTAACTGCTGATGTGATTGAGTTTTTAGAATGCAATAACTGTGCTGTACAGGAAAAGCAGGGCAAGTTCCAAGGGGAGGCCAGGCCAGGTCATGCTGAGGAAATGCCATGGGTGGGTGGTGAACTGTTAGGACACTGACGTGGGCAAGGAAGGCTGAAAGAGCAGGCAGGGCAGTCAGAGGAGCCAGAATCACACAGACACAGACATGAACGAGACACCATTGTCAGCATCCCAAGACCAGAAGTGTTCTGATTGCCTGGCCCCTAATTGTGACACTAGGCTTTGTCCCAGTCTTTGGAGTCTCAGCCTTTTGAGTCTTTCTCCTTGGGGGAAAAGGGGCTGCATTGATACCTCTTTCCCATGCTCCATACCAGGTCTAACCTCTATTTCCTAGGCACCTCTATTTAAGCACCCTTCAAGCACCTCAAACCCAGCAATTTTGGAACTATACGTGATGGGACTGCCAGTCACAGCTGGATCCCCAATCATGGGGCAGCACAGGCCCCACCAAGCTAGACCACTCAAACCTTTTGTATGTTTCTAGTAGGGAAACAGCTGGATTTTACCCTACCCTATGGCTATAAGGGTGATCAAGGAACCTAGGAAAGAGAACATTAAGCTACCTTTCTTTCCAGGCTGAAATGCTTTTAATTCGGAGTTGGTCATCTTCTCCAATCACAAAAGAAATCCGTCTGCAGTAACAGCAAATGAAACGGAAGACAGGTGTATGGCAAAAAGACAACATTATCATTTGAGTTTCCCTGTCGAGTCTGCTTCAGGGTAAACTCTCACTAGTAGAAGAACTGACCCTTTTCTCCAAGTTAAAAAATGTATTGAGCTACTAGAGCATAAAGGAGAAATGTCAAAAGTAGTAAGACAGTATCACTGTACCCGAGAAAATAGTTATGCCTTAAAAAATAATTATATATACATTTACATATAATGTATATATTCATTTGTATATGGAAGTTCCTCACTCTAAGCAGATAATGCAGGAGTCACAAAAGCAGAGGGAATAATAGTCATCTGGAACAACATCAAAAGGGGGAGACTTCCTAGAGCTGGTGACCCCAGAGGAGGAGTCTTGAAAGCTCATTGGCAGGAGAAATCCTCATTGAACCTGTTCTTCAAAGGGAATGTAGGTTTCTAAGGCTGCTCAGCTAAGGATCTTTTATGGACTTATCTCTAAAGACAAGCCTTTGTCCCACAAACATATAACACTGGAAGGAACCCACTGAATTCCGATGTACTGTGCAGTCTCCCACACATCTCCCATTGAGTCATGTCATCTCTTCCGGAAGGTTTGATGCTGGAAGGGCGCCCTGACCTATGTCTTCAGGTTGATCAAACAGATAAAAAATTTATGAAGATTCTAGATTGTCTTGAATTGAATGGATGGGGCATGCACAGGGCTGGGATACCTAGAAAAGAACATACCAGAGGACGTCTGGCCATCTTCATGCTGTTGGCTGGGGCCCGTTGTCTTCAAAGGATCCTTTTGTTGTTCCTGTTGTCACCAGAGCTTGGCCAGCACTTGCAAAGTAATCCAGGAACTGTTCTCACAACAGATCCCTGGCAGGGATCTCTGTTTAGGGGCCTGGAATGGATTCTGGCTTGAAGAGACAAGGATAGAGAAGGTGGAAGGGCTTCCATACACCGCCCCAGGAGCTGACTTGACCTGTGCACAGTGACTAAGAAGCATGGAATTCCACAGTGATGGAGCCAAGCAGTCCTTTTCAGGAACCCATACCTGGGCTTTCTCTGGAAGGTCCAACCTCCATCTCCATTCCTTTTACCATATGGGATCCATTGGCCAGTGTGGACCCCTGCAGAGTATCACAGAATGGAGAACTGAGCTTGGTTGCCCCTCTTCCAGCGGATGATCCATAGAAATGATCTTTCAAATGATCAAAGAGTCAAAAGAGGTGCTCGGAATAATTGTGCAACTGTGCCATCTGGCTGAATGGCAGCCACTGCAGGAGGGCGCCAGAGCTTAGGCTCCTTACTCATCCAGTCAGATGAAAAGATCAAGACAAAGGGATGATGCAAGCCTTTCCAAGTTCTCTTAGTTTCTTGTCTCCCATGTCATATTTGTGCAGGAGACTCTGAACTAAGAGCAGCACAGTTTGCCTTAGTAGCCTCCATTCAGACCTTGCTGAGGAAGTGATCACCCAGAACACAGCCACATATGGGCCCCTGTGCAACTATTCTCCTATTGTTTTTACACAAAAGCACAGTGTAAAATAGGGCTTGCCCACGTGATCTGCCAATACTGATGTCAGTGCTCCTGGCATGAGAGTAAACTGCAGAACAGACCGGAAGAGGATAGTGCCTGCAGCATCGCTCCTGGGTATATACCCTTGTGAAATGCTCACATGTACAGGGAGACACCTGAAGAAAGGCATCCACAGCAGCATTGTCTTAGCAGTAGAAACCTAACAACATCCTGAGGCCCCCTGAGTCATGGCTCTAAAACATAGTGACAAGGGGCTGAAGAGATGGCTCAGCAGTCAAGAGCACCATCTGCTCTTGCAGAGGACTGGGGTTCAGTTCCCAGCTGTTCCAAGGGGATATGATGCCCTCTTCTGGCTTTCCACAGGCATTGCATGTGCATGATGCACATACATTGAGGCAAAATATTCATACACATACAATAAAAATGAATAGTGACAATACATGCATCAACTTGGATAAAGGTCAAGAACAATTTTTAGAAAAAAGAGCAAGTTGTAGGGAGATTTCTGTATAGTGATGCTATCTATAAAAGTTTCAAAATATGTACTAGGTTGGATGCAGCAGAAACAAAAATGCCTGAAGTAACAAATGAGATTCAAAGCAGTGGTTGCAAGAAAGAGAAGCTGATCAAAAGATTAGCAAGAAGAACACAGAGATCTCAGATGCCTGGAATGTTTTCTTTTTCAAGCTGGTGGCTACACAAGACTCATCCAAAGATTTTTCACGAGGCAGATGAACTCCTGAACTCCAGTCCAGCACTCGGCTTCAGGTGGCCTTCCTCACACATGCTTGCCGAGCCGTTTCCTTCTCTAGTGGGGATTCTCATAGCACCCACTTTGCACGGTGGCAGTGAAACGTGGAATGGTCACCAAAGATTAATTTTGTTCCCTATAGAAAGATGTGGCTTGGGGCTGGAGAGATGGCTCAGCAGTTAAGAGTACAGTTAAGACTACTCTGCATAGGACCGGGGTTTGATTCCCAGCACCCACATGGCAGCTAAGAACCATCTTTAACTCCAGCTCCAGGGGAATCCGACACCCTCTTCTGATCTCCACAGCATTGCACGACATGGGTACACAGACCTACATGCAGACAGTACACTCATCCACATTAAAAAAAAAAAAAGATATGGCCTTGGCTCCTTTGCAATAAACCTGACTGACCAGTGTGCAAGCGTGGAAGCAGGACAGGAGCAGTCTGTGTCTACACAGGCAGGCCTGAGGTCAGTTGGTGGGCTGTGTCCATTTACAGAGACAGCCCTGCATCTGCCTGGGGTTCTCTGGTAGGTGCACCATGTTCTCCCCCCTCCTTCCCCTCCTGTTTCTACTCCTGCCCATTCACAGGACTGGACACATAGATAGCATTCATGGTCACTCAGCTGGATTCTAATCCAGGGCCCTCAAAGACGACACGGACTAAACCAGGTGTCCACACTCTTAGTCATGTTTATAAAGATCACCAAAGACCGCCCTCAGCTTCAGGACCCCTGGACACAGCCACGTGGTATGGCTGCTTCCAGAGGTTCCTGGGTGGTGAAGTGCCAGTCTGGGTCACTACTCTAGTCCCTGCTGTGGTCTTCTGGCTACTCCTCTTTTTTCTAAATAATTTTTAGGTTTTTTAAAAGTTTATTTGGTCTTTTTGAGACAGGGTCTCCCTGTAGCCCCAGCTGTCCTGGAACTCACTATGTAGACCAGGCTGGCCTTGAACTCACAGAGATCTGCCTGCCTCTGTCTCCCCAGTGCTGGGAGTAAAGGTGTGTGCCATCACACCTGGCTAGATTTTTTTATTTTTAAATTACGTGTTTGTGTGTGTCTGTGTGTGGTATGTGCACATAAGTGTAGGTGCCTGTGGAATCCAGAGTAGGTCATTCACCTGGAGCTGGGTTTACAGGTGGTTGTGAACTGCCAAATGTGGATGCTGGGAACCCAATTCCAGTCTTCTGCAAGAGCAGTATGTACTCTTAACCTGTCTCCAGCCCCTGCCTTTTTGTTTCTTATCATACTGCCCTTCTCAATTTTCAACAAATCACTTCTGAATATTCTTCTTTTTCCATGTGGATAATGAAGACATTGTTGAGTCATTTCTTCTGCAAAGAAATTCTGACAAGAACAGGAAGTCTGGTTCCCCATAAGCTCCTCAACAAACGGGTGCCTGCCCAGCTTCATACGAGATCAGCTCTACTGAGTCCTTGTAGCTGCTAGGCAGAGGAGTGACCAGACAGCAAGAAGGCAGAAGGGTTTAGATTCTGTCCCAGGCCCCACCACCAGTCTTGAGAAATTCAGGGAAAATCCACTAGAGGGCACTGCAGCACTATCCTGAGAAAACATCCCAACTTTTTTTTTTTTTTTTTTTTTTTTTTTTTTTTTTTTTTTTTTTTTTTTTTTTTTTTTTTTTTTTTTTTTTTTTTTTTTTTCCCAATTCAATTCAATTAGCAGAGGTCTACAGTACTGGGCAGCCATTTAGCTAAATGCCAAGATGCAAAGACCAGAGCTCTGCACTGCCCACTGTCTAGTCAGGAGGAGGGCGGAGAGCTCAGAGAGGCAGCCTGGTGAGGAGGTGACACCTCTGGAGTGTTGGTCTGGCTTTTTCCTGCTTCTCGGTACAGAACACATATGTACATAGAATACATACAGCCTGCATGCACCACACAAACAACACACATCATGTGAACGTATGCACTGTATTCTTTTTCTCGTTGCTGTGACCAATTAAGAAGTGACTTAAGTGAGGAAGCTTTTTTGTTGTGGTGGGGTTTTTGTTTTTGTTTTGTTTTGTTTTGTGGGGTTTTGTTTTGTTTGTTTTTGTTTTTGAGACAGGGTCTCCCTGTAGCCTGGATCTCACTATGTAGACCAGGCTGGCCTTGAACTCACAGAGATTCACCTGCCTCTAACTCACTGTTAGCGGAGTTGGTGGTGGTAGGGAAGGCATGAGAGTGTGACTAGCATCCCCAAACAGTCAAAAAGCAGCGGGATGCATGCTGCTCAGCCAGCTTCCCTCTTTATTCAGTGGTGGTGACTGGGGGTGGGGGTGGGGGAGGGACTGGATGGTGCTACCCACATCCAGGCTAGGCCCTCCTTCCTCAATTCGAGCTCTCTGGAAAATCCCTCACAGACCTCAAAGTGTGTCTCCTAGGTGATTCCAAATCCAATTAAGCTGATGAGATTGACGGTCCACGCACATCCTGTACATAAGCCACATCCCAGCCCCTGCAGTCCCACGCTTCCAGACCCTCTGAGGATCTGGCTGTGGCAAAGTCCTGGCTCTGGGGAGGAGACTCCAAGGAGAATGCCAGCCAGGTGAGTTTACAATTTGAGACTACAGCACCCACCACTCTAGACAATCCACAGATCATTAGAATCACTGTAAAAGAATCCCATTAAAATGCACACCCGCTAACCACATGTTACTCAAGGGTTACATGCACTCATCCATTCCCACTAACACATTAAGCACAGATTTACTGGGTGCTGAGATTCGGGTAGAAGAGCTGTTGTTAGAGGGTCACTGAGGAGGAGAAGAGACTGGTGCTGCAGACTGCTGACCAGGCTCAGGCGCTGCAGGGTCCCGCCTGCCTCCCTGTCTCAGTGCAGGCACTGTGGGCTCACCTATTATCACTGTGTTTTTGTGTGTGTGTGGGGGGGGGAGGGGACAAGAAGGCTCAGAATTGGAAAATGGCTTGTGTAGGCTCATCTAGCAAGTAGGTAGAGGACTTGTGATTAGGCAGATATGGAAATAAAAGATCCCAAAACGAGTCAGGTGTGGTGGCACAGGCCTGCAATTTCAGTACTTGGGAGGGAGAAGCAGGAGGATTATTACAAGTTTCAGGCCAGGCAGGGTTAAGACAGCAAGACTGACTCAAAACACCTAACAGAAATTATTATGAAATTGTAAATAGAATTTCAAAGACATATGAGAATCCAGCAAAGTACCCCTCTATCATCTTCCTTCATCTTCTTTTTTTCTAGAATTTCACATGCTCTGTTTGCATACACAAGAGCTTCACCTGGAAAGTAAAGGAAGCCCAGGTTCGGGCTGCCCCCTCCGAATATTTCAAGCAGCCCTGTCACCTAAGCCTCAACCCTTGGGAGCCAAGTCACCATGTAGCCAGAACTGCTGACTGGCACCAGGTGCTGGGGCGGGTGAGATCTACCAGGCTGGAAGGTCCTGCAGGTCCAATAACAGCTCTACAGGTTTCTAATGGTGCATTCAACTGAACATGGGTGGGAAGTCAGGGCAGCTGCACCGCACCAGCCCCATCCACCCACACGGCCAATAACAACCAGTTCCCGGAGTCCCAGCGCCCTCTTCTGGACTCCATGGGCATTGCATGACATGGACGCACTTAACATGCAGGCAAAACATCATACACATGAAATAAATTTATGTACAGTTTACATTGTTTCTTTTTTTAAATTTTTTTAAAAATTTTATTTATTTTTGTATGTGCATGAGTGTACTGTCTGCATGTGGGTTTGTGCACCCGTGTCGTGCAATGCCGCGGAGGTCAGAAGAGGGTGTCGGATTCCCCTGGAACTGGATTTCTCCTGGAATTGGAGTTTCAGACGGTTCTCAGCCGCCATGTGGGTGCTGGGGATCGAACCCGGCTCCTCTGTAAGAGCGGTTGGCGCTCTTAACCGCTAGGCCATCTCTCCAGCCCTACATTGTTTCTTAATTTTCCCTCCTTTTTTTTTTTTTTTTTTTTTTTTTTGGTCTTTTTTGAGACAGGGTCTCCCTGTAGTCCCAGCTGTCCTGGAACTCACAAAGATCCGCCTGCCTCTGCCTCCCAAGTGCTAGGATTAAAGGCATGCACCACCACGTCTGGCTCAATTTTCCCTCTTTTTTGTCTCTGTAAACATTTTCCTCTTGTGAGCCCATTGTTACCAGTTTCCTGTTATCTGTTGTTATTGTTATCCTTGAAGGAACAGATTTTTTTTTAAATTATTTTTATTGATGCTTGTTGCATTTCATACATTTTTCCCAATTCATTCAGGCTTATTTCCCCCCCCCCCCCCCATCCCAGATCATGCATTCTGCCATAACTGTCCTGCATCTTTCTCTCAGTTTTTTTTTTCATTTTTAGCTATAAGTGATAATCCATGAGTACAAGCATCCTTCATGCAAAACCTATCTGCAGGCTGTTGTGCCCAAACACCTACAGCCCCACCATCCAGTGGGGGGTGACAGGTTGTTTGTTCAATCAAGTTGATCAAATGAGTGTCCAGACTACATTGCTGTAGTTTCACCATTCACCCCAATCGCAGCCCTTACATTCTACCACGCCCCCTCTTCCGCAGGTTGTTCCCTAGGCTTAGAAAAGGGGCACAGGTGGATGAGAGGTAAAACAGTCCACTCTCTCTGGAGCTGTTGACTTGGACTCTGGTCAGTTCTGGCTGTTTCCTTTCATGGGCTGACAGTTTGTCCAGGAATAACCTTTCGATCCTGGCCTGGTGCGTTATGGCGTCTCCGAAGGAACAGATTTCTAACAAAGGGGTCTCCCAGGCCAGGTTGATCCCTATGCAGATCATTAGTCTACCCAGAATGCTCTAGGCTCAAGCTAAGGCTATAGAGCACTGGCCACAACCCAGACTCTGTCACATATTGTATCTTCTAATACTATTTCTTAAAATCCTTTTTTTCCTTATTTTCTTTGTCTTTTAATTCTAAAATGAAAATTAAAAAAGAAACAAAAACAAAAAAGTGCACCAATCCTTTTAGCTAGCATTAAGAGATTTCATTTGGCTAATGGCAGCAAAGAAGACTGTATACCATGTGATCCCACTCCAGGTCCTATAAACTCCTTCACCTCAACTTACCCTCCAAAACCACCCCAGAAACCCATGCTTCCCATTTCCCACATCCCTGGGCACTGGCTGCGGCTCTACTCTGCCAGTCCTCCCTGCGCTAAGGCCTTCTTGGAGTACTGGCCTCTTGTGTGGTATGGGCCCTACAAGAAACACCCACTCCAGAGGCCTGAGCTTGCCAGGAGGGTGGCCTCTGTGGTGGCCTCCCAGCTCTGTCACCCCAAATCGGCTCCTTTCCCACTAGGAGCTCAACCTATGAGATTGCAAGATGAAATGAGAGGAAAGCTGAAGTGCTAAACCCAGGGGTTGGTGTGGAATGAGGTCCACTTGGTTAGCTCTGATGTCCTAACATTCAGCTCACTTCAGAAGCTGAGGTCTGATTTGTCAGGAGGTGTTAATGGATGCTAATTGGTCACAAGCTAAATTTTCACTCGCTGAAGCATTTACATGGTCTCTCTGCAATAGCAAGTCTGCCTGCTCAGTAGAAAAAATGTGATTCAGTTTATAAATTTCTATTTTTGTACAGCTGTTTTAGAGCCATCTTTCTCCAGCAGCTGAAGAATTGGACCAGATAATCCATGCCATGCTTTGCCAATAAAAAGTCATTTTCTCTCTTATATAAGATGAGGAGCCCATCTGTCTACACAAGTATCTTTAGGGCTCAAAAATAAACAAAAGCAAGTGCAGCATGGTGGAGCCCCGCTTTAATCCCAAGAGTCAGGAGGCAGAGGCAGACAGACCTCAGAGATCAAGGCTAGCCTGCTCTACGCAACAAGTTCCAGGCCAGCTGAGGCTACAGGGAGATCTGTCTCAAAAAAAAATCTAAAAACAAAACAAAACAAACCCCCCAAACCAGAAAAGCAGATTAATACTTTATAGAGAGTAATTTTGGGGGCTGGAGAGATGGCCTAGTGGTTAAGAGCGTTGACTGCTCTTACAGAGGACCCAGGTTCGATCCCCAGCACCCACATGATGGCTGAGAACCGTCTTTAACTCCAGTTCCAGGGGAATCTGACACCCTCTTCTGACCTCTGCAGCATTGCATGACACAGGTACACAAACCTACATGCAGACAGTACATTCATATGCATAAAAAATAAATAAAATTTTAAAAAAGAGTAATTTTCGTACTGGGAAAGATGAGCCAAAATATTTAACATTCAGCAATGATTGTCTTGTCAATAATGAGGTCATTTGTATACAGTACATAATTCAGAGAGAAAACAGACTTTTCAGCCTCATTCAGCAAACTCTAAGAAATGAAGACAAATGAAGAATTAATCCTAAAGAGTCAACCCACAGCATGGGGATATTTAAGATGCTCGGAATGCTAGTGTCTGACTCTTCCTGAAGACTTGTGAGCAAATGTTTATGTATCCCATCTAAGGCACCAACCAAAGACTGAGGAAACAATTTCACCGACGTCTACCGTGGTGAACCCATTCGTTGACTGAGGTAGCTTAGGGTGTGGGTGACTCATAGGCAGCTGCATGCCCCAAAGCCCTCCCCAGCATGGGTGATGACCCAAGGCTGCTTCCAGGAACTTCACCAGCAGCTTGCAGGCAGCTCCACTGTGCGATGAATGCACAGCTTCCAGCAGTGGTTCACTGCTCTAAAAACCTTAAAAATCTTGTAGCCTTTTGAGTGAGCCTCCCTACTTTTCTAGGAGGCAATATTTCAATTGCAAGGAAGGAAATAACTTCACTACATACAGCAGAGCCTGATCTGTGCACAGTCTCAGTCTCTGACAACTTGAAAATGGTTAAAGAAAACCTAGCTGACCCAAAGATTTAGCATATCATGCAATCTTTAAATGGCTGCAACATAGACAAGCTGTCCCAAACTGATCCTCGGGAGTCAGCTGCCTGACTGAGTTCAAATCCAGGCTCCACTCTACACAACAGCAACTCAAATTCTCTTTGCTTCAGATTCCTCATTGGAAAATGGGGAGTAAACTTGTATATGTCAAAGAATTGCTGGAAGTGGGGAAGGAGGTAGATAAAAACAAAGCATAATGACATAGAGTCAGAGATGCTGTAATGAAACCCGTCACTTTGTACACTATCTTAAAAACTTAAAAATTGTTGGAATAGCCAGGCGTGGTGGTGTGCACCTGTAATCCCAGCACTCGGGAGGCAGAGGTAGGCAGATCTCTGTGAGTTCAAGGCCAGCCTAGTCTACATAGTGAGTTCCAGGCCAGCTGGGGCTACAAGGAGACCCTGTCTTAAAAAGACCAAATATATATACATATATATATATATATATATATATATGATACTTTAAAACAGAGACTTTGAAAGCAAACAAGAAAACAAACAAATATCTAAACAAATAGGAACCTGAAAATTGGCAGACATAACTAAGTTAGATTTCTACATTTTCTTACATTTAAAAAATTTTTTATTTTTACTATTATTATTATTATTATTTTATTATTATTTATGTGCATGAGTGTACTATCTGCATGTTGGTTGATGCACCTGTGTCGTGCAATGCCACGGAGGTCAGAAGAGGGCGTCAGGTTCCCCTGGAACTGGAGTTAAAGATGGTTCTT
>VZQC01000411.1:535823-641645 GCA_009823505.1 Rhizomys pruinosus
CCACATGGCGGCCGAGAGCAGTCTGAAACTCCAGTTCCAGGAAAACTCCAGTTCCAGGGGAATCCGACGCCCTCTTCTGACCTCCGCGGCATTGCACGACACGGGTGCACAAACTTGCATGCAGACAGTACATTCATACACATACCGAAATAAATAAAATTAATAAAAAAATAAATAAAATAAAATAAAATAATTCTTGGGCTGGAGAGGTTAAGAGTGCTGACCACTCTTACAGAGGACCTGGGTTCTATCCCCAGCACCCACATGCTGGCTGAGAACTGTCTTTAACCTCAGTTCAAGGGGAATCCGACGCCCTCTTCTGACATTGCATGACACAGCATTGCATGACACGGGTGCACAAACCTACATGTAGACAGTACATTCACATGCATACAAAAATAAATAAAAAAATAAAGTAATTCTTAAATTAAAAAAAAAATGCTAGAATTAGCCTGGCGTGGTGGCGGATGCCTTTAATCCTAGCACTTGGGAGGCAGAGGCAGGTGGACCTTTGTGAGTTCAAGGCCAGCCTGGTCTACAGAGCAAGTTCCCGAACAGCTGGGGCTACAGGGAGACTCTGTCTTGAAAAGACAAACAAAACAAAACAAAACAAAACAAAACAAAACAAAACAAATGCTAGAATTAAGTCAGGTGTGGTGGCATACTCCTTTAAGCCCAGCACTCAGGAGGCAGAGGCAGGTGGATCTCTGAGAGTTCAAGGCTAGCTTGGTCTACATAGTGAGTTCCAAGGCAGCTGGGGCTACAGGGAGACCTTGACTCAAAAAGACAAAAAAATGCTAGAATTAAATGTTAAATTAGCAGACCAGTTTCCGACAGACAGTATGAAGACAGCTTACATAAGAGTTGGTGACATATGGCTGCCTTCTCTAGTGGGCTCCAGAATCCATGGACTCTGCCAACCTTGGATCAAAAATATTTGTGCAAATAAAAGCTGTATCTATACTGAATATATATGTATATATATTATTTTTCTTGTCATTATACCTAAACATTACAATATAACAACTATTTACATTATATTAGTTATTACAAGGAATCTCTAAGATCATTTATAGAATATGAGAGGAGATGGAGTAGAGTCCAGGGCAAGACACTGGACTAGTGTAAGAGAAAGGAGGGGAGGGAAAGAGGGAAAGACAGAAGGGAACTTTAAATATGTGGGAGGATGTGTAGGTTGTATGCAAATACTTTATGTCATTTTATAAAAGGAATTTTGCATGTAAAGATTTTGGTATCTGTAGGTAGACAGGCTTTTGGACCCAATCCCCAGGAGCTGCTGAAGGACAGCCTCAGTGTGAGGGATCCTCCTCACAGCCTTCTAGGGCCCCAGATAAACTATAGCTTCTTGTTGGTAAGCCAAGGAACTAAACTCAGGCCAGGAGGAGAATAGCATCCCCTTCTCTCTGGTTTCATGAAGGCCACAGCGAGGAACACCACATATAATGAGACGTAAACATGAGTTTCTGGTGAACTGCACCCATGTTACCTACACACTGTTCAAAATATAGACTGTTAGGTCGTCATCCTAGGAAATTCTGTCCTGCTCACCCCCCACAGGTTAACCATTTGTATTAGTCACTTTTCTGTTGCTGTGATAAAACCACCACCACCAAGGGAACTTATAAAAGGAAGAGTTTATTTGAGCTTATGATTGATGGATCTGGGGAATTAGAGTCCATTGTGGTGGGAGGCATGGTGGCTAGGGCTGGAGCAGAAAGCTGAGGTTCACATCTTGCAATGAGCACAGGGAGTCAAGAGAGAGAGTGAGAGACTGGAGACTGCAAGTTTTGTTAAACTCAGTAAGCCTGCCTTCAATGATATACTTCCTCCAGCATGGCCACACTTTCTAAGACTTCCCAGAACAGTGCCACCAACTGGGGACAAAATGTCTGAATACTTAAAGCTTATGGGGTATACTCTCATTCAAACCACCACACCATTGTTCCAATTTCCTTTTTAAAAATACTTTATTTGGCTGGGCGTGGTGGCACACGCCTTTAATCCTAGCACTTGGGAGGCAGAGGCAGGCGGATCTCTGTGAGTTCAAGGCCAGCTTGGTCTACAGAGCAAGTTCCAGGACAGCTGGGGCTACAGGGAGACCCTGTCTCGAAAATACCAAAAAAACCCAACTTTATTTGTTATTTTTATTTTGTGTGTATGAGTGTACTGCCTGCATGTGTGTAAGTGTATCTGTCTGTGGCGGTTAGAGAGGGAATCAGATTCCCTGGAACTGAAGTTATGTATGGTTGTTAGTTGCCATTTTGGTGCTGGGAACTGAAACTGGGTCCTCTGCAAGAGCAGTCAGTGCTCTTAACTACCCATCTCTCCAGCCCCCACTGCTCCAGTTTCTATCGATAGCTAATTTTGTCCTTTACTAAACATCATACAAATGAACATCTACTGATTTTTGTCTGGTCTCTTTAAACTCAGCATAAGACACCTGAGATTTATGGTTATTTCAATCATCAGTAATTCTTCTTTCTTACTAAGTAGTTTCCACTGTAAGAATTTTCCATGATTCACCTGTTGAGAATTTGGATCCTTTCCAGCTTATTCACTAGCATGCAATAAGAGCATCTCAAGCATTCCTGAGCAATTATTCCTTCAGATTTTTCTTTTCATTTCTCTTATGTAAATATCTTAATAAGATCCTGTTTAAAACACCCATAAGCAAACTGTAATCTAATGTTTTTTTTAAATGTATAAAGCCCAAGCTAACCTCTAATTAGAGACCGTCTTGCCTCATCCCCCACGTGCTGGGCATAGAGGGCTGCATACCTGCTTGTATGTATTAGTCTTCTATTGCTGCTTCACCAAACTGCCATAGATTTCTATGGTGAGAATTAGATAGAGACTGAGGTTATCCTTATTGAGCTTGGTCAGTTTTTGGCTTCATGGGTTGAGCCAGTTAGGAGTCCACGCACACTCCCCTTCTGCATGCACCTCAGCCCAACCAGAGACATGGTTATGCATTACTCCTCCAATCAGGACTGAATGCATCAAAGGAACCCAGCACGGAAGCCCTCAAGGAGGAAGCATCATCCTCACAATGCTTTCTTTTAACCCACTGACAGCCCCGCCCTTACTGCCCAAGGGAGCTAACTCCTGTCTCATAAGCACTTAGGAGGTTGAGGCAGGAGGAGCAGAAATTCAAAGTCAACCTCAGCTACATAGCAGGTTCAAGGCCAGCCTCGGCTACATGAGACCCTGTCTGGAAAAAGACAAAAATCAAGTATACACCAAAAAATAACAACCAGGGTCTGGAGAGAGATGGCTCAGTGGTTAAGAGCACTGACAGTTCTTATAGAGAACCCAGATGCAGTTCTCAACACCCACAGGGTGGCTAACCACTACCTGTACCAGTTCTATGGGATCCAACACCCTCTTCTGGCATCTGTGGGCATCGAACCTACATGCAGGTGAAACATTCATACGTATAAAATAAAAATAAATAGAACCATCATCACAGACTCACCAAATAATGCTTCCCCAGATCTCTAGGTTTTTTTTTGTTTGTTTGTTTTTTTTTTTTTTTTGGTCTTTTCAAGACAGGGTCTTCCTGTAGCCTTGGCTGCCCTGGAACTCTTGTAGACCAGGCTGGCCTCGAACTCACAAAGATCTGCCTTCATCTGCCTCTCAAGTGCTAGGTATTTCTTAACCTAGTCAAATTAGCCCCTAAAATTAGCATCACATTGGCCTCTTTCTGCTTCCAAGGGCCTGTGCCTGTCTTGGCCTTGGCCTCTCCTCTGCAATGCCCTCGCTGCACTGTGCCCCCCTAGCCAGTTTCTTATCTCCTCTTACAGTTAGGTATTCCTGTGAAGACTTTGACACCCCCCCGATAATTTTTCAATTTCGCCATCATCAAATGACCACACCTGCACAGTATGTCTTGTCACATAATGTGTCCTGATCACAGATTCTAGGGATTGGGATGTGGACATCTTTGGAGGGTCATTACTCTACCTACAACACTGACCATACCCAGTCAGAAACCAAGTATTTATTTGTTTCTCTTTACCTGATAAACAGAAAAAAAAATCTGGAGTGGGAGTGGTTGTACTATTTTACACAAGCATTAATAATTACTATGAGAGCTCCGGAAGCTTTACAATCCTGCCAATACTTAAGAATTTTATCCGTTTCTATTTTAAATATTCTAATGGACATGAAGAGATACCTGACAAGTATGAAGTTTGAGCATCTAGGAACTGGAGAGAGACTCAGCAGGTAAGACCATTGGCAGGACCCAAGTTCAGTTCCCACCACCCACATGGCAGCTAACAATCAACAGTAAGTCCAGTTTCAGGGGATCAGATGCCCTCTTCTGACCTCCTTGGGCATTGTACAACATGGGTACACTTATACACATGCAGGCAATATAGTCATACACATAAAATAAAATTAATTTTTAAAAGTTTGATCATCTTTTTGTATGCTAATTAACCATTTGCATCTCATGTTTGGTGAATTTCCCTTCAAGTCTTTTATGTATTTTTTTTTTATTTTTTTTTTAATTTTTTTTTATTTTTGTATGTGTATGAATGTACTGTCTGCATGCAGGTCTGTGCACCCGTGTCGTGCAATGCCGCGGAGGTCAGAAGAGGGTCTCGGATTCCCCTGGAACTGGAGTTCTCCTGGAATTGGAGTTACAGACGGTTCTTAGCCGCCATGTGGGTGCTGGGGATCGAACCCGGGTCCTCTGCAAGAGCGTCGGTGCTCTTAACGCTAGGCTATCTCTCCAGCCCCCTTTTATGTATTTTTAATTGTTGAATTTGGGATTTTTAAATTTTAACATTTTAATTAATATTATTAATATTGTTTCATTAATATTAATATTATTATTCAGAGCTCAGTGGTTAAGAGCACTGCATGCTCTTGCAAAGGACCCGGGGTCAATTCCTAGCACCCATATGGCAGCTAAGAACCATCTTTAACTCCAGTTCCAGGGGAATCTGACACCCTCTTCTGACCTCTGCAGCATTGCACAACAGGGGTGTGCCTACTTACATGCAGACAGTACACTCATATGCATAAAATAATAAATAAAAAATTTAAAAAATAAGAATAATTATTATTATTTTGAGACAGGGTCTCCCTTTAGTCCCAGCTGGCCTGGAGCTTGCTATGGGATTCAAAATAATGGTCAATTGAGCTGGGTATGGTGACACACACCTTTAATCCCAGCACAAGGGAGGTCAAGGCACTCAGATCTCTGTGAGTTCAAGGCCAGCCTGGTCTATACAGTGAGCTCCAGACTAGCTGGGACTAAAGGGAGACCCTATCTCAAAAAAGACAACAAACAAACAAACACCACCATCTGTGTAACACCACCATCTGTCTACCACCACCCACAAGGCACAGATTGATAACCTATTCCTAAGAATAAAAAGGGTTATTTGCAGGAAAAAAAAAAAAGGGTTATCACCCTATAAATTTAACAAAGTAAATCATGGCCATATGAGCACATAAATGTATTAAAACCATATTGTAAAAAAATCATATCATCAAAACCAGGCTCAAGAACTTACCAAACACAGCAGGCTGGTGAAAGGGTGCAACATGCTACCATGAAGAGAACACCCAACTCTGCCATGGAAATGACCCTATCAGCCTGTCATCTGACCACTCAGTGTGTATGTCAAGGGACTGAGTGACAGGCAGAGAACTTCCAACTGTCCCCAGACTTCAGCTTGGTTCCAACACTACTGTGGATGTGGCCTTCAGTTGGAACTGGTCTAGCCTTCTACCTGCTTATCTTCTGCAACCCTTTGTGGTGCTCACCTTGTTTCTGCAGTTCACCTCACCACCCAGGCGCAGTTCATCTCTGCCCCCGAAGCTAGACTCTATATCAGCTGTATCTGCAGAAGACCTCAGCAGGGTTAGCTGTCCAACTCCTACCACAATCCCCTCTGAGGACCACAGAGATGCTTTTTGCATCCCGGTCAGCCTCTGCTTCTGCCCCTGGTAGGCCTCTTTGGAACTCCTGGAACTCTGCTGTGGCCTCTTTAACCCTTTGTAGCCATTCTGCAACCTATTAGATATGTACATACATATTCAACATACACAAACAACATATATGTGTATATATATATAATTAAGGTTAGAATAAGATTAAAGATTATAATAAGAGAATTTGCATTTGCCTTGTCCAACTATCAAGAAAAACAGGACTACTTGGCAAATTGCTACCTAGAAAGCAGCTGTACTTTGTGAATTTATTGTTATTAAATAAAGCTGGACACTGTGGAAAAACACAAACATGTTCTATAGTTCTGGCACAGTGCACTCACAACACAGGAATTTGTTCATTTCATCTTAGTTGCTTAATTTTTTTACATAGGACTTTATAATAATCTTTTTCAAAATCTATATTGTTGTCCAGACCTGGTAGCACACGCCTTTAATCCCAGCACTTGGAAGGCAGAGGCAGATGGATCTCTGCAAGTTCAAGCATAGCCTAGTCTACACAGAGAGTTTCAGGCCAGCTGGGGCTAGAGGGAAACCTTGTCTCAAAAAAAACCCAAAACCCAAAACCAAAAACCACCCCAATTCAAAATCTATATTGTCTTCTCTTGTCTGTTTCTGGTTTTAGTAATTAGTGTTTTCTCTCTCTTTTTAAGTGATTTGTCTGATAAAAGGTTTGTCACATACATTACTTTTTTATACTACTGTTTTGTTTTCTTTTACTGTGTCTGTGGGTGTACATGTGTGTGCAGGTGTGCCTATGTTTGTAGTCCAGAGAACAACCCCAGGTTTTCCTCCTTTTCTGTTTGTTGGTTTGTTTGTTGGTTTGTTTGTTTGTTGATATAGTATCTTCCAGGCCTGGGGATCCCTAATTAGGCTAGGCTAGCTGTTCACTGAGCCCCAGGGATCCATCTGTCCCTGACTCACCAGCCCTGGGCCCAGTTTTCACCTGGGATCCAGCCCTGGGTTCTCGCTCTTCTTTGGTGGCACCTTACTGACTGGGCTATCTTCACAGCTCCAACTCTGACTTTTGTCTATTTCTTTGCCCTTTGTCTACGTCTTTATTAACCACTCCCCTCCCTGCCCCAGCCAAATGCAGGGTCTTGTGAATACTAGGCAGGGAGCATTCTGCCTCTGACCTATATTCTCCTCTCTCTCTCTCCTTCCTTCTCCCTCCCCCCTCTAGTTTCATGCAGTTCAGACTGGCTTTGAACTATACAGGTAGCTGAAGACACATGCCTTGAACTTCTTGGACTTTATCTCAGATCCCAGGCACGGCCCATCATGCAGTGGTGTATGCAGTGCTAAGGACTTGGTGTGTAGTGTCGCCGCTGAGATTTGTGGCGGGGCCCACTTAATCCTAGGACAACCCATATGGAAAGCCTGCGCAGGAAAGCACACCATGTGTAGGCAGGTTGAGGTTCAAATGCAGAGAGATTTTATTCCAACATGTCTGCTTAAATATCCATCATGACTCAATCCTCAGGAATGCTAAATCTTTTCGTCACTACACTCCACCCCATGGGTGTGGCCAGGGAGGTACCATTGGCTTAGAATCCATCTTAACTAAGTTTTCCCACATTTATGCATCCTAGGCAAGCACTCTAATAACTGAACAATACACCCAGCCCTATCCCATACCCTATTTCTTGTTTCTTGATGTTTCCATTGACTTGACCCCTTCCTTTGTGACATAGTCATTGAAGCCTGGGGACTTTCTTTAAAGCAGTACCTAGGGGCAGTGCATACATTTTGCTGGTTTATATTTTCATTATCATTCAGCTTTAACATCTTTTCTTGTGATTGTTTTTCTGCCCATAAAATTACCATTTATTTCAAATACTTGGGAATTTTCTAGATACCTAGTTGCTATTAATCTGTAATTGAATTTTGCTGTAGTTAGAGAACACCCTGTATAATCACATTCTTTGGGGAAGTTGAGGTATGTGTTCCAACACATGATCTGTCCTGTGACTAGTATGTGTACCTGAAAAGAGAGAGACTTGCTGGAGTTTAATCCATTAGACATGCTAATAGCATACAAACACAGGTCCTTCCTCATTTCTTCATCTATCAATTACTGAGAAAGATGTTAAAATCTCTAATAATAATTATGGATTTATTGATTTTCCCTTTAGTTCTGTCAAATTTTGCTATATTTTGGGGACACTGATATATGAAAATACATATTTAGGATAGTCATATCCTAAGTGTCTCCTGATTAATTGACCCTTGGCTCTTTTTAATGCTATGTCCTTTATTATCCCTGATTCTTTTTTTAATTTTAATTTTTATTTAAGTGTCTGTCTCTGTGGGTGCATGCTACATATGTGTGGATACTGGAGGAGACCAGAACATGGCACTGGGTCCATTGGAGCTGGAGTTACAGGTGGCTGTGAGCTGCCTGACATGCATGCTGGGAGCTGAACTCAGGTCCTCTGCAGAAGTAGCAAGTGCTCTTAGCCATGCTCCAGCCCCTGATTCCTGATTCTCTGGTATGGAATACAGGCAGACTAGGTTTTTGTTTGCTTTTGAAGCAAGGTCTCACTTTGTAGGCCAGGTTGGCCTTGAGCCGGCAATCCTCCTGCCTAGCCTCTCCAGTGCTAGGATTAGAGGAGTGTATTGTTATGCCCAGATCCCTGGGACCCCCAGAAAACCACCAGGACACGCGGCTCTTTTTAATTCAAGCTCGAGCTTGGACCACCACCCTCCTGACAGAGCGGTCCCATAGCTTGGGGTGGGGGGGATCTTTTATTTTTTTATTATTATTTTTTAAATTTTATTTCTCTATGTGTATCAATGTACTGTCTGCATGCAGGTTTGTGCACCCGTGTCGTGCAATGCCGCGGAGGTCAGAAGAGGGTCTCGGATTCCCCTGGAACTGGAGTTCTCCTGGAATTGGAGTTTCAGACGGCTCTCGGCCGCCATGTGGAGTCAGCTCCTAAAAATTAGATTTAAACCTGTAGGACTATAGTGAATTGAAAGCAGGAACTCCCATTCTCTCAAACATACACACAGCTTGAAGATGGCTTAAAAGAAACATAAAAAAAAAAAAAACATTTTAATTCAAAATTTCTCATTTAAAAGTGAACCAAATATCAATTTACATTGTTAAAGAGAGTTTTTAACCAATGGTCCTTAAAAAACGACAATTTATCAGAGCAATTTTGTTTTGTTAGAACTTCAAGTCCTGTAAATTCTCCTAGAAATCCAGCTATCTTGTTTCCAAAATGCTGAAATCAAAGGATGTTACCTAAAATCAAAAATTAGTGGGCATGATTTTAGATACCATGTGCTGAGTCTGCAAACTGATATGCATGCACAGCAGGTAGGCTTAAGGTGCCAGGCCAGAGCTCAGCCAACGTGTGACCAAGAATTCTGTGAGAAGAGATTTTCAAGGTGAAACACATTTAAAAGGAGCAAGATAAAATTAAGTCAACAATATCTAGGGTACCTGTGGATTAAGTAAAAATATTACAATTTAAGTTAAGCATGCTGAAATGGATTTTAATTACTTAAGTGATACAGCTAGCTGAAACCCAATTTTTGATCTACAAATAGCCAGCAGGTTTTAGTAAGAAGAGTTAGATTTAGAGAACCTAAGAAACCATAGAGTAACACACTTTTAAAATCCAAAACAATTTGTATAGAAAATGTTAGAGAAAAATGGCCAAGGCTTGAAATTTATCTGGAAGAGGATGCCCTTGGAAGAGGGCAGTTCCCAAGAAAGGCCTTAATTTTCAACAGAAAGAAAGAAATGAGGTCAGGTCTAGGAGATCTACCAGGAAAAAATTTACATATGAACAAGTTAAGAATGGAACCGAACTTGAGGAGCCTGAGGGAGCTGGTTTCTCAGTCTTTCTTTGGGGGGGGGGTGGAATTTAAAACCAGAAAGTTTTTTCAGACCTGTAGAATTATGAAAAATTGTTTTAAAGCCAAACATAACTGCTAAGGTTTAATATTAAATTCAGCCTTGAGGTCACTGGCTTTTATAGACTGCAGGTGTGACCATGCCAGGAGGCACATCCCTGGAAGGCACTGGGTGCTCCCTCTGAACCAAATCAGAGGCAGGCTCTTCACATGTACAAAGCCACATGACCTCAGACCACTGTCCCATCCACTGAAACCAGCAGGAAAGATGCCTCCACCACAACAGATAGATATCAGAGAGAGAAGGAAGAGAAGAAAAAGGTAAGAGTTTAGGGGTATCAATACCTAAGAAGTTTGTCAAGGTTTCCTCCTGCCCCACTTTTGGATGCCAATAATAGAATTCAGAGAGATGCTCAGTGTCTGTGACTCAGGCAGTCTGAGGTTCCTTTTTCTTTAATGTTCAGATGGGTCAGCCTCTCTGCTGGCATTTCCCAGTCCATCCTGCACAGCCAAAAGTTGTACATTTTCAGGCATTTAGGTTGGTGTTTTTACCTGTGGGAACATACAAATCTCCTCCCATTGTTAGTTTCAAGACCTCAAAATTGAAAATTTATCAAAAGGTTTGAAATACAGAAGGAATATTATACCACTTCCCTCTTTTATTTTTTAATTTTCATGTTTTGATCTATAGATGCCTAAGTTGTATTACAAATACCCATAAACAGGAACCAAGGTGTAAATTTTCATCAAATTTACCCAAACAGTTTATCATTGACGTATGCTTATTTGGGAAGTGAACTTGAGCCTAATTTCTTTAAATTGTCCTACAAGTAAAGGAAAAATATTACAAGGTGATACTGTATAACACAGAAAAATATAGAGACCATTTGTGTATACCTTAACCCCAAAGGGTTAAGGTATACACAAATGGTCTCTATATTTTTCTGTGTTATATTTGTTTGGAAATATTGTTCTGTGTTATATTTGTTTCTGTGTTATATTTGTTGGAAATTCAATACAGATTACAAATAAAACAATTAACATTTCAGATTCCCAATTAGTTCAAATGCATTACCATTTTAAACTGCAAACCTTACAAAGTGGATTTTAATAACTATCTTCCTCCAAGCTCTTGGCGTTCTCCAGGCCTGGCATGAAAACCTGCTTTAAAGATTTTTCAATATCTAGCTCTTAATAAAATTTTCTTTTATAGTTCTTATGCCCATCAGCTAATTAAAGACTGGCTAGATATGCCCCATGAGATGTTGTTACCATCATAACCATCTTGATTTTTTTGTTGTTTTTTTGTTTTTGTGGGAGCTTCTAGGAAGCTTCCTTTGTCATGAACAGGTGCAACACAGTCCTGCTAAGAGGAGAGGGACACACAGTGCCCACTTTGTGGACATTGTGGGGAACTGGCCTCATTGCATAGAGGTCAGTCGGTCACTCCTGTGACCCGACCAGAGAGGTAACTTCCTACTCGGGTCCTTAGCCTGGGATAACGAGACACGTTTCCCACTCTTGGCCAAAACTTTCCACCTGCCCAAATCCAAGACAGGAATTTCACAACAGCTTCCCAGGTTGGTGGTCTGCAAAGGGAGCATTTTTCCAAACCAACTTGTCACCCAAAGGAAATGCAGGCCTCAACACCAGCTACCCACTGGTCATCTGAACAAAATGCAGGCTTAGCTTGTAGTTGCACAAAAATTTAAAAATGGCGGCCACAAATTCCGCAATGATGTTAATTGGAATTCAAATTTTTTTATTAAAATTTTTTTTTAATTTTTAAATTTTTATACCTTTTATTTTTTATTCCCAAATACCCCAAAACTTATTAACACTTTAATACAATGAAAATCTGGTTGCATCTTTGTTTTAGATGTTGAAAGGGCGTAACCAGTAGGTGGCAGTGTAGATCCATTATTTTAAGATTTTTAATAGATAACCCATAAACTTTGTTGAAATTGAATTATGTTTTGCTGTTTAATATAAATTTGTGTCTTGAGAAGGAAGGGCCACGTTCCAACTCAGAGACAATGTTTTTGCTGGTATCATGGCTGTTAACATTAAAATATACTTAGAATACAAGTACACACATCCATACACACGTGTGTGCGCACATACATACATACATACATACATACATACATACATAAGAAAGATTTGTTACGTTGACCTGTAAGAGAAGAAAGCCATATTGTTTGATGTTCAATGAAAAACATGAAATCTTTATAATTTGTTATAGGGTTATTTTACATAATTAGAAGAAATGTCCTAGTAATGCATGAAACAGCTGAGATCCATATGCCACCTCTTAGGCCCATTTGCAACCACTTGCCCTCAATGAACTATACCTAAAGTTTACTATTCTTTCCCTATTTTGTCCCTTCTGGTTAACTGTGCCTAAACTGTCCCTCTGCTAAGCCTAACTGTCTGTATGCTATTTACAAATCTAAAGATTGAAGATTTCCAAAAGTAGACAGGCCAAAGTTGTTTGTGGTTTTGGAACGATCCATCTTGTCTTGCTATTAAGGACTTTGGAATAATAATAATTATCCACAATCACAACAATAATCACAACAATTATAACCATTATTAATTATTAATAATTATTATTCACCATTATTAGTAACAACAATTATTAATTATGAATAATAATTGTCAATAATAATAGCCAAGAACAATTTACCATTAGACTGAATTTTTATCAATTATTATCAATAGTTATATTCAACAACAATAACTATAACCATTAATAACAATTACTACTAATAATTAACAATAATCTATCATTAAACTGAATAATATGCATACTATAAACCCAATTAAAAATTGTTAACACTAAGGGGTATAAAACAAACATTTTATATGAATTGAATCTATTTTTGTTTATAGTCAGTTTCTAATTAGATTTAAACCTGTAGGATTATAATGAATTAAAAGCGGGAACTCACATTCATTCACACATACACACAGCTTGAAGATGGACTTAAAGAAACATAAAACAGTTTTATTCAAAAATTTTCTCATTTAAATTGAACCAAAATATCAATTTACATTGTTAAAGAGAGTTTTACCAATGGTCCTTAAAAAAACGACAATTTATCAGAACAAGTTTGTTTTGTTAGAACTTCAAGTCCTGTAAATTCTCCTAGAAATCCATCTATCTTGTTTCCAAAATGCTGAAATCAAAAGGATGTTACCTAAATTCAGAATTTAGTGGGCATGATTTAGATACCATGTGCTGAGTCTGCAAACTGATATGCATGCACAGCAGGTAGGCTTAAGGTGCCAGGCCAGAGCTCAGACCACGTGTGATCAAGAATTCTGTGAGAAGAGATTTTCAAGGTGAAACACATTTAAAAGGAGCAAGATAAAATTAAATCAACCATATCTAGTGTACCCAGGGATTAAGTAAAAATATTACAATTTAAGTTAAGCATGCTGAAATGGATTTGAATTACTGTTAGCTAAATCCCAACCTTGGATCTACAAATAGCCATCAGGTTTTAGGTAAGAAGAGTTAGATTTAGAGAAAACCCATAAGAAGACAAGAGAGTAACACACTTTTATCCAAAACCAGATTTTGTATAGAAAATTTAAGAGAAAAATGGCCAAGGCTTGAAATTATTTGGAAGATGCTCTTGGAGGAGGGCATTCCATGAAAGGCCTTAATTTGCAATAGAAAGAAGTATGATCAGGTTAAGGAGAGCTACCAGGAAAAAATTTACATATGAACAAGTTAAGATTGGAACCGAACTTGAAGAGTCTGAGGAGCTGGTTCCTCACAGTCTTTCTTTGGGGGGGGGTGGAATTTAAAACCAGAAAGTTTTTCAGACCTGTAGAATTATGAAAAATTGTTTTAAGGCCAAACATAACTGCTAAGGTTTAATATTAAATTCAGCCTTGAGGTCACTGGCTTTTATAGACTGCAGGTGTGACCATGCCAGGAGGCACATGCCTGGAAGGCACTGGGTGCTCCCTCTGAACCAAATCAGAGGCAGGCTCTCCACATGTACAAAGCCACATGCCCTCAGACCACTGTCCCATCCACCTAAACCAGCAGGAAAGATGGCTCCACCACAACAGATAGATATCAGGAGAGAGAGAGAGAAGAAAAAGGTAAGAGTTAGGGGTATGCATACCTAAGTTGTCAAGGTTTCCTCCTGCCCCACTTTTGGATGCCAATTGTAGTGTCACCACTGAGATTTGTGGCGGGGCCCACTTAATCCTAGGACAACCCATGTGGAAAGCCCTCGCAGGAAAGCACATCACGTGTAGGCAGGTTGAGTTTCAAATGCAGAGAGATTTTATTCCAACATGTCTGCTTAAATATCCATCATGACTCAATCCTCAGGAATGCTAAATCTTTTTGTCACTACACTCCACCCCATGGGTGTGGCCAGGGAGGTACCATTGGCTTAGAATCCATCTTAACTAAGTTTTCCCACATTTATGCATCCTAGGCAAGCACTCTAATAACTGAACAATACACCCAGCCCTATCCCATACCCTATTTCTTGTTTCTTGATGTTTCCATTGACTTGACCCCTTCCTTTGTGACATAGTCATTGAAGCCTGGGGACTTTCTTTAAAGCAGTACCTAGGGGCAGTGCATACATTTTGCTGGTTTATATTTTCATTATCATTCAGCTTTAACATCTTTTCTTGTGATTGTTTTTCTGCCCATAAAATTACCATTTATTTCAAATACTTGGGAATTTTCTAGATACCTAGTTGCTATTAATCTGTAATTGAATTTTGCTGTAGTTAGAGAACACCCTGTATAATCACATTCTTTGGGGAAGTTGAGGTATGTGTTCCAACACATGATCTGTCCTGTGACTAGTATGTGTACCTGAAAAGAGAGAGACTTGCTGGAGTTTAATCCATTAGACATGCTAATAGCATACAAACACAGGTCCTTCCTCATTTCTTCATCTATCAATTACTGAGAAAGATGTTAAAATCTCTAATAATAATTATGGATTTATTGATTTTCCCTTTAGTTCTGTCAAATTTTGCTATATTTTGGGGACACTGATATATGAAAATACATATTTAGGATAGTCATATCCTAAGTGTCTCCTGATTAATTGACCCTTGGCTCTTTTTAATGCTATGTCCTTTATTATCCCTGATTCTTTTTTTAATTTTAATTTTTATTTAAGTGTCTGTCTCTGTGGGTGCATGCTACATATGTGTGGATACTGGAGGAGACCAGAACATGGCACTGGGTCCATTGGAGCTGGAGTTACAGGTGGCTGTGAGCTGCCTGACATGCATGCTGGGAGCTGAACTCAGGTCCTCTGCAGAAGTAGCAAGTGCTCTTAGCCATGCTCCAGCCCCTGATTCCTGATTCTCTGGTATGGAATACAGGCAGACTAGGTTTTTGTTTGCTTTTGAAGCAAGGTCTCACTTTGTAGGCCAGGTTGGCCTTGAGCCGGCAATCCTCCTGCCTAGCCTCTCCAGTGCTAGGATTAGAGGAGTGTATTGTTATGCCCAGATCACTGGGACCCCCAGAAAACCACCAGGACACGCGGCTCTTTTTAATTCAAGCTCGAGCTTGGACCACCACCCTCCTGACAGAGCGGTCCCATAGCTTGGGGTGGGGGGGATCTTTTATTTTTTTATTATTATTTTTTAAATTTTATTTCTCTATGTGTATCAATGTACTGTCTGCATGCAGGTTTGTGCACCCGTGTCGTGCAATGCCGCGGAGGTCAGAAGAGGGTCTCGGATTCCCCTGGAACTGGAGTTCTCCTGGAATTGGAGTTTCAGACGGTTCTTGGCCACCATGTGGATGCTGGGGATCGAACCCGGGTCCTCTGTAAGAGCGATCGGAGCTCTTAACCGCTAGGCCATCTCTCCAGCCCCTGAGGCGGTGGGGTGGGGGATCTTTTAAAGGAAAAACTGCAAATGGGGAATTTTCCAGTTTTGTCATTTTGTTATTGATTCATAGGGACTGAGGAAGCCTGATTTTTAGAGTGATAGGTCCGGGCCACCTGGTGGCTTTGGTGGCACCATGGGGTGGGGGGGAAATTTTACTCACTGAGTACATCCTGGCGGAAGAACAAACATGTTTAACCTTCAGTTTTTCCCTGTTAGTTATTTTCAACAAACAATCTTTGGTCCTTCCCTATTAGCTATCAAGATATTCTGTGGTTTCTCCTGGAATCTGAGGATGGGGGTGGGGGGGCTGTTTCTCGGATGGTGTATTTCCACAAAATAGAAAAATGGAGTCTATCTTGTTCCCTTATAACTGGTCCCTCTTTACAGTATCATCACACCCATTTATAAAAATTGACAAGGAGAAGCCAGGTGTGGTGGTGCGCACCTTTAATCCCAGCACTCGGGAGGTAGAGGTGGATGGATCTCTGTGAGTTCAAGGCCAGCCTGGTCTACAGAGTGAGCTCCAGGACAGCTGGTACTAAAAGGGAGACCTGCCTCAAAAATACAAAAAAAAAAAAAAAATTGACAAGGAAGACCCTGAACATACCAGACAAGTGCCCCGCCAGGGAGCATCCCAGCTGCTGCCGGGCTACTTTTAAGACGTGGTTTCAGCACTTGAGTAGGATGAGCACAGGTCTGCTTTTCATTTTGCTCATCCTGCTGAATTTGCTGAGCTTCATGCATCCATTGGTTGATATTTCCATTAATATTGAAATAATGTGGCCATTATTGCTTTTTGTTTCCTGCCCCAGTCTCTCGCCTCTCTTCTTTCTGAGATCTCTGCTTTAACTATGTTAAATACAGAGAACAGTTTCTCATGGGCCGCTCACCATCCTTCATGGCTTTCATGTGAACAAGAACAAAGATGGCACCCGCCAATGTTCTGCTCATTCTGCTGGCCAGGACCCTGGACAGCTGTGCGCTGAAATAAAGTTGTCCCACTCCATTTCTGATTACAGCTCTGATGGAGCAGTTGATACCAGCTGCCCATCACCCTGACCATGAACAAATATAAAAGCATGCAAAATACATGGGACAGACAACTGCTTTCAGTGCTACACTGTGACCCTGGGAGATAGGAGACCCACAAAGTGAATTCCACATTGGCCCTGGCTCGTGCCCTCAGGGTGATTCTGGATCATCATGCAAGGAGATGAAGATTACGGCATAGCATTCTGGGAAGGCTGGAGAGGCAGAAAAGTAGAATTCAGGGACACCAGGCTAGAAGGTGTAGAACAAGTAACAGAGAGAAGCCGAATGAGATAAGGTGCTAGAAGGCTACAGTGGGCTTCTTCCATAGCCCTGCGAGAGGTTGACAAGACTCCATGAGGCCAGGAGATATAGGAATTCCAGCCAATCCAGAGTTACTAGAAAAGACTGTGTTCTACAACTAAGGGCACAACTAAAGCACATTATACTGATTTAACTAATTTAACTGCCTTCCAGCAAAGGGGTAGCGTCAAACCCAGCAAAATAAAGAGCCAGACAAGATGGTACACACCTCTAAACTTAGGTGGTTGAAGCAGAAGGATTGCTGGAATTCATGGTCAGCCCAGGCTTCAAATGAGTCCCAGGCCAGCCAAGGGCTGCATACTAAGTCTCTAGACACATAAAACAAACAAACAAATAAATAAATAAACAAGCAAAAGCAAACCCGGAAAGTTAAGGAACAGAATCTTCCAGAGTTTTGACTGGCTGCCTTTGGCTGGATACTGTGTGAGCATGAAACATCCAGCCCAGAAGGTTACTATCTCCTGGAGGAAATTTTGATTGCCAGAAAAACCACAACTATGGCCCACAAATACCTGGGATTGTGTTGACTCCTCAAGGAATTCCTAGACCCCTAAAGAGTTCTGTTGGAAAATCTACAAGGCCCCCTGCAAGAGCTTACCCTCCACAGGGGAGTGCCTGCAGTGGCTTCTCTTCCCCGGGTTCCGGTCTGTTCTGTTCTGTTCTTTCTTTCAGCCTGCCTTCTGGGTCCTGGAGACTCTCTGGATATATATCTCTTCACTACCTCTCCCACTGCCATCTTCCTCTTCCTCCCACAATCCTCCAGAGGTAGAGGTGGTTCTTTCCAACCTCCTCCTGCTAGCAAACCACACTGTGTAGACTTTTTATAAGGTAAGCCTTGACTTACTAGAGGGCCAGCTCCCAGAAAAATCTTTCTTTTTCTCCACAAAGGCTGACATTTAAAATTTTATTTTATGTGTATGAGTGTTTTGCTTGTATATATGTAAGTATACCTGTGCATACAATGCTTGTAGAGTCCAGAAGAGGGTGTCAGATCCCCTGGAATTGGAGTTAACAGACAGTTGTTAGCTGCCATGTGGGTGCTGGGAACTGAACCTGGGTCCTCTAGAAGAGCAGCTAGTGTTCTTAACCTCATTTCCAGCCCCAAAGTCTGACTTTTGAGACCCTGGTCTTTTTTTTTTTTTTTTTTTTTTTTTTTTTTTGTCTTTTTGAGACAGGGTCGCCCTGTAAGCCCAGCTAGCCTGGAACTTGCTATAGAGACCAGGCAGGCCTTGAACCCATAGAGCCTGCCTCTGCCTCCCTAGTGCCAGGATTAAAGGCGTGAACCACCACACCTGCTGAGACCCTTGTCTTCTTAAAGAGGTTAAGGAAATTAGTGTTGAGACTTATTCTCCCAAGACTCTCTTTGTCCCAGGCAATGCCACCTGTTTTTCTTTCCCCAGGCAAATGAGCCTAGTGGTTCAGCCTTGAGAGAGGAACTTGAGTGATTTACAGAGGAAATAAAGATACTAATATTAATTGGTTTAATATTGTTCCTCTTGCATATTTTAGCTCAGTTTGTCACTAGTATTTTCACTTTGTTTATGGTGTCTTTCAAGGACAAGGATTTAAAAAATATTTATGGTGTTAAATCTGTCAACTTTTCCTTAATGACGTCTGGGTTTGGTGCCCTGCATAGGAAATTTCTCTCCCTAAGACAACGTAACTCCTGATGGCAGCAGAATATGCCATTGTGCAAATATGCAAATGTGCCTTAAATTATTTACATATGAATATTTAGGGCATTTCTACCATTGCATAAATAATGCAACAGACATCTTTGTGGATGCATTTTTTTCTTCTGTAATTTAAATAATTTCTTTAGAATGGGTTTTTAGGTCTTCTTCACTGTTCTAAAAAGCATTAACTGCAATTGAATATTTGCCTATTGCAAAGAGGTAAACAGAGCTAAAAGATCAAATCTCTCCTCTTTTGTGTAGAGCTGACTCTCCTTAGTGTGGTTATAGTTAAATTTCAGGTTATTAGCAGCTCTGGTAATTACAAATGACTTTGATTAATAAAAAATGAAGACCCCAATTATTTACAAATGCAATTTATTTGATAAGCTAAATCTTTTCTGAAATAGAAGAAAACTTGGTATTTCTTATTTTATAAAGGGAACAAAGGAACCTCACCAAAGAGAAAACAGACCATGTCAAAGATCCTCAGTTAATTCTAGTAACTGCTCTCTGGATTTATGTTATTATGTGTATGCATGGAGGGGAGGCCAGCCCTGGGTGTGCATAGAGGGGAGGCCGGCCTTTGGTGTGCATGGAGTGGAGGGAGGCCTTGGGTGTGTGTGGAGGGGAGGCCAGCTCTGGGTGTGCATGGAGGGGAGGCCAGCCTTGGGTGTGTGTGGAGGGGAGGCCAGCTCTGGTTGTGCATGGAGGGGAGGCCGGCCTTGGGTGTGCATGGAGGGGAGGCCAGCTCTGGTTGTGCATGGAGGGAAGGGAGGCCTTGGGTGTGCGTGGAGGGAGGCTACATTCCCAGCTCCTACCTGTCATGTTGTGAGCTCCAGAAGCCCATCGGAATGCAGAGTCACCTAAGATCCACGTTACCCAAGAACCTGCAGTACCAGGCATAGCCTTTGGCTATGCTAAAGCAGGCCACCACCAATTACCCAGGAATCTTCCGCCTCACCCTTCAGAAGCCAGATTCCAGATTCCGACCCACCCCCACTCCCACTGAATCCTGCTCCCACCTTCTCCCTTAAATTCCCAAATGAGACGCCATTCTGGGCTTGGCCCTACCTCTCCCCTGAGCCTAGCCCCGGCTACCCTGAATTAAACTTTTTTCCGAAGAGCTTAGACCTCATGGCTTTTCATTCCGGGGGGAGCGCGCCATAACCTTACATTCTGGTGCCGGTGACTCGGATCGCCTTTTTTTCCCACCCACCCGCCCCTCAGAGCAGCTTCGGAGTAGCCCGTAAGCCAGATACCGAGCGCAGGCTAAGACACCATACACCAGAATTCGGCCACAGGTACCTTCTCTCCTCTCCTTATCCTACCCTACTCTATTCCCGTGTGACTGTGCGTGAGAGTTGAGTGTGTGTTATGTTTCCACAGCTCTCAGGCTACGGAATCTGATTGGGCCCTAATCCGCGGTTCCGCTGAAGTCGTTTCACCTCATCGGGCACTCATCACACTCCTGATGACCGAGCACGGGGTTTATACGTGTGGCCCTCATGGTAATACTTCTTAAGTCGCCTCGAGGGCAGCCGGCCGGACGGGCACCTGAGGGGAGATTCCATCTCCCACCCTACCTTCTGTGTAACCCTGTGTATGTTCTGCCCCCTCTAGCTGCCCCCTCTGCCTCGACACTTCCTGTTCTAACTACTGCTCTCTCTGATCCTCTTTTTCCATTCTTTTAGTCTCCCGTTCGGTTCCGTTTTTGATCCCTGAGTGCCGGCTAAGTCAGGGAATCCTCTCCGATTTTCCCTGTCCAGTTTGCTGTCTATTACCAGGACGCTGGGGACAGACTCTGGACCCGAATTTTGGCTTCCTCTGTGATTTTCGGGTCGCCGACTTCACAGACGTGCAAGCCCCTATTTCAGAGATTCCCACACTGGTCACACAGACCTGGGGTCTCTGAGCGCCCACTTAGAACTAGGGCAGACGCACCTTAGCATTCGGGTGGGTGGTTTCTGAGACTAAAAAGAATCTATTTTCCTTCCTACAGACCTCTTCTCTCTCTCTCTCTCTCCCTCTCCCTCTCCCTCTCCCTCTCTTCTCCCCTCTTCCTCATCCTCTGACTCCTAATATGGTAGCCTCACACTCTAAAAGAGAGGCCCTGGGCTTCACACCCTTGGAGTGTCTCCTACACTCTTTAAGTACCTTAGATCTCCAATTCTCAGCTTTGAGAGACTTCTGCCAGCACTCTGGTAAATGGTCAGAATGCTTGTGTGTACAGGCATTCTTTGCCCTACACTCACGTCCCTCTCTCTATTCCTCTCAAGCCTCCCGTCCCCCTCCCTATACACTAAACCTATACTCCACCTCTGCTTTTGACCTTGGGTGGCTGACCTAGGCTCTCCTCTGTGCCTCTCTCTCTTTGTCTCTCTCTGTCCCCTGCCATGCTGTCTGGTCCCACCACGTGTCTGCAGGTGGCTCATGCTGGTAATCCCACGTGGAAGTAAAGCATGCTCCTAGAGTGACCTATGTCTCCTGTGCCTTTTTGTTTCCTGCTTTTTACACTTAATATTATTGGTGCCATGACATTTTGCAACCCCTGGATTTGCCAGCCGGGTATTTCTCCAGACATCCCTTCTCTCTCTCTCTCTCTCTCTCTCTCTCTCTCTCTCTCTCTCTCTCTCTCCATTTCATTCCCCTTGTACTCCTCCTTTCTCCCTCAGCTTCTCTCAGCATTTGCCCCTCATTGTTTTAAATCCACAGGCTTGAAATGGGTTCCCCTGAAAAGGCAGTACTCTCTCCTACTTCCCTCCGTCCTCCTTCTCCCTCCTTCTCTCTGCCTGTCTACCCTCCAATTCTTCCTTCATTTTAGCCTCCCGTTCTGCTTCAGAGACCCTCATTGTTTTGCGGTACTCTCTCCTGCTTCCCTCCATCTTCTCCCTCCTTCTCTCTGCCTGTCTCCATGACATTTTGCAACCCCTGAACTTTCCAGCCAGGTATTTCTCCAGACATCCCTTCTCTCTCTCTCTCTCTCTGTCTCTCTCTCTCTCTACACTTCATTCCCCTTGTACTCCTCCCTTCTCCCTCTGCTTCTGATGCTAAACAACTTTACTTCCTTCATACAGCTCTCTCCTCCCCAGTCTGCCACACACCTGCCCCATTTCTGCTGAGCCACAGTAAAACCATGTGGCAGTAAGCCTGAATTTATATCAGACCTTGTAATAACTAATGCTATATTTCTATATTCTAATTCTCTTACAATTTATTTAATTACATATTCTAATCCTTTCACAATTTTGTTTTTTTATATTTTGTTTACAAAACTTGCCTAAATTTTAAGGGATTGTTTCAGATTTTGGCATTTTCCATTTCATTGTTTTTTCCTTTTAAACCCCATTTTATTCAGAAATCCATTTTGTCTGCTTCAGGATACAAGCCCATGTGTCCGAGATTAAGAAGGTGTGCTGACCACACCCTGCCTCACTAGCATCCAACATTTCCCTCAGGCAGAAAACTTTGACTTGACTGTGATCTTTTAAAAACCTTCTATCTAAGATTAAGACGGTCTACTGACCACACCCTGCCTCACTAGCATCCAGCATTTCCCTTAGGGAGTAATCTTTCACTTGGCTGGGATCTTTTGATTTTTCCACTAACTAAATTTATTCTCATTAAATTAGCAGGCAATAAGCACAAGCCATCAGATTTTTCTGCTTACCCAGTCCACCATCCTTTGCAGGTGTACAAGAACAGGCTGTGCTACAAAGCACAGTAAAACATACAGTCTATTTTCCACCTAAGCAAATGTCTTAAACTCTAAGTGATTCTTTGTAAATGTGATAATTGTCTACAGCCCTGGACAAGGAAGGACAACTTTAGATAAAAGGGTATTTTCCCACTGTCCAGAGTTAATGGATACAGTTGGGTCATGTGTCTGTCCAAACCTGTCTGTGTGTTATAACCATTTGTCATAACCGTTCTTCAATGTGTCTTTGTAACTGTCATGTGTCCATGTTCTGTGTTTTTTGTCAAAACAAAGTGGCCACTTCAAACTTGTTTTATTCTATGTTGCGCACAAACAAAAAAATTAAATTTAGTTTCCTTTTGGCATGCCTCTAAAAATTTTTTTCAAAGGCCTGATTCGAACCCGGGTTCCTAGGTTTCTACACTGTTTATCTAAAGGTTTTATTTCTTCTCTGTCCAAAATATTTTTCCACAGGTATTACAAATAAAACTTTTCTCTTCCAGTTTTTTCTTGTTTCCAGACGTCTGAAGACCTGATTTTTTGACCCTTACGGGTTCACTAACAATTTTTTTCTCTCCTGTGCTATGCCACTGTCCTTCTGACCAGAGACCACTTTTAAAAAATCCCTGGATTCATTCATACTCTGGTACTTGGACGGTGACACATTGCTTCCCCTGCAATAACAGCCCAAGTACCTTTGATATTGTCATTTCTTTAATTATTATATATAATTCTGTTTTCCATCACTTGTTAAAGTATTTCAATAAGATCATAGTTTTAAAACCAAATGTGCAAGATGTCATCTCAGCCTTGGCAGCACAATTAATCAGAGCTGCATGTTTTAAATAATGTTTCTAAAGGTATTTTTTCCAATGAATATGATGGTTCAATACAACTGCTAGGATAAAATCTCTTAAAGGAATGTGTGCATAAATGTGTGTGTATGGGCATTGTTATACACCATATAAGATCTATGTAATATACCAATGCATTTGCCTTGTTAGCACAACTCTTTATGATCACAAATGTAATTTTGGAACCTTATTATTATGAGTGATGCGTGATGTACTGTTCAACTTTTAAGAATCTATGTAATGAATAAATTTAAGCATATTGAGTGTGTTCCACTCTACTACCCCGGTACTACTATACCTAGTTAACTACCTCAATGCTGAAAACAGAAATAAGCGTTCACCCATACATACTAAAGTTGTTTTGTATGTCTATATATCATCTTCACATGTACTTCAATATTTTTAAGAGAAATTAGTTTTATACTTCCCGGTGACCACACGAAGTTCCAATGTAAACCAATTTGAACGTAAGCCTAAGTATTATCTGCTGCTCTGGTATGTGACAATGCCCCCCCTTCCTTTATTCCTTTTTCAAAGAGTATAATTCAAAATTGCGGACCGGACATGGCCTCTTTTGAGAAGGTACTGGTTTTAATCTCCCTTATTATCTTGGTTTGTTTCATGGGCTATGTTGGAGAAACTTTTGCCTTGCATGGTTAAATATTGTACTTTTGAGTACCTATAATGAACATTCATAACCTTAAAGAACAAATGTAGTGACTTTACCTACATAGGTTTCAATGTCAACTTGATACACCGAGCTGAAGAAACATCCAATAATTTCCCGTATGGACTGGCCCGTGCCATAGTGGTGAATGCCATTTTCTTGGCCAGATATTTCTATGTGTATACCAATAGGTCTGATACAACAGCACCTTTCCTAGCTTGTGCTACACCACTACCAGGCCCTACCTTGAGCTTTAATTATTAGTCAAATATTTTATCACAGCAATAAAATCTTATTAACAGGCTTACAATGTTCAAGTTTTACTGTAGGGTTGTATGGTAATTAATTGTACCAATTTAATTCAAAAATCCTCTTGGGGTTTAGCAACCACACTTAGAGATCTCTAATCTGATTTGGCAAGATGGATTTGAAGGGATAATATATTTTGGCCCCCTACCCTCTGAGTCTACTTGGGTTCCTAGGGTCCGCATCCGCAACTTTGTACTTGTCCTCTGCAACGAGTACCAGTCAGCCCGAGCAGGGAAGTCTTGAAGATTCACTTAAGGACTTCATCCTGTCAGTGTCTCGTCAAGAGGAGGAAAGTCCAATAAGGAGAGAAACCCTCACTGGTCAAAAGGGAAGCTCTGGTCAAGCAAGGCCTACCCTGTCCCACATAGATGGACTGGTGAAGGAAACCAGGCACAAGGCTTCTGACGTGACCCTGTTAAGGACCACGAACCCTCAACGACCTTAAACAGACCACAAATAAACTTCTTTATACTGAGCTAACTGTGGCTTTAAACACCCCAACAGGACCTTAATCTAAAGAAGAAATCGAAATAGTGTTATCTTCAGGGAAATAGCCGTGAGAACCTACTGTGGCCAAGTTAGAACTACTGTGTCATGTTAGAAAATATTTCAGAGAGTAGATGAGAGATCTTATGTGCCATGCAGAAAATCCGACCTTTATATTCTCATGGTTATGGCTCTGTACTCTGGAGTCCCGTTATTAAAGCTGGCCACTCATTCGTCAGGAGCTCTGTATCTAAAACTTTTTCAATTTCGTCAAACCAGGGTACAACGCCCTATTTCCCTCTGCAATCCCTAGAATGGGACCCTCCAATGGCTAATGGCACACTGTAGCCCCCTGTTGGTCCCTGCACTTATACTATGTAAGACTCAACATAGCTTGTCCTTTCAGTTGCAAGAGAACAAGGGCATCACTGAAGTACTGGCCACTATGGAGCTGACCAACCCCTGGAGAATGAGCACCCAAGCAGCCAAAATGAGAAACTCCAGTGCCTGACATCTGTTCCCCCAGAACTTCACCCCTACCAAAACACCCCCTTTTCGAATTCAGTTACGAAGACAGACTTCGCACCCTTTTCCCTAGTAGAACAAAAGCTGGAATTCAGGATGTGAGCTCCAGAAGTCCCATTGGAATGCAGAGCCATAAGATCCACGGGCTCCAGAACCTGCTCATACACGGCATACCTTGGCTAGGCTAAAGCAACCAACCACCAATTACCCAGGAATCTTCCCTCACCTTCAGAAGCCAGATTCCAAGATTCCGACCCACCCCCACTCCCATGAATCCGCTCCCACCTTCTCCCTTAAATTCCCAAGGAGACGCCATTACGTGGCTTGGCTCTACTTCTCACCCTGAGCCTAGCCTGAATTAAACTTTGCTCCGAAAGCTTAGAGCTCATGGCTTCTTTATTCCGGGCGGGAGCCGACCATAACCTTAACACTAACTCTTGCCCTTGTTTTTTGAGATCAGGCTCCTTCTTTGGATCTGGGCCTCCTAAAGGCTAGGCTGGCTGGCCCGACTCTTCCTCCCCAACCCTGGGATTACACGTGCCACTGGGCCCAGCTTTTAGATAGAGGCTGGGGTCCAACTCTGTTTCTCATGCTTCAGCAGCAAGAGCTTTACCCACTGAGCTATCTCCCTGGTCCCCGCCAGGCTCTAGATTTCTTATTCACATTATCAAGCCTTTATTAAAAAATGATTTATTTTTAATTATGTGTTATATGTGTGTGTTGTTGATGGAGTGTATAATGTCTTGTGCAGCATCAGGTGCTCATGGAAGCCAGAGGTATCAGATCCCAATGGAGTTGACATGGGAGGTGCTTGCAAATCACTGATATGGACTCAGCTATCTTGCTGGCTCCTCGATTCTTCTTTTTTTAATATATTTTTTTAATTTAATTTTATTTTGTTAGTGTATGGCATTAACTGTCGCTATGTAGGTTGTGCACATGTTCGTGAAATGCCATGGGTGTCAGAAAAAGGCATCTGGATTACCCTGGAAACGGGAGTTCTCCTGGAATTGGAGTTACGAGGGTTTTCAGCCGCCATGTGTGGTGCTGGGGATCGACCCGTGGTCCTCTGCGAGAGCAGTTTGGTGCTCTTAACCAACCTAGCCATCTCTCCAGCCCCGAGAATCTTTTTGTTTGTCTGTCTTGTAGAGACAGGGTCTCACCTGCAGCCCCAGCTGGCCCTGGAAACTCACGCTCTGGAGCCAGGCTGGCCTTGAACTCACAGAGATCTGCCTGCCTCTTCCAAGTGCTAGGATTAAAGGCATGTGCCACCACACCCAGCTGAGAATCTTTTTTTATTATTATTTATATTTATTTATTTATTTATTTATTTATTTATTTATTTATTTATTTTTTGGTCTTTTCGAGACAGAGACAGGGTCTGCCTGTAGCCCCAGCTGTCCTGGAACTCACTCTGTAGACCAGGGTGGCCTTGAACTCACAAAGATCCGCCTGCCTCTGCCTCCCAAGTGCTAGGATTAAAGGTGTGCGCCACCACGCCCGGCTCAAGAGAATCTTTTTTTAAAAGACAGGTTCTCACTGTATAGCCCTGGCTGACCTTGAACTCATAGAGATCCACCTGCCTCTGCCTCCCAAGTACTGGGATCAAAGGCACGAGCCACCACCATGCCTGGCAAGAATCTTTTTATGTTACAGTATATAGCTGTTGAGGAAAACAGAGGCTGTTAGGTCTGGGTTTCCCAGAATTCCAAGGGACACACAGATGTCCACTTCCTCCAGAGCCTGGAAATCTTATGACCTCTTCCCTTTACCTGAGGTCCCGCCCAGTGGCTATAAAGGGGGTGCCTCGCTCACCATCTTGCTGGCTGCCCCGCCATGTGCCAACAGATAGTCAGTTCTGACTATTTCTGAAGTAAATGTGTTCCTGGAGTGACTAAGCCTCTTTTTTTTTTCTTTTTGGTCTTTTCGAGACGGTTTTCCTGTAGCCCCAGCTGTCCTGGAACTCGCTCTGTAGACCAGGCTGGCCTTGAACTCACAAAGATCCGCCTGCCTCTGCCTCCCAAGTGCTAGGATTAAAGGCATGCGCCACCACGCCAGGCTAAGGCTGAGTTTTTCTAAACTGTTCTCCCTGCTCCACAACTCTCTCCTTCTCTCTCGCATTCTTGTGCCTAGACTGGCTCTGATCTCCCTCTCTATTGTTTTTTTTTCCTAGTGTTCACTCATCCCTACTATGAACTCATCCTTAGTGTGACCTCATCTCTTCTATTACCTCACACTTACTGTGACAATATCCCTTATGTGACCTCATCCCTAATGTAACTTCAATCCTGGTGTGAATTAATCCCTAATGTGAACTGATTCCTACTGGGATGGTCTCATCCCTATTGTGAGCTTACCCCTCCCATGAATTCATCTTTAGATTGAAGTCATTCTTAGTGTGACCGCATCTCTACTGTGACTTGATGCATATTGGTCCTCATCCTTACTTTGACCTCATCTTTACCTTGATATCCTCCCTAACCTATTGTGACCTTATCCCTCATCCTTGTGTGACTTTATTTCTACCATGAATGCATATTTAAAGAGAATTCATCCTTTGGGAGACCTTATCTCCACAGAGATCTCATGGCTCCTGGCATCTCATCACTAGTGTGCCCTCGTCCATAGTGTGACCTCATCTCTATAGTGACCCAATCTCTACTGTGACCTCATCCTTTCTGTGACCAAATCCTTAGTGTGGATTCAAATTGTGGCCTCATCATCAGTGTGACATCATCTCTAGTGTGACCACATGCCTAGTGTAACCTCATTCCTGTGTGCCATCATCCCTACTGTGATCTGATCTCATCCCTGGTGTGAACTCACTCCTAAGGTGACCTCATCCCTACTCTCTCCTCATCCCTACTGTGACCTCAGTGTAGTTTGAACTCATTTTTAATGTGACCTTATCACTTTTATTATCTCACTCTTACTGTGACAATATCTTTATGGTGACTCTTCTCTACTGTGACGTCATCCCTATTGTGACCTTACCCCTACCATGAATTCATCTATAGTGTGACATCATTCCTATTGTGACCTCATTTCTACTGTGACCTCATCCATATTGTGTCTTCATCCTTACTTTGACCTCATCCCTACTGTGACCTCATCCCTACTGTGACCACATGCCTATTGTGACATTATCCCTACAATGAAGGATCCTTAAAGTGTCCTCATCACTAGTTTGACCTCATTTCTACTGTGACCAAATAGCTAGTTTGATCTCATACCTACTGCGGCCTCATCTCTACTGTGACCTCATCCTTATTGTGACCTCATCCCTACCGTGAATTCATCTTTAGAGTGACCCCATTCCTTCTGTGACCTCATCGCTACTGCCACCTCATCCCTACTGTGTCCTCATCCTTATTTGTCCTCACCCCTATTGTGAAATCATTCCTACTATAACTTCGTCCCTAGTGTGACCTGATCCCTATCATGAAAGCATCTTTAAACTGACCTCATAACTAGTGTGACCTTGTTTCTACTGTGACCAAATACATATATTAACCTCATCCCTACTGTGACCTCAATCCTACTGTGACCTCATCACTTCTGTGACCTCATTCCAAGTGTGACCTTATCCTTACTGTGACCTCATCCCTACTGTGAATTAATCCCTACTGTGTGACCTCATCCACAGTGAGAGCTCACCCCAAAGGGACCTCATCCCTAATGTGACCTAATCCCTAGTATGACCTTATCCCTCCTGTGAACTCATGCTTAATATGACCTCAGAAATAGTGTGACCTCATCGCTTGTGTGACATCATCCCTACTGTAACCTCATCCCTATCATGAACTGATCTGTAGAGTGACCTCATCACTTGTGTGATCTCATCTCTACTGTGACTTTATTCTTTTTTTTTCATTTATTAAACATTTATTTTGCAATTACTTTACAGAAATTATTTTATGAAGTCTCCCTACAAATCTTTTTTTAATTTATGTATACATATATTTTTTATCAAATCTAGACCCGTGTCCCCCCCATGCCCCTACCCCTCCAGAGCTCATGCATTCTGCCAAACATGCTTTTCATCTCTTTCTCAGTCTTTCTCAATATTCTCCATGGGGAAGTTGACTGTGTGATCTCCCTCTCTCCCAACCTCCCTGCCACCTTAAATAAAAGTAGTAAAGGAATGCAGTAAAGGAATGCAACTTTAAATCCAGGCTTCTCTCTCTCTCTCTTTCTCTCTCTCTCTCTCTCTCTCTCTCTCTCTCTCTCTCTCTCTCTTCTGTGTGGTGATTCCGAGGCTCATTCAAACAGAAAAGGGTGGAGCCAGGCTGCAGCTGGGCAATGCCCGGTTTCTATGGCAGCTGCGCTAGACCACACCCACTCTTCCCCTGCAGCCATCTTAGTAACCACATGTGAATTTACTGTTTCCATGGCAGCTGTGCCACGCCCACTCCTCAGCCCCCATCTTGATCCACCTCGTGGCATGGATACCTTACCCAGAACTGTTAAATTTGCATTGGATCCTACTAGCTTATAACAACTAATGGTATGTTCTAATCCTTTTACAATTTATTTAATGGCATGTTCTGATCCTTTTACAATTTATTTTGGTTTTGGGGGTTTTATATTGGATTATTATTGAAAAAGAGTCTAAACTAAATTCATTTTTATCTCAGACTAGCAAAGCTGTCCTGAGTTCCCACTGTTGTTTTACAATTTTATCATTGTTTTTCATCTGTTTCTAATTAAAATTATTTTTCCATTTTTACTTTTGTATGGGTATAGTTAATTTTTTTACAGGATTATTGCTTAAGATTTTTACATTATCTACTGGATTTTAACACACTGTTTTGGGGTTTCTTAAATATTTTTGTTTACATGCTTTTTGACCTATTTTTAAGGGATTATTTCAGATTTTGCATTTTGACCAAACTCCCTTCTTTATCAGTGTTCACCATAAATCCCATTTTACTGAGAAACCCACCTTTTGTTTCTGGTCTGAATACAGGGGTCTGTATATGAGATTAACAAGGTGCGGCCACCACACCCCATCCTGGCTGGTGTCCAGAACTGGCCTCAGGCAGCAAGATTTTACCCAGCTGCTTCCCCTAAAGAAAGGACTTTGATTTTCCACTAAAAATAAATTTATTCTCATTAACCTTGGTTTTGGGAACCAAATGGCACCTCTGCCAGATAGCATAAACAAGGGCATTGTAGAAAGTGCACATAAACTTCCCCTGAACTCCCACTTCATCCTTGCCAGACTCAGACAAAGCTACTATATAAGACCCTAACCTCCTGCAAATAAATGAGGTTTTGGCCCCTTGAACTGACTCCCAGGTCTTCCTTTGATCTGATCCGACTCACTTGCCACTCTGAATTCTTCCCCTCCCCTTCTCTGCCTCTGCTTGCTGCTTGGTGCACAAACCGGCCAAACTCACACCAAGAGACCAGTGACCAGCCTGCAGAGACATGGAGGGCCCCACAGGTGGCATCCATCATGTGGGTCTTGAGGATACTGGACCTTTGGACAACTTGAAGAAAGGTGAGATTTCTCCTTTCCTGGGCCGACTGGGGACACCGGGCGGCTGTGCCCTTGGTCCTCCCATACTTGAGGAGCAACAGGCTTTTTCTAATCTCTTCGTTCAAACAAAAATGGTGACTCAATAGCCAGTAAAAGAGGTTAGTGCAGCCAGCAGAGTCTTAAATTTGAGACAAGGCTCACATGACGTGTGCCACGTGGAATCCCCCATTGGCTTTCGCTTTGGGGAATGTTTCCATGGAGCATAAGTGTTTCTTTATTTTTCCATCATGGGAAATACCCACGCACATCAGAGGAAGAACAGGTCAAGAGGCTAAGGACACTTCTTAAAAACCAAGGGGTTGGGGCTGGAGAGATGGCTCGGTGGTTAAGAACACTGACTGCTAGCCGGGCATGGTGGTGCATGCCTTTAATCCTAGCATTTGGGAGGCAGAGGCAGGTGGATCTTTGTGAGTTCAAGGCCAGCCTGGTCTACAGAGTGAGTTCTAGGACAGCTGGGGCTTCGGGGAGACCCTATCTCAAAAAGACAAAAAAACAAAACAAAAAAAAAAAACAAACAAAAAACACTGCTTTTGCAGAGGACCTGGGTTCAATTCCCAGCATCCACATGGTGGATAAGAGCTGTCTTAGGCCAGGCATGGTTATGCAAGCCTTTAATTCCAGCACTTGGGAGCAGAGGCAGGTGGATCTCTGTGAGTTCAAGGCCAGCCTGGTCTACATAGTGAGCTCCAGGCCAGGTAGGACTAAAGGGAGACCCTGTCTCAAACACACACACACACACACACACACACAAACACACACACTCACACACAAGGTTAAAATCTCCCAACAGGAAGCCGCCTTTTTTGGGGGAGGGGGTGGGTAAAGTCCTTGCAGTAGCCCCGTGGACGTCCTTTTGGGATCTCTATGATCCAGACTCTTGGACCAGGGTCTCACACTGGCCAGGCTAAGGGAAGTGCAAGATAACTCTCCCCCTACCTCCAGTTCCCGCCTATCATTATGGCCATTAGACAGTGCTTAGGTCCTTCCCACCAACCTGCCCCAAATAAAGATAAACAACAGACCCCATCCCCTGAGGACTCTGATAAAAACTTCCCCATGAACTGAGGGTCCTCTGAAGACTCTGATAAAGACTGCTCCAAGAACTAACTGCCCAGTGTCAGACCCAGCTGTGTGTTGGAACAGGCTATAGAAAACACCAAAACAGATTCATCTTTTTCCTAAACCTAATTCCTCCCTCTATCCTCAGCTGCCTCCTTATGAGAAGCTGGTGACAGAGCCTTCCCTGTCCATACCACCCCCTCCCTCTCTACCACAGAACAACTTTGCTAGGTCCGGGACAGTCAAAACCTTAAGTGTCAGGCTTTTCCCATCGATGTTGCTCCTACACGAAATCGACTCCTGAATTGGTATCCCTACCAGGAGGCGACTTAAAGGAACTGAGGCAGGCTGAAAGGGAAGACAGCATCCAGGCTGTCTTCCAGGCTCCCTGTTTCTCCCTGTTTCTCCAATGAGAGGCTCTCTACCAAAATGAATGCTATAATTTATGACACCTCAATCCCCCAAATCCTATTTCACCCCTTTCCTGACCACTCCCTACAATACAAAGAACTTTAGGCTGTCTACCTCATCCTCAAAAAACCAATAAGCCTCTCAACCATGTTTTTTTCAACCTTTTTTTCAGGCAGTATTTATGTGGTTAACCTACTGCCTTGGCTGTCCAGATCCTTTTTCCAATTGGACAGCAATGCTCTCTCCCCTCTCCTCGTTACACTCTCATCCCTCCTACAAATAAGGGCCGACTCTGTCTTCATACAACTCATCTGTGCACACAGTCTGCTGCCAGGACCTCTCTCTGAGGGTACTCCTTCGATGATTGCTTTGCCTCCATTGGTGGAGTGGAATTTTTCCGAGGTGGAAAAATTCCACTCCACCACCCATGCCAACTTTAAAGGCCTCCAAGCCCACTTCCCCGGGGTCGCCACTGCCCAACTTCAGTGTATCCTTAAAACATGTTCCTCCTGTTTATTTATTTATTTATTTATTTATTTATTTATTTATTTATTTTGTATGAATGTACTGTCTGCATGTAGGTTTGTGCACCCATGGCATGCAATGCCGCGGAGGTCAGAAGAGGGTGTCGGATTCTCCTGGAACTGGAGTTCTCCTGGAATTGGAGTTACAGATGGTTCTCAGCCACCATGTGGGTGCTGGGGATTGAACCCTGGTCCTCTGCAAGAGCAGTCAGCGCCCTTAACCGCTAGGCCATCTCTCCAGCCCCCCTCCTGTTCTTTAATTCAGACACCTGCATTACAGGCTCCGGGAACCAATCCCAGAGGACTAAAGGCCAATGCCTTATGGCAAACCGGTGTCACCCACATTGCTTCCTTTGGTAAACAAAAACATGTCTTCGTCACAGTAGATACCTACTCTAAATTTATATGGGCCACAGCACGCACAGGGGAACGGGCTAAGGACCTTGTGACCCACCTTCTGTCCACCTTTGCCATCATGGGCCTCCCAAGCAGCTTAAAACTGACAATGGGCCTGCTTTTGCTAGTTCCCCTTCTAATCCTTTTGTCAGTTGTGGAATATCACACATCATACAGGTATCCCTTACATTCCACAAGGACANAAGTGTCAGGCTTTTCCCATCGATGTTGCTCCTACACGCAATCGACTCCTGAATTGGTATCCCTACCAGGAGGCGACTTAAAGGAACTGAGGCAGGCTGAAAGGGAAGACAGCATCCAGGCTGTCTTCCAGGCTCCCTGTTTCTCCCTGTTTCTCCAATGAGAGGCTCTCTACCAAAATGAATGCTATAATTTATGACACCTCAATCCCCCAAATCCTATTTCACCCCTTTCCTGACCACTCCCTACAATACAAAGAACTTTAGGCTGTCTACCTCATCCTCAAAAAACCAATAAGCCTCTCAACCATGTTTTTTTCAACCTTTTTTTCAGGCAGTATTTATGTGGTTAACCTACTGCCTTGGCTGTCCAGATCCTTTTTCCAATTGGACAGCAATGCTCTCTCCCCTCTCCTCGTTACACTCTCATCCCTCCTACAAATAAGGGCCGACTCTGTCTTCATACAACTCATCTGTGCACACAGTCTGCTGCCAGGACCTCTCTCTGAGGGTACTCCTTCGATGATTGCTTTGCCTCCACTGGTGGAGTGGAATTTTTCCGAGGTGGAAAAATTCCACTCCACCACCCATGCCAACTTTAAAGGCCTCCAAGCCCACTTCCCCGGGGTCGCCACTGCCCAACTTCAGTGTATCCTTAAAACATGTTCATCCTGTTTATTTATTTATTTATTTATTTATTTATTTATTTATTTATTTTGTATGAATGTACTGTCTGCATGTAGGTTTGTGCACCCATGGCATGCAATGCCGCGGAGGTCAGAAGAGGGTGTCGGATTCTCCTGGAACTGGAGTTCTCCTGGAATTGGAGTTACGGATGGTTCTCAGCCACCATGTGGGTGCTGGGGATTGAACCCTGGTCCTCTGCAAGAGCAGTCAGCGCCCTTAACCGCTAGGCCATCTCTCCAGCCCCCCTCCTGTTCTTTAATTCAGACACCTGCATTACAGGCTCCGGGAACCAATCCCAGAGGACTAAAGGCCAATGCCTTATGGCAAACCGGTGTCACCCACATTGCTTCCTTTGGTAAACAAAAACATGTCTTCGTCACAGTAGATACCTACTCTAAATTTATATGGGCCACAGCACACACAGGGGAACGGGCTAAGGACCTTGTGACCCACCTTCTGTCCACCTTTGCCATCATGGGCCTCCCAAGCAGCTTAAAACTGACAATGGGCCTGCTTTTGCTAGTTCCCCTTCTAATCCTTTTGTCAGTTGTGGAATATCACACATCATACAGGTATCCCTTACATTCCACAAGGACAAGACATCATAGAAAGAACCCACCAAGTCCAAAAAAAAAAAAACAATTATTAAAACAAAAACGAGGCAAATACCCTCCCACTCAACATCCAATTGGCCATAGTGCTAACAACACTTAACCTATTCAATACATATGGAAGTTCAAAATATCCACCAATTGAGCTGGGTGTGGTAGCTCATGCCTTTAATCCCAGCACTTGGGAGGCAGAGTCAGGCAGAGCTCTGTGAGTTCAAGGTTGGCCTGGTCTACAGAGCAAGTTCCAGGCCAGCTGGGACAAAAAAAAACAAAACAAAAACAAAAACAAAATATCTGCCAATGATCAAACATTGGCAGACACCAGGCACTCTCCCTGGGATACTTGTCAGGTGGAAAGGACCCGACCCACTATTAACACCAGGGAGGGGGTTTGCTTGTATCTTCCCACAGGATTGTCCATGGCCCATCTGGATCTGAGCCCTCAATGTTAGATTCATCGTTGCCAACCAAAAATGGTGCACCTGTCTCTGGAGGACTGAGGAAAGAGAAGGAGGAGACACCACCACCAAAAGCCAAACAATATAATATGGAGAGATCTTGACCACCACTTCACTTCTGCAAAGTTCATGTGCTCTCCCTCAGCTCTGCTTTCTGCCATTCTAGTAGCTGCTCTAAAGATAATCCAAACTGGGGCTGGAGAGATGGCCTAGTGGTTAAGAGTGCCGACTGCTCTTGCAGAGGACCTGGGTTCAATCCCCAGCACCCACATGGTGGCTGAGAACCATCTTTAACTCCAGTTCCAGGGGAACCCAACACCCTCTTCTGACTTCCATGGCACTGCATGACACAGGTGCACAAACCTACATGCAGACAGTACATTCATACACATACAAGAGTAAATAAAAATTAAAAAAAAAATCCAAACTAATTCTATCTCTGCTCAACCAGTGGACAGACCTCCAATGTGGACTCACCTGTGGCACTTTTACATCAGGGAAACCTGGGAAGGAAGAAATCAGGTGATAGGGACTAGTAACAGCCCCCTAAAAGGCTACCACAAGACCATCGCTGTTACTGTGTTCCTCAATTCCACTTCTACCTGGCTTCATCTGTTTGTTTCCCTTACCATAACAAAGGGGGAATGTTTACAGGATACTAACACCTATGGGGGTTGCAGGTATTGTTCTTGGAGGATGGAGGATGTACACAGCCCAGGGAGTATGTTCCAGATCTGAGATAACCAGTTTGAGTTCAATATAGAGGACCCTTAGGATGATTGTTGGTGGGCAGGAGTGCAAGGGAAACTCTACCCTCATGGCTACACCAGATATCCCACTGCTGACATCCACATCTCCCATCAGCTCTTGCATGCCTCTCAGCCAGTTCTCACTCAATCCCACATTTTATTGCAGGAATCCCAAATGGAGAAAGAGATACACTCCACCTTGTCCTGGCCACAGTATGTCCAGTATGCCACTACACTGCCCACCCCAAGGCTTCTCAATGTCCTTTCTGCACGACTTTCACCTGTCCTTTGCTTACTGCTGTTCCCTCTAATGCCTCCCTACAGGAACACGCACTGGCTCAGACAGGGCCAATGCTATGTGGCATTCCTCTCTTTGACCAGCTCACTACCCTCCCTCTTTGTTTAGTGAGACCCTTGGCATGCTCTGACCCCAGGTGCCTTCACTATGTTTCTTTCGTCAGGACCTTGTGTGTCAAACCCCCTTTCTTTCTTTGCTGCAGTGTCATTGCTGCCCTCTGTATGAACACTGCTGGCTCTGTTTTTTTGCATGAATGTTGTCATCCTCCCCCCTCCCCCCCAGCTTTATCTTTATGAGAAGGAAGAAGCTGTCTTGATGCTGCACCCACACTGCCGAAATCTTCATTCCCCTCTTGACCAGACTTGGCATTGTCCTCTTTACCACAGCAGCAGGGATGGCAGGAGGAGCCCTTGCAGAAGCCTACAGTACAGAAGCTGACTTTCAGGACAGGCTTGATAGGCAATGGTTTCCACCTCAACAGCCTCGAGTCAGTTCAACGACAGATAACTTCACTGGCTGGATTGGTGTGCAGAATATTCGGGCTTTGGTCCTCTCAACTGCAGAACACAGAGGGACTTGTGTGTTCGTAGAAGAGGAGTGTTGCATTTATGTCAATGAGTCTGGGGTAGTGGAACAGAATGTAAAAGCCCTTAAGGACCGCAGAAAAGAACTTCAGGTCTGATATTCTTCCCAAACATCTGTCTCCTGGATGCTCCCTTTTCTGGGACCAATTTTCACCCTAGGAGTGTTCTTAGTAATTGCCTCCTGTGTTCTCTGGTTTGTTAAACACCAAATTAGGGGCTCAGTGGTTAAGAGAGCCAACTGCTCTTGCAGAGGACCCAGGTTCAATTCCCAGCACCCACATGGCGGCTAAGAATCATCTTTAACTCCAGTTCCAGGGGAAGCCAACGCCCTCTTCTGACCTCCTCTGCATTGCACGACATGGGCGCACCAACTTACATGCAGACAGTACACTCATACACATAAAAAAATCATAAATAAAAAAACCCAAATTAATAATCTTGCTAAGGTAGCAACACAGAATGTCTTGGTTCAGTATCAGGCTGTCAGTGGTGTCTCACCCACTGGAAGAACATGATGACACCCATTTTTTAAATCAATAACATATTTTAATTATTTTTTAAAGTGTTTCTTAGCCATTTTTATTTTATTTGTTTTTTAATATAAATAGTTTTTTTATTATTAAACTTTTTCCATTCATCAATCATTTCTCAATCAAATCTAGAATCGCTTCCCTTTCCATGCCCTCCACCCCATTTGAGTCCCTGCACTCTGCCATACATGTCCTGCATCTTTTTCTGAGTCTTTATTTTTTTTTCAATTTTTTTATTAATTAATTTTATTTATTTCTGTATGTGTATGAATGTACTGTCTGCATACAAGTCTGTGCACCCATGTTGTGCAATGCCTCGGAGGTCAGAGGAGGGTGTCGGATTCCCCTGGAACTGGAGTTCTCCTGGAAATGGAGTTTCAGATGGTTCTCGGCTGCCATGTGGGTGCTGGGGATTGAACCCGGGTCCTCTGCAAGAGTGGTCGGTGCTCTTAACCGCTAGGCCATCTCTCCAGCCCCTTTCTGAGTCTTTATATACATACATATGTACATACATACACACATATCACTTGAATTGTAAGATTATTTTTTTTTCCTAAAAGATGTCATGTTTTCCTTAAGGAAGTGCTCGAAAGTTCTTCCTTGGCAATCCCAAACAACTATCAATCCTGCACTTTTGTGACACCTCCCCATTTTAATAATAAAAACAAAGGGGGAGCTGTGGAGTCTGATATTCCACATTGGCTGAGCAATAAGAGAGCTGGCTTTTGCCCCAACAACCTGCAAAGGCCAGGGATCAGAGCCTGCCCCACTCGCCCAGGGGATGGTTGGACGCCTGCCCCCTTGGGAAGTTTCGGTATAGGGTGTCACATTTCTGAACCTGCCACTTCTAAAGAGCACACCTTGGAGCCAGGCATGGTGGTGCACGCCTTTAATCCCAGCACTTGAGAGGCAGAGGCAGGCAGATCTCTGTGAGTTCAAGGCTGGCCTGGTCTACAGAGCGAGGTCCAGGCCAGCTGGGTCTAAAGGGAAACCATGACTTAAAAAATACCAAAAAAAAAAGAGCACATCTTGGTTTCAGGAACCAAATGGTGCCTCTGCCAGACAGCATAAACAAGGGCATTGTAGAAAGTGCATGTAAACTTCCCCTGCACTTCCACCCCATCCTTGACAGAAGACCACCAAAGCTACTATATAAGACCCTAACCTCCTGCAAATAAATGAGTTATTCGGCCTCTTGAAGCCAGCTCCCAGGTCTTCCTTTGATCTGATTGGGCTCACCTGCCACTCCGAATTCCTCCCCTTCCCCTCCCTGTCTCCACTTGCGGCTTGGTGCGAAAACAGGCTGAACTTGAATGGAGAGACCAGTGACCAGCCCATGGAGACATGGAGGTCCCATAACCCCCATCTAAGATGCCAGGAAGCTGGCCCCACTTAAGAGAACTGTTAGTTTAGATAGAGCAAACATTTAGTAAAATTAACCCATTTTAAGTACAACAGTAATTTAATTTAATGGAATTAATTTTAAAAAAGTCTTAAACTCTAAATGATTGTGACAATGAAAATTAATGGTTCTATGGCCCTGGACAGCCATGGATAACTTTAGACTAAGGTGTGTAGTAGGTCAGGGAACTGAGAACTTTCTGTACCTTGACATCAAGTTATTCTGGATACTGATACATAGCTATGAGATTTTAGAACAGAAGAGATCTCCTATTGTCCAGATTTAAAGGATGAAACCGAGCCATGCATCTGTCCAAGCTCTGTGTTAATTGTTCTCCCATGTGTCTGAGAGTCATGTCATGTTCTTCTGTGTTGGTTTCCATCAAAAGTGGCCTCTTCAAGTTTCTTTCATTCTATATTGTACACAAAAAAATCCATTAAATTTACTTTTGGCATGCCTCTTAAACTTTTTCAAAGGCCTAACTTGAACCCAGGTTCTTAAGTTCCTACAGTGGTTATCTGAAGATTTTTATTTGTTATCTGTAAGACTAATTTGATCTCCAAATTAAACTTTTAAGGTGATTTTGTTTGTTCGCAGGTATTCTAACTTCAGTTTCCTTTCAGGTTGTTTTTCTTGTTTTCAGACCTCTGAAGACCTGATTTTTGACCCTTCTTTTTAGGTTCACTGTTCTGGCAGCTGTGCCACTGTCCCTCTGACCAGAGACTAATTTAAAATTCCTGTATTCATTCATACTCTGGCTCCAAGTGCGGTGGTGTGCTCCTTGGCATCCTTGTTCTGTGTGGGCTTTGGTGACACTGAGAACTGAAGCTCCACTTCCTGCACACCAGGCCACTGCTCTGCCACAGAGCACTATCCCCAGCCTGGTTTCCCTCCCCATCTCCTGTGTATTTGTATGTTTCTGTGTATGTTTTTGTCACCAAACTTGGGGTCACAGCCTGTGCCCTTGCAGCTAGGATCTGCCATCCATCAATGAACTGTTTAAAAGAACCTTCTATGTGGCACACTGGGAAGACTGGTTTGGGGGTAGGGAGGTCACTGGATCACTTTGCCGAGGCTGTGACCTCCCAAGTTTGTAAAGAGTAAGAGACACTCACTTCTTAAAAGCTAAGGGTGGCGCACGCCTTTAATCCTAGCACTTGGGAGGCAGAGGCAGGAGGATTTTTGTGAGTTCAAGGCCAGCCTGGTCTACAGAGTGAGTTCCAGGACAGCTGGGGCTACAGGGAGACCCTGTCTCGAAAAGACCAAACAAAAAAACAAAACAAAAACAAAAGCTAAGGGAGGCTAAGCCTCTTTTAGGTACCAGCTTCGCGTTGTACCACATAAGCTGAATATGCCTGCACACAATGATTCCTTACAGTGCTGTGGGCCTGAGATAGCCCTTGCTTGGGAGCAAGGCCGAGTCTAGCAACTGAACCAGAATTTTAACGAGCAGCCTGGAGGGTTTGTGTGCCCCACAGTTTTGGGAGCACCATGGGTTTTTTAATGGCCACATAGTTTCCTATAACGTACACCTAAGGCATCCCTTTACTATTTTATTTCTGGAGGTGGGGAGGCAATGGGCTAGTCCCTGGAGAAGTCTCTCACCTCGCTTCGCAGGGACCCGGGACCCATTGTACACTTCCAAGGGCCAAAGCAGGGCGATGCCAGCCTGGCTATGCCTCTGCCCCTGGCTCCCTCACCTTTGCTTTCGGGGACAGTCCTGAAGTGCCCTGCTCCTCAGGCACTTCCTCAGCAACAGCAGCCCCGCGCAGTGAACACAGTGAACCCCCGAGCGCCTGTTCCCTTCTGCTTTACCCTCCTCTGGGCCCTCAGTCCTCTTCTCTGCCGCCCTCCCCATCTTCCTTTTCTCTTTCCTCTGCCCTCCTCTCCCTCTTCCCCTCCCTCTTCTAGAAACATGAGAATTCCACTTCCTACCGGCCCTGCCCCTCTTGTCCCAACTTCTAAATTCCCACCTTCCCCCAGATTCCAATCTCTTCGTGAGAAAGGAAAGCTGCCGTTCACTGTGTGTGGCCAGAGGCGTGGCTGGAGAGCTGAATGGGCCCAGTGTGTGCTCTGGGAACCTCCAAGAGCAATGCTTCAGTCACCCAGTGAAAATTCGAAGAGGCAGATCTGAAAAAACAGCTCTGGCCCCAGGCCCACCTCAACCCAACACCGCTCATCCTCACAGAATGAGAGAGGCTCATAAACTAACCACTGACCTTGAGCCAGGGTATGAGCGTGTGGGAAGAGAGGGTGGGCGCTCAGTCCCAGATCCTGCGAAGCCCAGCTCTTCCCAACAGTAATGGGACTCTTCCTATACAGAGAATTGAAATGCACTCTGTCATTAAGAGCATTTATGAAAAGTCTTAAATTATATGTGTGAATTTATGTAAGAGTGAAAGAAATAGATTATAAATCTGTATATATGGGATAATCACAGGCATGCATAAATATGAATAGAAGCCGGAGGAAAACATACCGAGAGTGGGAGAGGTTTCCTCTTTAAAAATGCTTAATTGGGGCTGGAGAGATGCCTCAGCGGTTAAGAACACTAGCTGTTCTTGCAGACGACCCACACGATGGCCAACAAACATCTACAACTCCAGTTGCAGGGGATCCAACCGCCTCTTGACCTCCACCAGCACTGCAGGACACGGGTGCACTCACACACTCCCAGGCAATGCACACATACACATAAATAAAATAATAAAAAATATTTTTAAAATGCTTAATTAGCTAATTCAGAGATATATAAGGTCTACAGAATAATTCACCCATTAGAAGGCACTAGGTAGAAATGCAGCTTCCACACTGGTAAAGCCCCCAGACGCTCCTTGTTCCCAACCTTCTCCTCACCCCTGGGGTGAGAGAGTATGTGCTGTTACTGCATACAACTGGACTCCCAAGCACTGTAGAATACTATTTGGGGTTTTGTTCATTTAAGACAAAAATCTCAGGTCCAGGCTGTCTTGAACTTACTATGTGGCCAATGATGACCTTAAACTCCTGAGCCTCCTGCCTCTGTCTCCCCTCCCAAATGTTGGAATTGTAAGTTCCCAACACCACAGCCTCTAGAATACAGCTGAACAGCAATCATAAGCATTTCCCTGCTTCATGTACATGGTTAAGTTATATGTAACACACTTGTGCTTGCCTGTTGAGTTAGCATGATGTTTGGGGGTTATTCATGTCCCTAATGTTAGCTCTGTTCATTAGTTAAATAGTTAACATTTGTAAAGAACTTAGAACAGGGTCCAGCTTCTGATGCTACATATTTCTGCTCATTGTTGTTTATTGTCTACAATTTAGTTTGTGAGTGTGTGCGTGTGTGTGTGTGTGTGTGTGTGTGTGTGTGTATGTATGCATATGGAGGTTAGAGGACAGCCCCCAGGAGTCAGTCCTCTCCTCTACCTTAAAGGCTCTAGGAACCAGGCTCAGGTTGTCAGGTTTGGTGGTAGGTGCCCCCCTCCCCCCAGCCATCACCACGCCTACTTAGTATTGTTAGTGGTAAGTTCATTTTTGATGCAGAGTCGTATGATATTGTTAGTTAACTGTATTTATCATGCCAAGCATGGTGGCTTCCTACATGATGAAATCCCAGAACTCTGGAAGCTGAGTCAGGAGCATCAAGAATTTGAGGTAATCTTCAACTATGTCGTGAGACTCTGTCTCAAAAAATGAAAGCAGCCAGGTATGAAGGCATATACTGTTAATCCCAGCACTCAGGAGACAGAGGCAGGTGGATCTCTGTGAATCTGAGGCCAGCCTGGTGTACATAGAGTTCCAGGCCATCCAGGGCTACATAGTGAGACCCTATCTCAACAAACAAACAAACAAAACAAAACAAAAGAAGACTTTATTTACAAATTCTCCTGTTGATGAAAATGTAGCATGTTCTCATTTGTCCAGATTATCAATAAGGTTACTAAGAATGTTCCAGTCAGTGTCCCCTGTGTGCATGTGGAAGGCACACAACAGGACTGTGTCGCCATATAGTTTCAGGTGCGAACTTGACACACCAGGGAAGAGGGACCCTCAGTTGTAGAATTTCCTCTACCTAGTTTGCTGTGACCTTGTCTGTGGGGCATTTTCTTGACTGTTGTGTGATGTGGGAGGGTCCCGCCCCCCGCCCACTGTGTGTGGTGCCACGCCTTGGCAGGCGGGCCTGGGTGGTGTAAGAAAGCAGGCTGAGCACAGGCCAGAGCAGCGGGCCAGTGAGCAGCATCCTTCCAGTTTCTGCCTCCAGATTCCTGGGGCCAGTTTCTGCCCTGGCTTCTCAGAATGGTGGACTGTTAGCTGTAAGGTGAAACAACCCCTCCCCGCCAAGTTGTTCTTGATTAGTTTATCACAGAAACAGAGAAGCAAGCTAGGACACAGGGATGCTTGGCTTCTGTGCCACAAGTTGCGGCCTAGTTGTTCCCAGATAGTGAAGGTGTTTCCACTCTCATCAACCCTGCTCTCATCGTCGATTCCAATGTAATGGGTGTGGAATGTTCTTTCTTTTTCTTTTCTTTTCCTTTTTTTAGTCTTTTTGAGACAGGGTCTCCCTGTAGTCCCAGCTGACCTGGAACTCACTATGTAGACCAGGCTGGCTTTGAACTCACAGAGCTCCACTTGCTGCTGCCTGCAGGAATGTTATTTCTTTATGGTTCTTGATGACAATGGGGCATTTCTGTTCCTTTGTATTTTTTATTCCGTTGCCTTCTTTTCCTATTTTTCTATTGATTTTGCTATTTTCTTTTGATATTTAAGAAATCTCTATTGTGAATGTCAATTCTTGTCAGATCCAAGATGGATGTGGTCACTCTGTGGTTTTATTTTAAGGTCTTGCCCAGGCTGGTCTTGAAATCCTGCATTCTTGTGGTCCTTCTACCTCATCCTGAGAGCCTGGATCATAGAGGCACACCACTATGCCCATTTATTTATTTTATAACTTTAAAATGATATTTATTTATTTATTTATTTATTTATTTATTTATTTATTTATGTGTTGGGTGACATGGGCACACGTGTGCCCCAGTGCAGGCGTGTAGGTCAGAGGACAACTTTAAAAAATGAAATATGGGGCTGGAGAGATGGCCTAGCGGTTAAGAGCGCCAACCGCTCTTGCAGAGGACCCGGGTTTGATCCCCAGCATCCACATGGCGGCCGAGAACCGTCTGAAACTCCAATTCCAGGAGAACTCCAGTTCCAGGGGAATCTGACACCCTCTTCTGACCTCCGCGGCATTGCACAACACGGGTGTACAAACTTGCATGCAGACAGTACATTCATACACATACAGAAATAAATAAAATTAATAAAAAATTTTTTTAAATGAAATATGCAAAAAAAATTATGTGCACGCATTTAATCCTAGCACTTTGGAGGCAGAGGCAGGTGGATCTCTGTGAGTCCAAGGCCAGCCTGGTCTACAGAGTGAGATCCAGGACAGCTGGGCTACAGGGATACCCTGTCTCAAAAAGGCCAAAAAAAAAAAAAAAAAAAAAAAAAGAAATATGTGTTTTGCCTGCTTGTAAGTGCACTATGTCATGCAGTGCCTGTGGAGGCCAGAAGAGGGTGCTGGATCCCCTGGAACTGTACTTACAGATTATTCTGAGTCACCATGTGGATGCTGAGACCTGAACTTGGATTCCCTGGAAGAGCAGCAAGTGTTCTTAATCACTGAGCCATCTCTCCAGCGCCCCCAGAGGTCAACTTGTAGGAGCTGGTTCTCTCCTCCCACCATGTGGGCTCCAGGGACGGAACTCAGGGCCTCAGTCTTGGCAGCAGGTGCCTTCACGTGCTGACCCTTCCTGATGGCCCTTTATAACTTTTAAAATGGTGTCTTTTGAAAGAAAAAATTTTTTAAGTGTTAATTTATCCTGATAACTTGGTCATAAAACAGTTTGTGTATGTGCGTTTTTATTTTCAATTTGGACCTGCATCCACCTGAGTTTAGTTCTTTGCAAATGGTTAACAACTGTTGAACCATTTATTGGACATCCCATCATTTTCAAAGCCATCTTTGCCATAAGTCAAATTTCCCAGCATGCATGATGACTCAGACGTGTCATCACTGCAATCAGGAAGCTCACAAAACCAAGACCAGTCTGGGCTATGGAGTGAGAAACTGTCTCAAAAACAAGCAAGCAAACAAACAAACAAACAAACAAACAAAACCAAATTTCCCAGTAATCATATGTTCCCAGGCTATGCAGTGCAATTTGTTTCATTTGCTGGCTGCAGTGATATTGTACACACTAAATTTCTATAAGTTAACACTGAGTCTTGGTTTCATATAGTCCCCATTTCCCACTATCTCAGCTACTTAAAGCCTTCACATTTTCATAAGCATGTAGAAGTAGCTCATCAGGTCTACAGATGTCTTCACGGGATTTTGAACTCAACAGTGACTTCATAGATTAACTTTATGAAGTGGATATCTTTTCTTTTTCTTTTTGAGACAGGGTCTCCCTATAGCCCCAGCTGGCCTGGAACTTGCTCTGTAGACCAGGCTGGCCTTGAATTCACAGAGATCTGCTTGCCTCTGCCTCCTGAGTGCTAGAATTAAAGGCATGTGCCACCACACCAGGCTTAAAGATGATTCTTTAGCCGCCATGTGGGTGCTGAGAATCAAACCTGGGTCCTCTGTAAGAGCAGTCAGCACTCTTAACCACTGAGCCATCTCTCCAGCACTGAAGTGGATATCTTTATGATACTGAGTCTTTCTACTGATAAAGATGGGTCATTTGTCCATTTATTTAAGTCCTTTTAAAATCTTTCAATAAACTTTTCCATATATATGTATATGGAATATATATTATTTAATTTATTACTAGATACTTCTGTATTTCTCCGAAATTGCAGCAGTATAAGATTCGTTTTCACAATAAAATACTCTTTATTTGTTGTGTAGTGGTGAATTATCTTCAGTGTTTAAGAATTTAAATTAACATGTAGATTGTTGTCCTAGGAAGATGGTATACTGTATAGCTAGTTTTTTACTATTAGATAAAATCAAGACCTTTGGAGAAAGGAAGAAGGCAGGATAATTTTGAGAACATTTTATTTATTTTTACATTATGTGTATGAGAATATTGTTTGCATGTATGTAAGTGCACTCATACCATACAATGCCCGTGGAGGTCAGAAGAGGGCATCAGGTTCCCCTGAACCTGGGGTTACAGGCAATTGTTAGCCACCATGCAGGTGCTGGGAATCAAACCCAGGTCCTCTTCAAGAGCAGCTAGACCTCTTAACTGCTGAACCATATCTTTAGCCCTGGTGGGATAATTTTTTAATACACTTTTTTAAAATCAGGGGTATTTATTAAAAATAAAAAAGTGCAAAAGACAGTGTAATGAAACTCAGCTGCACTTGCCCGCATCAGGTCCTCAGTGTCTCAAGCAGTTGAAATAGGAAAATGTGGGAATATGTTCATCTTGTCATTTGGAGAAATACCCTTTTCCAAAAATATCTGCTGTTTACAGTTATTTAGAATTAAGACAGCCTCCTACACTTATAAATACACTCTCTACAAGTCAATTTCTTTATGCTGGGGGCTGAATCTAGGCCTTGCACATCCGAGGATAATGATGTGCCCTGAGCTAGATCCCAGTTTTCTTTTTTTTTTTTTTTTTTTTTTTTTTTTTTTTGTCTTTTCGAGACAGGGTCTCCCTGTAGTCCCAGCTGTCGCCTGTTAACGCACTCTGTAACCAGGCAGCTGCCCTTGAACTCACAAAGATCCGCCTGCCTCTGCCTCCCAAGTGCTAGGATTAAAGGCGTGTGCCACCACGCCCGGCTAAATTTATTCTTGTATATGTATGAATGTACTGCCTGCATGCAGGTCTGTGCACCCGTGTCGTGCAATGCCGTGGAGGTCAGAAGAGGGTCTCGGATTCCCCTGGAACTGGAGTTCTCCTGGAATTGGAGTTACAGATGGTTCTCAGCTGCCATGTGGGTGCTGGGGATCGAACCCGGGTCCTCTGCAAGAGCGGTCGGCGCTCTTAACCGCTAGGCCATCTCTAGGGCCCTCTTTTTTCTTTTTCAACAGACAGACACTTGGTCTTACTATGCAGCTCGGGCTGGCCTTGAACTCTTGATCTTCTTTCCCTGTGATTTCCAAGTGCTTCGATTACAGATGTGTACCCTAACACCCCACATTATCCCATCCATTTTTGACACGACTGAAATCTAAAATGCAGTCATGGAATGCTGCATAAGTATCACCACTGTCTATATTCAAAACTGTCTTTGAGTCAGGCATATAGTAATCCCAGCACTCAGGAGGCTGAAGCTGGCAGAAAGATCATGAGTTTAAGGCCAGTCTAGGCTACAAAATAAGACCTTGCTCAAAACAGTTCATACATTAAGTAACAACCTCCACTTTCTTCCTTCTCTTTGTAACCTCTCTTGTTTTCACTAATAGAATATTTATCATGGGATATTTGTTCTTCTGTGTTCAGCAGATTTCATTAGAATAATGTTTTCAAGGCAAATCTATGTTGTAGTATATATCTAAATTTAGTCATTGCTCAGGATTTGTTATTGGGGCCTGAACTGGGTATTTCCAGGTTCTTTAATGAATGAAATAAAGGTATGCACATAGATTGCAAAGTAGCAAAATACTTCATTCAAAGTGAAACAATACTACATGTTAGAAAGGAATATATTGTCAAGATTGGCAGCAGGCCACATGAGTACAGAGCCCCGGGTTACTGCCACAGTCTTTTTTATATTGGGTCTAAAGGAAAGAGAAGCTGCTTACCAAGAGGTGTAGGGTGGATTGGCAGATTAAGTCATATGCTCGTTTTTCTACTGCTCGTGTCCCTTCTCACAATGCATCTGATTGTAACCATATGCACACCCAGTTAGGCCTATTGAGATAAATAGAGGATTTTCCCTAAAAGCTCACTTGAGGATGCAGTTTTGCCTTATTGTGTATGCTTCCCAAACCAGTTCTAGCCAAATATGCCTTTCTGGTCTCTTACTGGACACAGGAGAGTACGATTGAACAGAATCTAAGTTTTGTGGTAGTCAAGGGGAGGAGGAGAAAGCCACTTCTTTGTTCAGAGAGGGGTGCAAGCAGCTCACAGGTAGAGGTCCTAGGCTTCCAGCAGTTCAGAGAGGGGGGTGCGAGCAGCTCACAGGTAGAGGTCCTAGGCTTCCAGCAGTTCAGAGAGGGGTGCGCGGACAGCTCACAGGTAGAGGTCCTGGGGTGTGTGAGCAGCTCACAGGTAGAGGTCCTAGGCTTCCAGCAGTTCAGAGAGGGGAGTGAGAGAAGTTCACAGGTAGAGGTTCTAGGCTTCCAGCAGTTCAGAGAGGGGTGTGAGTTCACAGTATGTGCAGGTAAGCGACCTAGCAGTGCATTATTAGAAGATAGGTGTGTGTATCACCGAAGTCAACAGAGTCACAGATTACCAAACTAGTCCCTGTGCTTGTCTGTCTCAGATGTAGCTTAGCAGTAGAGCCCCTACCTAGCACTCACAAAGCCCTAGGTTTTACTCCTATAACCCCCCAAGCTTTAAAAAAAAAACTATTCTGGGGCTGGAGAGATGGCCTAGCGGTTGGGAGCGCCGACCGCTCTTGCAGAGGACCCGGGTTCGATCCCCAGCACCCACATGGCGGCCGAGAACCGTCTAAAACTCCAATTCCAGGAGAACTCCAGTTCCGGGGGAATCCGAGACCCTCTTCTGACCTCCGCGGCGTTGCACGACACGGGTGCACAGACTTGCATGCAGACAGTACATTCATACACATACAATAAATAAATAAAATTAATAAAAAAAATTAAAAAAAAACTATTCTATTTTCTATTTTTTCTTTATGTGTATGAGTATTTTGCCTGGATGCAAGTGGACCACATGTGTGCAATGCCCTACAGAGGCCAGAAGAGGGCATCTGATACCCTGGAACTGGAGTTATGAACAGTAGCCACCATGTAGGTATTGGAAATCAAATCCAGGTCCTCTAGAAGAGCAGCCAGTGCTCTTAACTGCTGAGCCATCTCTCTGGACCCATAAAAGAGCTCTTTATTTTATTTTATTTTATTTTATTTTGTTTTATTTTATTGGTATTTTTGAGACAGGGTCTCCCTTTTAGTCTCAGCTGGCCTGGAGCTTGCTCTGTAGACCAGGTTGGCCTTGAACTCACAGAGATCCACCTGCCTCTGCCTCCTGAGTACTGGGATTAAAGACGTGCACCACCATGCCCAGCAAAAGAGCTTTTTAAATAACTCAATAGTATTGTGTCCATATTTACTACTATGAACATTGGTGTACAAATATGTGTTTGAGTCTTGGCTTTCAAATCTTTAAAATGTTTACTTAGGATATAGAAGTATTGCTAGGCCATGTGGTAGTTCTATGTCAATTCTTTTTATTTATCCAGTGGTTAAGGTTGAACCTAAAGCCTTGCACATACTAGACAGTTACTCTACCATTGAGCTTATCCCCAAACTCTTTTAAGTTTCTTTTCTAAAAATTATTTTTAAGACAGGATTTCACTAAGTTGCTTAGGCTGGCCTCAAGCTCTCTATGCAGCTGAGGCTGGTCTTGAACTGCCGATCCTCATGCTTCTACCTCCCAAGCAAGCGGAATGAAGATGAGCATGACTGCATCCCACAAGGAAAGGAATCTTAAATGTGGCAAATAATGTTTACCAGGAGTTAATAGTAAATCTCACTAAAACCATGACACACTCAGACAACTTATATAAAAACTGAATACCAGGAAGGCATGCTTACCATGACCACCATATTCAACATTATTTAAAATTCTTAGTTGTATTAACAGCAGAAAAAAACTCTACCTGAAAATGATGTGATTGTATACTGTCAAGAATCTAAAGGACAGTTGTAAAACGTTCTACTGGGCCAGAAGCAGTGGTGAAAGCCTTCAGTCCTAGCACTTGGAAGGCAGAGGCAGGCAAATCTCTGTACAGTCAGAGTCAGGGTCAGCTTAGTCCACATTGCAAGTTTCAGGCTAGCTAGGGCCACAGAGAGACCCTGTCTCAAAAATTAAAGTTCTACTAGACCTGGTCGTGGTGGTCTCACTCATACAGCACTCAGGAGGCTGAGGTAGGAGGATCGAGTTCAAGACCAGGCTAGACTACAGTGAGCCTATCGAGAGAGAGAGAGAGAGAGAGAGAGAGAGAGAGAGAGAAAGAAATCTACTGAAACAGAAATAAGTATGGTGGATATTTACAGAATGCAATAAGCATTAAACTGGAAGTTAGGCAACAGGCTTGACTCTAGACAGACTGGCCCTGGAAGGCTCTTCCACAGAGAAATCCAGCTAAGACCTGCAGCAGGGTGGTGGTATTCCAGCCATTGGGAGCAGGGTGTGTGTGTGTGTGTGTGTGTGTGTGTGTGTGTGTGTGTGTGTGTGTGTGTTGAGGGGTACAGTCTGAGCAACAGCAAGAAACCACTGTGGCAGCAGAGGGACATGGGACATAAGATGGGAAAGGGCCTTGTAGGTGAGAGAAAGAAGGTGGAATTTTAATCTAAGTTCTAGTGGAACAGCATGAGAGAGAGGTGGATAGAACCCAGAATCTAACACATGCTAAGTGCATGCTGTCTCTAAATGAAACCTTCAGATCTGATTCATATTTCTAAAAAATATTTTATTATTATTTTATTTTATGTGTATGAGTGTACTGCCTGTTGTGCAATGCCAGCCAGTGGAAGTCAGAAGACGGTGTCGATCTCCTGGAACTGGAATGGTCGTTACCCGCCAGGTGGGTACTGGGAACTGAACCCAGGTCATCTACAAGAGCAGAGAGTGCTCTTAACCGCTGAGCCATCTCTCCACCTGCCCCTCATAAATCGTTGTCACCACTCCGCATCCTTCTTAAAAGTAGTGGGTTTCCAGGGAATAAGCGGAGCTGCTTGGTGTGGCTCAGTAAGTTTGCTTCTCCCGTTTTTTTCCTGAGGAGACTGGAGCTTATGGTGCGAGTCCATGTGGAAGAAGTGGGCAGAGGACCGAGCCCTTCCTCCTGGGCCGGATCCACGCCCGCCTCTGCGGGGTCTTGCACCGGCCTGGAGGTTCCTCCCTCCAGAGCTCAGCTGCGCCCGATCCTCTGCACCCCAGGCCTGAGAACCCCCAGTTCCCACCCCAGGGACTCCAGCGGTCCGCCCAAGCCTAGCAGAACCTCAGAAGGGTTCAGAATTCTCTCGCTAGAGGGCACAGCTGTGCTTCGCAGAACCGGACCAGCCCTGCTGAGCCTGCGCTCCACCAGCCTGTAGGACGGCCAAGTAGCCCTCCACCCCCACCCCCCCAAAGCGTCTTCAGGAGCTGGGTCAGCCCTGCAGCTCACAGCCGGGTCGCATCCCGCACGTTCCCTCTGGCTGTTCTGGTCTGCATTCTGGATGGTTCCTTCTGACTGCCCTCCTTGCTGCTTCTGTTGAGATCTTAGTTGTACTGTGGCCGTTTGCAGTTCTATATCTAGCCAGTTCTTTTTTTTTTGGGGGGGGGGTATTTTCAAGACAGGGTCTCCCTTTAAGTCCCAGCTGGCCTGGAGCTCACAGAGATCCTCCTGCCTCTGCCTCCCACGCCTGGCTTAGCCAGTTCTATTTTAAAAACCTCCAGTGCTGCTTTCAAATTTTCATATCCTCACATAAAAATGTAAATTCAGCCTTCATCTGCATAGACACAGGCCGCATTGCTTCACTAAGCTTTATCTGTCAGTTCAGCGCCTGTGATGCCAGGGGTGGGGCTCTATGGCCCGGGTCTGCCATCCATTCTGCCTTCTGCTGTTTTGTCCTGCCTGCTTCATGTGTTCTGTGCTTTCTGGACATTCTATTTGAAACAACTATTTTGAGAATTAATTCGAGACCTAGAATCTTCCAGAAAGGCTCTTCCTTCCCTCCTCAACACCTGCCAGAGATAGGAGCAGAAATAGGACTGGAGAATATCATTAGAACTTTGGAGCCGGTCCCCACCCCCATGTCACGTGCGGTCCAGGGCACAGTTTGGTGCTGGCAAACATTCCTACCCTTGTAGTTCTAGCAGTACCCCGCACAAAGCACGGCCCTTCTCATGTGGTTCTGACATGGGACACGGGGTAATACAGGTGACTCTTGCACAGTCTCCAGGGCACTGTGAGACTGGACCAAGGAGCTTGGCTGTGAGCTGCTGTCCCAGTGGATGAACACACCTTAATAAGAAACAGAGGTTCCTTCCTCTGCTTTAGTCTATGGCTCCTTTTATAAAAAAATTCTTTCATGGGGCCATTTGTGGGGTGTCCCATTTATTCCCAGGATGATCCATGTGGAAAACATTCACAGGAAAGCACACCACACAGATGCATGTTAAGGTCCAAATACAGAGAGAGCGTTTTATTCCAAAATGTCTGGTTTATATAGACAGCATGACTCAACCCCCCCCCCCCGTGCCAAATCCTAAACCTTTTCGTCACTACATCTCACCCCATGGGTGTGGCCAGGGAGGGCCCATTGGTTTAGAATGCTACCCATCTTTTTTTTTCAAAATTTTTTTTTATTAATTTTATTTTTTATTTATTTCTGTATGTGTATGAATGTACTGTCTGCATGCAAGTCTGTGCACCCGTGTCGTGCAATGCCTCGGAGGTTAGAAGAGGGTGTCGGATTCCCCTGGAACTGGAGTTTTCCTGGAATTGGAGTTTCAGATGATTCTCGGCCACCATGTGGGTGCTGGGGATCGAACCTGGGTCCTCTGTAAGAGAGGTCGGTGCTCTTAACTGCTAGGCCATCTCTCCAGCCCCAAATGCTACCCATTTTAACGAAATCCTCCCACCTCTCACCCTTTAAATTTTATTTATTTTTCTGAGAGGCAGGGGAGCCCATTGGCGAGGCTAACAACACAAAGGAACCTGAGTTTTGAATAGCCAGCTGCTCAAGCCTGTTTTGAGTGCCAGGCAGTGGGGGCCAGGTCAGACCTGAAACTTTATTTTCACACTAAGGACAATTAATATCCAAAAAAAACCCAACCATGAAGTGAACCAATTGTCAAGCATAAGCAATGAATGTAAGTAACACTTGTGTAAAACCAATTAGCAAGTATCTGTGTCCAAATTTTGAACAACCCAAGGTTCCCATAGTCTAATTGGAGACGTTTGTATGCACAAGCATGTTGATCAAATAAGAGTCCAGTCTATTTTGCTGTAGTCTCACAATTCACCCCAGTCTCTGCAGCCCTTACATTCTATCATGCCTCCTCTTCCGCAGGTTGTTACTGGGGCTTTGGGAAAGGGGCATAAGTGGGCGAGAAGCAAAACAGTCTACTTTCTCTGGAGATGTCATTTTGGACTCTAGTCTGTTCAGGCTGTTTCCCTTCATGGGTTGGCAGTTTATCCAGGGATACCTTTTTAATCCTACTAACAAAACACAAACACTTAGATGTACAGGCATTTAAACAGTACTAATTATTATGGCAAGCTAAGTTGTGGGCATAGACACAGATGTTTGGATGGTATGCTAATCCACAAACTGTGGCTTTTTGTAAAGGGTGACAAGTTCTTATTGTGGCTTATAACATCTCCTAACCACTAGAGGATGTAAGCTTATAGCATCAGCCTTGAATTATTCCTCCAAGGAGAGAGCTAATTGCCAATTAGATTTGGGCTATTTAGGGAGACCCTGTCTCAAAAAGACAAAAAATAAATAAATAAAATAAAATAGATTTGGGCTATACAGACACATGTATATTCTGCCACTGCTGCACAGTATTTCCAGGCAGGTGAGGTGTAGCTGATGCTGATGGAGGAGTCTTGCTTGACTCAAGGAGACCAATATTTGCTTCATTGATGTGGTGGCCTTTGGTAATGCTCTCTGGCATTCCAGAGGCCAACTGTACACTTTCAAGTGTGGTCTCAATACATCTTTCCCTGCTTACACCAGGTCTTCAACAGCAGGGCCTTATTACCACTCTTCTTGCAGGTATCCCAGCTCATAGGCAAAAAACCTTCACCTTTTGGGGGCTTGATCCCCTAGCCAACATCTCCTTGGCAGAATGATTCACTGCTGATATCAGAGCTCTCCTGTATTAATATATTTTGCTTAATTACACAGCTTATAAAGACTTTACTATTATATTTGGCTTTAAATATAGAATTATCTTTTCACAGTTTTTATGTCTATCAGTCAATTGAAAGTAGTTATACCTGTTTTATGAGAAATTACTACTATAATAGTTGGCTCTCACAGTTAGGGAATGACTTCATTAACATCATGTTTTTCTTTTTTTCTATGAAAAGGAGAGGTAGGAAAGTCTCTCATATTAAAACCTTGCAGCACCTGGAAGGTAAAGTTTATTAGGGCACATTATAAACAGTTGTTTCAAACAGGATCCACAGAGATATTTGGTACCTGTGGCTTGGGCAGTCTGAGGCTTTTCTTCCTTTTAATGTTCAGATGGGCCAGCTTCTCTGCTGGTGTTTCTTGGTACATCCTGCACAATGCAAAGCTGTATCTTTTCTTTCTCAGCCATTAAGTTGATGACATTTTGACCTGTGGGAACATGCAAATCTTTTCCCATTGTTAGTTTTAAGATTTCAAAATTGAAAATTTCTCAAAAGGTTTGGAATACAGAGTTTTCTATTTGTATCCCAGAGGGAGTACCCTACCACCTCCCTTTTTTGTTTTTTAAATTTTTATATTTTGACCTATAGATGTTTAAAAGGCAGTTGTATTACACATACCTATAAACAGGAACCAAGGTGTAAGTTTTTATTAAATTCACCCAAACTGTTTATCACTGACTGTATGGTATTTATTTGGGAAGTAAACTTAATTCCTTTAGTTAAATTATCCTACGGATAAAAGAAAATGTTACAAGGTGATACTGTATAACACAGAAAAATATAGAGACCATTTGTGTACCTTAACTGCAAAGTTATTGTTGGAAATTCAATACAAATTGTAAATAAAACAATTAACATTTTATATTCTCAATTAGTTTAAGTGTATTACTATTTTTATTAAAACTTTCAACCAACTAATATAGACATTTTTACTGTCTTAAAATATCCTATAATATGTAGACAAAGCTTGGGCAAAGTTGAATACCTGCCAAATAAATTTTGACCAAATATACACTTTGTTCATTAAAACTGTATGACTAGAATATGACTTAAGAGAAATCAAGTCCATTAACTTATATTGTTTATTTTGTATTTCTGTATAAATCTCTACTGAAATAACTCTCTATATAAATATGTTATTTTTATTTTTATTTTTTTTCGGTTCTTAGCCTCTGCCTTTAATGGCTGTGCTATCCCCATAGCACAATATGTTATTTTTAAATATACCATTTTAAACTGCAAACCTTACAGAGTGGATTTTAATGACCATCTTCCTCCAAGCTCTTGGAGATGCCTTCTCCAGGCCTGGCATGAAAACCTGCTTTAAAGATTTTTCAATATCTGGGGGCTGGAGAGATAGCCTAGTGGTTAAGAGTGCCGACTGCTCTTGCAGAGGACCTGGGTTCGATTCCCAGCACCCACATGGCGGCTGAGAACTGTCTGTAACTCCAATTCTAGGAGAACTCCAGTTCCAGGGGAATCTGACACCCTCTTCTGACCTCCATGGCATTGCACGACACGGGTGCACAAGCCTACATGCAGACAGTACATTCATACACATAGAAAATAAATAAATAAAATTTAAAAAAGTTTTTTAATATCTAGCTCTTAATAAAATTTTCTTTTATAGTTCTTATGCCCAATAGTTAACTAAAGACTGGCTATATATGCCCCATGAGAAATTGTTACCATAGCAGTTGGTTATTTTGTAGTTAAGGGATAATTCCATTACCATCATGATTTGTTTTCTTTTGTGGGATCTTCTAGGAAGCTTCCTTTGCCACGAGCAAGTACAGTGCAGTCCTGCTAAGGGAAGGGGAACACAGTGCCTGCATTGCAGACACTGTGGGGAACTGACCCTTCAGCACAGAGATCAGTCAGTTACTTCTGTAACCCAACCTGAGAGTCCTTAACCTGGGACAACTCAGGTCCTTAGCCTGGGACAAAGAGACAGGTTTCCCACTCTTGGCCATGACTTCCCACCTGCCCAGAGACTGGTGAACCTTGGATAGGAATTTCGGGTTGATAGCTGTAGGCCTATCTTTAGCCTATGTCCACTCACAACACCAGCTACCCAGATTGGCGGTCCATACTGGAATCTTTTTCCAACCCACTGGCCACCCAAATGAAATGCAGGCCTGCCTTGGCCTGTATGCATGCAATAATTTAAAAAATGATGGCTGGGAATTCTGTAATGATGTTAATGGGAAGCCACAATTTCTTTTTCTTTTTCTTTTCTTTTCTTTTTTTCCCCCCAAATTTAATGCTTTAATACATGAAAACCTGGTTGTATCTTTGTTTCAGATGTTCAAAGGGTGTAACCAGTAGGTGGCAGTGTAGATCCATTAAGATGTTCAATGAATTTTTATTATTTTTAATAGATAACTCATAACCTTTGTTGAAGTTGAATTATGTGTTGGCTGTTTGATATAATTCTGCATCTTGAGAAGGGAGGGCCAAGTTCCAACTCAGAGGCAGTGTTTTTACTGGTATTATAGCTGTTAACGTTAAAATAAACAGAACACAAGTACACACATCCATACACATGTGTGTGCATATATACATACATGCATACATACTTACATACACACATACATAATGAAGAAAGGTTTGTTAGGTTGACCTGCAAGAGAGGAAAGTCACATTATTGTTTGATGTTCAATGAGAAACATGAAATTTTTATAATTTGTCATAAGGTTATTTTTACATAATTAGAATAAATGTCCTAGTAACACACAAAGCAGCTGAGATCCATATGCCACCTCTTAGGCCCATTCCCAACCACTTGGCTTCAATGAACTATCCCTAAAGTCTACTTCTATTTTTTTCCTATCCTGTCCCTACTGGTTTACTATCCCTGGGCTGTCCCCATGCTAAGTCTAACTGTCCTTATCTGTATTAGTCACTTTTCTGTTGCTGTGATAAATCCGCCATGACCAAGAGAACTTATAAAAGGAAGAGTTTATTTGAGCTTATGATTGATGGTTCTAGGGAATCAGAGTCCATTGTGGTGGGAAGCTTGGTGGCCGGGGCTGGAGCAGCAAGCTGAGAGTCACATCTCGCAATAAGCACAGGAAGCAGAGAGAGCAAGAGACTAAAGACCACAAGGCTTGTTAAACTCACTAAGCCTGCCCCCAATAATGTACTTCCTCCAGCACGGCCACACCTTCTAAGACCTCCAAGAAGATTGCCACCAACTGGGGACAAAATATCTGAATACTTAAAGCCTATGGGGGACATTCTCATTCAAACCACCACATTCCACTCCCTGGCCCCCATAGACCATATAAAATACAAAATGCATTCAGTCCAATCTTAAAAGTCTCCATAGTCTTTACCAGTTTCAATGCCATTCAAAAGTCTACAGTCCAAAGTCTCTTCTGAGACTCAGGCCAATCTCCTAACTGTAAGCTCCTGTAAAATCAAAAGGCAAATTACAAACTCCCAATGTACAGTGGAACTGAATACACATTCCAATTCCAAAAGGGAGGAATAGAGGCATAGTGAGGAAATACTGGACCAAAACAAGACTGAAAACCAGCAGGGCAAACATCAAGTCCAGTAGCTACATGTGTGACTTCTGGGACTTTACTTCCAAAGGGCTTAGGTGGCTCAGCTCTTCCAGCTTTGCTTGCAACATATATCTCTTTCTTATGCTGGTAGCACTCCCTGTATGCAGCTCTCCTTGGCAAATATCTCACAGCTCTGGCATCTCGAATATCTTCTTGGGGTCTCCACTGCCAACCAGGCTTCACATTCACAGCTTCACGCAATGGTCTATCAGGGCCTTCTTTATTTTAGGGACGCCCCTGCTGCACGCTGCCTGGCCTCTGTGGCTCTCTGAAACCATGGAGGAAGAACTGATGACCCCTTCACTCTTGCAAACTTCATGCCTCTAAAGCCAGCACCATGTGAATGAAATTGCCGAGTTTGGCTGCAAGTTCGGGATGGACTCTCTCCTACTTTAACCACATTTGCAAATTTTCTCTGCCCTGGACTTGTTGGAGTAGAAAACACTTTCAGTATTTTCCTTTCAAAAATTGGGGGGCTGGAGAGATGGCCTAGCGGTTAAGAGCTCCAACCCCTCTTACAGAGGACCCAGGTTCGATCCCCAGCACCCACATGGCGGCCGAGAACTGTCTGAAACTCCAATTCCAGGAGAACTCCAGTTTCAGGGGAATCCGACACCCTCTTCTTCCGTGTCGTGCAATTCCTCGGCATTGCACGACACGGGTGCACAGACCTGCATGCAGACAGTACATTCATACACATACAGAAATAAATAAAATTAATAAAAAAATAAAAATAAAAAAAAACACAAAAATTGGAGGCTTATCTGGGTGTGATCTTGTCCTGAAGGTACTGATTCTGTTGTTTACTTGTAAATCTCGAGGACTCTCCTTAATCACTTTAGTCTCCTTATCAAAAGGAAGCTCTCCTTCACATGCCTTGGCCCCACCTTTAATCTTCCTAGTGCAGTGTTCAGATCCAAACTACATTCTGCATTTCCGTCTGCCCCATCTGCTCTTCTTCACGTAGATCTGCATAATATTCACCATCAATAGCCACACCACCTTTTCTACATTAGGCTGTCTTGAAATATCCTCCACCAAAGACATTAGTCCATTGCTTTTCAACTTAGCATCAGGCAAGCATTTGGGCTGTGGGCAAACTGCTGCCAGACTCTTTATCAAAATATTCCAGTTGCTGCCTAAGTCTTTATTTTCCTCTGGAACTACAGTTTTTGCAGCAATTCTTTCTTCCAGGCTTCTACTAGAATGGCCCGTTAAGCTCTGCTTACAGTAGTCAACAGCTTTTCTAGCCCAAAGTTCCAAACTCTTCCACATTTCTCCAAACATCCACATGGTCAGGTTCTTCACAGCCAACAGCCCACTCTCTGGTACCAAATAACTGTATTAGTCACTTTTCTGTTGCTGTGATAAATTCACCATGACCAAGAGAACTTATAAAAGGAAGAGCTTATTTGAGCTTATGATTGACAGTTCCAGGGAATCAGAGTCCATTGTGGTGGGAAGCATGGTGGCCAGGGCTGGAGCAGCAAGCTGAGGGTCACATCTTGCAATGAGCACAGGAAGCAGAGAGAGTGAGAGGCTGGAGACCACAAGGCTTGTTAAACTCACTAAGCCTGCCCCCAATAACGTACTTCCTCCAGCACAGCCACACCTTCTAAGACCTCCAAGAACAGTGCCACCAACTGGAGACAAAATATCTGAATATTTAAAGCCTATGAGGAACATTCTCATTCAAACCACCACATTGTCTTATATACAAATCCAACAGTTGAGGAGGGTGGCCCAAAGTAGTCAGGTCAAAGTTGTTTGTAGTCTTGGACTGATTTATTTTGTCTTATTATTAAGGACTTTGGAAGAATAATAATTATCCATAATCACAACAACAATCACAATACACAGCATGACTCAACTCCCTGGGCCAAATCCTACTTTTTGTCACGATATCCCACCCCATGGGTGTGGCCAGGGAGGTCCCATTGGTTTAGAATGCTACCCATCTTAACTAAATTTTCCCACATTCTCTTTTGGGGCTTGAAAGTTGGCTCAGCAGTTAAGAGCACTGACTGCTCTTGCAGAGGACCCAGGTTCGATTCCTAGCGCCCACATGGCTAAGAACCATCTTTAATGCTGGGTGTGGTGGCACATGCCTTTAAATCCCAACACTCGAGAGGTAGAGGCAGGCAGATCTCTGTGAGTTCAAGGCCAGTGTGGTCTACAGAGCAGGCTCCAGGCCAGCTGGGACTAAAGGGAGACCCTGTCTCAAAAATACCAAAAAAAGGAAAAAAATTCTTTATTAATTATACATAATAATGAGTCTCACTTAGACATTTTCACATACATGTACATAATGTATTTCATCATCTCCATCCTGTCACCCTTCCTGTCCCCATCCATTCCTCTTGTCAACTAGCCCCCTGCCCTTCTTTCCTACCACAACTTGGATCTTTTATTCATCCACATTCAGAGTTGAGCCTCACAGAGGGATTGCAGAGGGAATCGCAACGAGATACCAGCCTAGAAACAGTCACTAGAAGGGCCTGGGCCTAGCTTAGAGGCCATTAGCTTGTCTCCTTGGTTGTCCATCCATGTAACAGGCATCCCTGGTAATGTCAGGCTTCCCGTGGTAATCTGATACATAGCTGATCCCATGGTCTTTATAGGGAGGTGAATAGGCCATTCTAAAGTAGATTTCTCTGACATAAGAGGCTTGTTCTGTGGTTACATTGATACAACAACACCTTCAGCATTAAGGCAGCTCTGCTTCTCCTAATAGACAAGATTTCTCCATGCTAGGTCTCCTGTGTCTCTTGGGAGGGAGCTCACATTCTACTCTATATAGAGTTAAGATTTTGTGTGCACATCACTTCTTTTTTCTTGTGGTTGTTTTCATTTGCCAGAGCTAATGAAGTTTGAACTACTGTTGTCTTGTTCTCTCTGTGGCATATTATCCTTGCCTTACATGAAGCCATTTCCTTGTTTTATTTATTCCTTCACTGATTCTCCTTTCTCCACACTTCTGAGTCTCATTCCCTTCCCTCCAAAGGTAACTATTAAATGGTGATTGATATCTTTGTTTGAATGTGTTATNTCGTAATGATTTGGCACATGACATGAAGCTGCACACGAACCAGATTGCTCACCCAGTGAAGCTTCCTCTTTTGTCCAAGATTTGGAGGGAAACAGAAACCAGGAGCAACTAGTGAAGCAGGCGATGGACAGACAGATGGGTTCATTGTGCTCGCTGCATCGCTTTTGTAAAACTGTATTTTTTTGGTCTTTTTGAGACAGGGTCTCCCTGTAGCCTCAGCTGTCCTGGAACTCACTCTGTAGACCAGGCTGGCCTTGAACTCACAAAGATCTGCCTGCCTCTGCCTCCCAAGTGCTAGGATTAAAGGTGTGTGCCACCACACCCAGCTTTCTTCTCTTGTTTTTATTTATTATGGGTATGAGCATTTTGCCTCCATGTAAGTGTACCATGTGCATGCAATTCCCATGGAGGTCAGAAGAGTGTGCCCTGGAACTGGAGTTACAGACCATTGTTACACACTACCCAGGTCCTCTGCAAGAGCAACCAGTGCTCCTAACTGCTGAGCAGTCTCTCCAGCCCCCTTCTCTGGGTTTTTCACATTCAACCATGTTATGTGATATCTCATTCAGACTGTCAGACCTCCATAAAACACTCCATCCCAATGGAGGACACTTGGGTTGGCTTCAGCCCCTCTCTTACCAGAAACATGCTTTCTGTGTGTTCTCTTATGAGTCTGTGGGGATTTCCTGTGAGCAGGATTGCTAGGCCACAAGGTATGTATATGTAAGACTCAGTCTGACCAAGCTCCTTTCCAGAAAGGCCATGACACCTACACTAGTGCTGCGGCATTGACTTCTTTGGGTACTGAGTCCTTCCAGCTTAGTGTCGGCTGGCCATCTAACAGCAGCCAGTCGAGCCATACAAATGCCATGTCATAAAGGTGCTCCTTGCATCCCTCTGATTCTTTAAAACCTTATCATATTGTTCATAGCTTCTTGGATTTCTCACCTTTTATTTGCCTGGTCATAGTTTTCCCATTTTTCTATTGAAATTACTGAAGGTTTGTTCCTTACTGATCTGCAGGAATTTTGAGACTTTGTCATCTTTGAGAATTTCTCATCTTTAGATACTGCAAATATTTTAATTCTACTGTTGCTAATTAATTTTCCCACAATATCATTCATAGAATAGAAATTCATTTCATGTAATCAAGTTAATTATACTAACTGGTCATTTTCCCATGCAAATTGAACTTTTGAAACTGTAAAAGTTCATTTGTAGCCCCAGGACTAGTGTTTTTTTCCATTTTCTTCTACTAACTGCATTTTTGCCTTTCACAGTTTGTTCTTAACCCAGATTCCTACAGTCCATTTTATATGTTACATAGGGGTCCAGTTTTATGTACTTCCATGATTCTGTTTTTCTTACCACCACCTGCTAAATAATCCATCCTTTCTCACACAATTTGGGATGCCACCTCCAGGTGCCATGTCAGTCAGGCTATGCACTTCAGTCAAAGACAAATTACAGCTATTGGGGCAAGAACACCAATTCCGCTTCCTATACAGAACCCTGCCCTGTTCCACAAGTGTCTCACATCTCAGAATGATGCAAAGACCACACTGGGCTGGAACCATCTCCACAGAAAAGCCTGGTCATTCTGTCAAGGCCCCATACCAGCCTCTGTGGTCAGAGCTCAACAGGGTCTGGCTCTGACTCCCAGGAGCTTCAAAAAGACCTCCAAGCTAAAGGACTCCAGGGAGGACACAGGAGTCTGGGGAGCCACGTTGGATGGATTCTAAGCTTAAGAGCAAATGAATAAGAAAAAAGCCTGTTCACAGTAGGAAGGGGAGGGGAAGGGAAAGGAAAGGAAGAAGAAAGACAAAATGTACCCTTGAGGGCTGAGGCTAAGGGTCAGGCAGAGAAGAGATGCCACAGGGCTGGAGAGATGGCCTAGCAGTTAAGAGTGCCAACTGCTCTTGCAGAGGACCCGGGTTCGATAACCAGCACCCACATGGCGGCTGAGAACCGTCTGTAGCTCCAATTCCAGGAGAACTCCAGTTCCAGGGGAATCTGACACCATCTTCTGACCTCCGCAGCATTGCACGACACGGGTGCACAGACCTACATGCAGACACTACATTCATACACATAAATAAATAAAAATTAAAAAAAGGAATCTGCAACAAACAATTAAATGTGTGATTATTCCCAGTCCACCTCCAATTATCTGCACCACTGGACGGCGCATGCTGGGCCACAGACAGGGGGAGGGAGAGGAAAAAAGGACTCAGAACAGGTAAACTCAACAGGTCAAAGAGACCTGGGAGCCGGCCTCAAGGGATCAAAAAACTCATCTATTTGCAGGCAATTGGGGTCTTATATAGTAGTTTCTGGTGGGCTTGAGGCAAGGATGGGGTGGGTAGTGCAGGGAAAATTAGTGTACTTTGTACAAAAGCCTTGTTTATGCGAGCCAGCAGAGGCTTCAGTTGGCTCCCAAAACCAAGATGTGCTCTTTAGAAAAGGGTTCAGGAAGGTGACACCTTCTCCCAGGGGTTGGGAGTAGACTGTCCATCAGCAAGCAGAGGCAAGCCCGATCCCTGGCCTCTGCAGGTAACCAGGGCAAAAGCCTGCTCCCTATTGCTCAGCCAAATGGAATATTGGGCCCCACACGTGTGTGGTGGCCATGACCAACAAGCATGACTAACACAAGCTGGGGCAGCCAGCCAAGCGCTTGCCCACTGCTGTAGCTGATCAAAGACTGACAGTGTGCTGGTGAGCACCCAGCTGCAGAAGCTGTGGGCAAGGATGGACTCCATCCACTGGAGGAGACCCAAACTCGGCATCTGCTCTCGACTGACCTTCGTGCCACCATGCTACCACTGTCTCCAGCCTCTGGCAACGTTGATGCTTCCAGGTGTCAGTACTGCTGTGCCCCAGGGCTCTATCTGTGGAGAACTTACAAAGGTTAGGGCAGAGTTTAGGTTGCAGGATGAATACACCCAGGCTAAGCTGCCCTTTGGTCTTTCGCTGTATCTGGTAAGTTTTTTTTCTTCATCGATTCAGCGCACAGGTTGAAGTGTCCTGGGATGCAGCGTGGCTTTCAATCCCATAACCACATTCTTCACTCCAGGATCTATTAGGTTCCTGGGAAGTTTTTCCAGATCAACAGTAAAGACAGACTCTCTTCTGATGAATGTGAGTTTCAAGGGATGGCCACTCTGTGGAGGGAACAAGGTGAGTGGGCCAGACGAGTTTTTCTAGTCTTTACTTATGTGACTGCTACAGGGCTGTATGCAAACAAGGACCTGGAGGGGCCTGTCTGGATAGGCCTCTCCTAGTTTGTCTTCCATTGCTGCGAGAAAACACTCTGACCGACACCAACTTGGGGAGGAAAGGGTTTATTCAGCTCACATCTCCTGGGTTACAGTTCATCACTTAGGGAGCCCAAGGCAGGAACTCAGGGCAGGAACCTGGAGGCAGGAGCTGAAGCACAGGCCATGGAGGAGTACTGTTCACTGGCTTGCTCCCCTGGCTCATGCCCAGCCCGCCTTCTTATACAGTACACAACAACCTGCCCAGGGTGGCACTACTCATTGTGGGCTGGGCCCTCCCACACTGCTCGACCATCAAGACAATACTCCACAGATGTGGCCACAGGCCAATCCAATGGAGCCAATTCCCCAATTGAGGCTCCCTCAACCCAGGTGTGTCAAGTTGACACTAAAGCTATCCAGCACAAGGCCCATCAGTAACAACGTACAGCTATGTGTACACTTCTCTGGGTCCTCTTTGAAAGCAGTAGGTCAGAACCCTAAATGGACCATATCCATGTCTGTCTGACTTCTGTAATCCCGCCGAGTCTAGGTGAGTAGGAGAACACAGCAAAATTCCAGAGCAAGAACTAGGGAGGAGGGAGGAGTCTGAACACAACGCCTGTGCACAGGCTGCTGAAAGGCTTCTTTGTTATTTAGTTTATAATGGAAGCATTTCTATGGAAGCATAATATCAATACAGAGAAGAGCCAGCTCAATTGCTTTCCCAAAAAGTGTCTGTGAGGCCCTCATCTAATCAAGACACAGAACTTTATTAGAATTCCAGAAGCAACCTTAGGAGTCTCCTGAAAGCAGAGAAAGGAGATGTATTCAAGTTATTATTCAGTTTTATTCAATTCAGTGTGTCTTGTGTCTTAAACTGGCATACTTGAGAATGGATGGCCAAGGCTGACTTGTTAAGGTTTCCAGGGCCCAGGTTGGGACCCTTCAGCTCTGGTAATAACATCACTTCCCAATGCCTACATCATCTGGAAATCAAAGCCTTCAGCTTTCGATGACATTTAAGATCCAAACCATGACAGATCAGATCAGAGAGCTATTACTTCTCAACATTTGACATTGTGTGTGTGTTGAGAACACTAAAAAAAATCTTTCTTCTCATAAGCGACAGGTGCACACACCTTTGATCCCACACTTGGAGGCAGAGGGCAGGCACCCGATCTCTGTGAATCACAAGGCCGCCTGTCTAACATAGAGTTTCCAGGCCAGCAGGAGTACAGGGAACCAAAAAAAGAGCACAGAAAAAAAAAATCAAAACTTTTTCCCAATGTAAAATTATTGTCAACCATAGTTATTCAACTTTTCTATTGAACATTAGAAGTTCTTCCTCATAATAAATTGTTAACCATTTATTTAACAATTTAACCATAAATTTAACCTTCCTCTCTACATCCTCCCTCCCTTCCTGCCCACAATCATTCCCAAGCTCTGGTAACCAATGTTCTAGTTGGAGTGTGTGTGTGTGTGTGTGTGTGTGTGTGTGTGTGGTTTATATTAAGTTGTTAATGCAAACTCTACACACCTACCGCCAGTCTACTAGGAAGAGGGAAACCTTCATAATTGAGGATTTCTTGGATCAAATTATCCTTTGGGCATGTCTGTGAGGCATTGTCTGAATTGATGTAGGAGAATTCAGCCCACTGTGGTCCTTGGTCAGATGATCCTGAGCACTATAAGAAAGCTAGCCATCTGGGTGTGTTCATGCATGCCTTTCGCCCCAGCACTTGGGAGGCTGAGGCAGGTGGATCTCTGTGAGTTCAAGGCCAACCTGGTCTACATAGTGAGCTCCAGGCCAGCCGGGGCTACAGGGAGACCCTGTCTCGAAAAGACCAAAAAAAAAAAAAAAGAAGAAGAAAGAAAGAGAAAAGAGAAAAGAAGAGAAAAAAGAAAGGAAAAGAAAAGAAAAGAAAAGCTAGCTAAGCACAGGCCAGTGAGTGAGCACACCAAGTTTCCACTTCAGGTTCCTGCCTCGAGTTCCTGCCCCGACTTCTCTCAGTGTGGACCGTTGTGGCAGGAACCCCCAGAACAAAGAAAAAGAGATTCAGGGCAGTCCAGACCTGAGTGCATGTACACAGTTCTGCCTGTCATGAACTTGTAGAACGGAGCATCCAGTCCCTATCAGGCTATGTGCGTTAGCATGTATGGGAGACAAAGAAACTGAGCTGACGAGGGAACTAATAAAAGTATGTGTTTTTTTTGTTCAAGGCTCTGTCTTTTGTGTACAAACCCACGGAGCTAGGTGCTAGCATGAATATACTGCTTCCTGGAGAAAAGAGCACTCCGGAGTCTCATCCCTCTGCACACAGAACTCGCAACACTATGACCTAGAAGGGTCCCTTGGTTGCTTTTGTTCATGGTGTTTGTCACAGCAACAGAAAATAAACTAGAACAGTGTGAGTGAGTGTGTGTGTGTGTGTGTGTGTGTGTGTGTGTGTTTGTGTGTATATGTGTATGTCTGTGTGTGTGCATGTGTGCATGCGTGCGTGCACAGAGGCCAGAGGTTGACTTTGGCAATCTTCCTCTCTTCCTCTGGTGCACTTCACCTTAATTGCTGAGGGATGGCTTTTCACTGAACCCAGAGCCTTCTGTTTTGGCTGGCCTGTTGGCCAGTGAGGCCTGGGGATGCACAATGTTGCTCCCCCAGTGCGGCTGGCTGCTCCAGGCTGGGATCCAGACTCAGGTCTTCATGCTCATCTAGTAAGAACTTCACCTCCTGAGACGTCTCTCCAGGTCCCTGTGTTCAACTTTACCTTTCTAGAAGTCGACATTCTTGGTTTCCTCGTGTGAAATTTGTCTCTTTCTTTGCTGGCTTACTTCGCTTAATGTTTCTTCTCCAGGCTATTTATGTTGCTATAAAAGACAAGATTTCACTTCTTTTCTAACTGAAGAATATTCCAGAGAATATAACACATTTTCTTTACCCATTTATCCACTGGTGGACATCTGGGTTGTTCTACTTTTCACCTATTATGAGTAACACTACAATAAACACCGGGATGCAGATATCTTTCAGACATGCTCATTTCATTTCCTTGCATTGATTAAAGAAACTTCTAAAATTTTTTAAAGTAATTAATTTTTATTTCTTTATCCTTATTAGGCCTGCTTTGTTATCTCCTAAAAACTTGAATAACTGGGCTGGAGAGATGGCCTAGTGGTTAAGAGTGCCGACCGCTCTTGCTGAGGACCCGGATTCGATCCCCAGCACCCACATGGTGGCTGAGAACCGTCTGTAACTCCAATTGCAGGAGAACTCCAGTTCCAGGGGAATCTGAGACCCTCTTCTGACCTCCACGGCATTGCACTACATGGGTGCACAAACCTACATGCAGACAGTACATTCATACACATACAGAAATTTTAAAGAATTAAATAAATAGCCTTTAATCCTAGCACTTGGGAGGCAGAGGCAGGCGGATCTTTGTGAGTTCAAGGCCAGCCTGGTCTACAGAGTCAATTCCAGGACAGCTGGGGCTACAGGGAGACCCCATCTCGAAAAGACAAAAAAAAAAAAAAATGAAATAAATAAAAAAATAAAATAAAAAAACTTGAACTACTTCAGAATCACAGGAATTTATCAAGGAACATTTAATAACAAAAGGAAAATTAGTAATCATTACCATTTATCAATTATTTACCCCATGTCATACACAGCATACATAACACACACACCACATATGCACACACACACAACACACTACACACACACACACACACCAACACACCACACACACCACACCGCATACACACAACACCCAGGGGTAATTATTTATCCCTTCCATTGGTAAGAACACCAGACTAAGAAAACAAAGCAATTTACCCTTGTACTTGTGGTCTCCCTACGTCGAAACTGAATTTCAGTAATTTTTACTGTGAACAAATGTTGGACTTTGTAAGATTAGTAGACCTGGGGCCACGTCCCAGAAACTCTGCCAGTTGCTAGATGTGTCATGCTGAGCCCGTCTTCTCACACCACTGAACTTCTGTTTCACCTGTAAAATCTCCCTCATAAAGTAGTTAAAAGATTTAAATGAGAGAAATATGTGCTATGTCAGCCACTTGAGAGTCATCCCTGCATCCCTCTGCCAAAGCCGCGTTTGTTTCTCCCCCATCTCTCTGTGGGGCTGGAGTGGGCAGAGGGCCTAAGTGCAAGAAAGGGCAAGCCAGGTCTGCAGTAGCTGCCCTGTGATACAGAGGCTGAAATCCCAGATCCAGACAATCTCAGTCAGGAGTATTCAATTTTTGGTATGGAAAATGGAAGGAGTTTAAAGTTAAATATGAACCAGAGGCAGACCTGCAACAGGCAAGGAATGTATACTTTATTAACAGCAGAGAGACAGAGATGCTCTTCTCACAGAGTGAAGAGAAGGGTGGAAGGTTTTATTCTACTGAGCACAGCTGGAATGTGTTTGATGACAGGGTCTGGCATCCTTGAATAATTAATTAAAGGTCTTCTTTAAGATATTTTCCTAGCTGAGCAGGCCAGTATCTCAAGGTCCTAAAGGATATAGGCTAGCTTCACAGTCTCACTCTGTCCTGGGATTAATCAGTTGATAGTCTTGAGCAAAGCCAGCCTGCCAATTTAGGACCAGTCAGCTATTTCAAGGGATTTCTAACCCATGGCTTCGTTAATGGAGCCTATGGCTCCTCTGCTATTCACACATTCTATAAGGAGCACTCTACGATGGCTAAAATGCCACTCTTCTCATAGAGGCCCTGCCCTGGGAGTGGCCTGGGTGTCTGTGACAAGGGTTATTTCTGTGTGTGGGAGGCAGAGCCAGGTTCCTGAAGGCTGTGGGCATCTCTTAGGCTCAGCAGCTGGTGAGGACAAGCAGTGAACATGCGGTTCATCTTCTGCTCTGGTCCTGTCATCTCAAAACAGACAAAAGCCATGGAAAACCTTGCAGGACACCTACTGCCAGGAATGACCTTCCTCTACACACTCTACAATTCAGTACTGGTGTCCCTGGCCCTGCTCCAGGAACAGAGGGTTCTCAGGCCCCCTCTATTCATATGGAAAAAAAGCCACAAAACCCCAAGGGCCCACTGGACCCCCTTTGGCAAAAGGTTTGGGGGGGTCATAATGAAAAAGGACTGGCCCTGAAAGGAGGGTTGTTCCCCTCCCCTTTTTTTTGGCAGCCATCCCCAAGTGTTGAAAATTCCCCCACTTTACCCTAAAACCCCGTGAGAAAAATAAAACCAGTAAAAAATTGAATTAATTAAATGAGAACTAAAGGGAAAAATAACACTCAAAGGCCCCCGCCCAATTTTGGTGTGGTTTCCCCCACCAAGGAACCCCTGGCAGCATTTCACCAATGTAAAGAACCCCTTGGTTTTGTTTTTCTAATTTTAACTTCCAATGTGGTATGAAAATTTTTAAGAAAATGGTTAGGCCCCAAATTGAAATGTAAAAAAAAAAATGAAACACATCTGAAAAAGTGGGGGGTGTTTTTTGGGAGAAAACTAAGAAAAAAACCGGGTTTGGGGGGGGTCCCCAAAGCCTTTTTTTGGCTCCCTGTCTTTTTTATGTCCCTTGGGTGTTTAGCCCTGGTTGGGTTAAAAAAGCCCAAAACCGGGAAAAAACCAAAAGTAAAAAAAAAAAAGAGCCCCTGGGCCCCCCCATCCGAATCAAACGCAATTACTGTGGCAAAAAATGGTAAAACCCCCCTCTTTGTTTCCCCCCTTGGTAAGCTGTTTGTGGTGCTTTCAAAGCAAAAAAAAATCCTAGAAATGGGGGGTTCCCCCCTGATGAATCCCCTCATTTCTGGGTTGTGTTTCAAAGACCCTGGCAAGGGGAATGTGGCCCTTCAGCCAAACTGGGTGAAAATTGCTTAAAGAAGCTTCTGTAAAAAAAGGTGAAATGTTAACGCAAAAAACCCCCACAATTGGGAAAAGCCCCCCCTGTTAACATTTGAAAAAAAATGTAAACTCCAGCCGCCTTTCAAAATACTGACCCGGGGGGGAAGCCCGCCCCTGGTTTTTTAAGAAAGTGAATTTACCTCCCAACCTCCCCACTGGGAAAAAAGCCCCCCTGTGAAAGGTGAAAAAAAGATTGTCCTTTCCCCTTCACCCTGTTCAACTGGGAAAAGCCCTGGGGTAAAAAAAAAAAAAACAAGAGTGAATGTCCCCCCTCCCAACAATCAAAACCTTGTCCCCAATTTTGGGAAAAGCCCCCCCCCCCCCCTGTTGGGGTAAAAAAAGGTGGATGTTACAAAAGTCCTCAACACCCTTCCCCACCTGGGAACTTCCCCCCCCCCCTGGGGTTACAAGTGGGATGGATTGTTTTAAACAACACCTTCCCCCCCACCTGGGAAAAAAAAAAGGCCCCCCCCTGACAGTGGGGGATGGTTTTCCGCAACCCTCCCACTGGGAAAGCCCCATGTTTAAAAACAGTGGGGGGGATGTTGCCCATCCCCCCCCCCACACTCTGGGAAACGCCCCCCCCCCCCCCCCTCCACCTTTTTTTTTTTTAAATTTTTAATTAAAAAAACCAGTGAATATATATAATGCCAACAATTCCACCTTTGGCTGGGAAGGTTTCCCCTGTTTAAAAAACTGTGGAAAAATTGGGGGTTGTCGCCCCGCACACCTTCCCCCCCACCCTGGAAGACCCTAAAATACCGTTTGTGTTTGGTTTGTGTTAAAAGGGGCACCACCTCCCACCACCTGGGGAAAAAAGCCCCAAGATGTACAAGTGAAAATGATAAACGCAAAAAACAAAAAATCCCCAACTCTGAAGCCCCCGCCCATCCCCCCCACTGGGAAGGCCGCCCCCCCGCTTTGGTACACAGTTGGGGGGGATTATATGCCAAACGAATCCTAACCTGGGAAAGTTCCCTGTACTGTGGGGGAATTTGCCCCACAAACTTCCCACTGGGAAAAGCCCTCCACTTAAAGTTGAAATGTACCCCCACCCTTGTGACCCCCCAAAGGTGGAAAGGCCCCTGTTAAACATGGATGTACTCACCTCCCCCCACTTGGGGGGAAAAAACCCTGTACAGTGGAAGTGGTATTAGCGCAAAACCTTAACTCCCCCCCCCATTTGAGAAAAAAGGAAGCCCCCCTCCCCCTTTAAAAAAAGTGGGGATGTTTTAATTGCCCCCCCATCCCACTGGATGCCCCGCCTTGGCCAAAAAAGCAAAAAAATAACCACCACCCATGGGAACCCTTTTGTTCCCCCTCCCCCAGCAATCCCTTTCTTCTGCTGGCACCTGGCCCCCCCCTTTTCCCCCTTTGGCCACGGTGCTTTGCCCCCTAACTGTCCCCCCCCCCTATTGCCCCCCCTTCCCTTGTAAAAAAAGACCTCTGGCCACTTAAAAATCAATTGTTTGTTTTTTATGTTTTTTTTATTTCCTTGTTCTTCGCCCTGACAAAGAACCCCAAAACAAGAATTCCCTTTTTTGGTTTTATAAAAAATTCAAGCCCCATGGCCCCCATGGGGGGGGGGTTGAGAACCTAGAAAGCAGGCTCGACCAGAAGGAAAGGTGCTTTACAGGGGGGAACAAGGAAAGGTTTATTTTTTCCCCCCTAGGTTTAAACAAGAGAAACCCTTTGTTCCCCCCCCCCTTTTTGTGGCTATGCCTTTTTTTGTGCTGCCACCCGTTCCAAAAAGAAGGCCACCTGGGGTGGGAGGCCTTTTAGCTTCTTGGTTTTTTGGCTTGTTTTTCCATCCCAGGAAATCTAACTTTCTTGTTTCCCACCCCGTCCAAATAACAAACCATTTTGCCTCCCAAGAAAACCCTTTTTTCGTATCCCCTTAATAACTTTTTTGGGGGTTTTTTTCTGGTGTTAGGTTTTTAAGGCCCCCCCCCTGCTTTTCCTTGTGTTTTTTGATATAATGTTTGGTTTGTTTACATTCAAAATAAAGGGAGAACAAGTTAAAATGGACCTTTGAAAACGGACTGCGTCCTTTTTTGGTAACAACCACTTGTACTGTTGTTTTGGCCCCAGAAAATTGCAAAAAAAAGATGGGTTGGAAGTTGGAGGGAAAAAGGTGGGGTGGCCTGAAAAAAAAAGAAAAAGGAAAAATTTTCATCTGTACCCCCCCCCACACGGCAAAAGGGCAAAAATGGGTAAAATGTTTATACTGTGGGGTTTGGGCAAAGGAACATAGATAAAAAAAAAATTGTGAAAAGTTTTGAAAAAAAGATGGGAAAGCCAAAGGGAGTGTTGGTGTTTCCTAAAAAAGGTGAATGTTTTTTCCCCCCTCATTTTCCCCTTTTTCCCCCCCGTTTTTATTTTTCACAAATTTTCCCACAAACTAAACCATAAAATTTAATTTTGGGTGGCCTTTTAAAAAAACTAAAACTGAAAATAAGCATAAAACTGCCCTAACTACTTACAAAGGCAAAGGAATGAGGAGGCCTCGGGTTGGGGGCCCAATTGGAAGGACCCCCCAGAGTCGAGCAAGTGTTTTTTTTTTTCTAACCTGCTGGCTCCCAAGTCCCCCCAGGAAGAAGAAGAGTCCCCCCCCAGGAAAGGAATTTGGCCAATGGGGCTTTCTAAGAAAAAAATGAAGGTTAGGGCCGTGGAAAGAAAAGATTGGTTCCAGCGCGTTGTGTTGTAAAGAGCCAAAACTGAACTGCCCCCCTCCTTTTGAAGAGGGAAACCCCAGACAGGTTTGGAAATCCAGGAACCCCCGACAAAATGGTAAAGCTGTAAAAAAAGAACGCAATCTTAGGCAACCCTGGGCAAAAAAAAAAAAAAAAAAAAAAAAAAAAAAAAATTTAAAAAAAATTTTTCCCCCCCCCCAGCAAAATCTCGGGAGGGCCCAAAGGTCAGCCTGGTCCCTAAAAACAAATAGCCCGAGCCTCCGGCCCCCCCACCTTGGGGACTAAAAGGGGAAAGACCCCCTTTTTTTGCCCCCACCCCCCAGCCACCCTTTCAAAAAAAAAAAAAAAAAAAAAAAGAAAGAGAAAAAGAAAAGAGAATTTTAAAAATGTTAAAAAAGTTGTTAAAAGGGCCAAGGTTTCCAGTTTGCTTTTTTTTGGGGGGGCCGCACTTACCCCTTGCAGGTGCCCCCCACCTGAGTTTTTTTTTTTTGTTGTTTTGAAAACACCATGATCAAAAGCAACTTAAAAGAAAAATAATAAACAAAAAAAAAAAAAAAATAAAATTTTGTTTTCAGTGGTGTTTGGTTTCCATTTTTTGCTTTTCGTTGGAAAAATACGAAAACCAAAACTTTTCCATTTGTTGTGGTTTACAAAACTCTTTTTTTGTCAGTAAAAGGCCCGCCCTAATTAAATAACCGATAAGTAAAAAAAAAATGGTCTAATGGGGGGAAAGTTGGGAATTTCCTGGGAAGAAAAAGCCCAAAGAAAAGGTCAGAAATTCTCATTGGGGGAGGAAAGGGGAGGGGAAAGAAAATAAAGTTTCCCCCCCGGTGGAGATGTGGTTGTTTTTTTATGTGATCCTCCAAGAGACCGAGAATGGAGAACAGGGTTGAAAAAGCAAAAAGCTTTTTGGTTTTTGTTTTTTTTGGGAAAAAGAACAGCCAGAAAAGATTGGTTGCAGAAAAGAAACAAGAAGAAAAAAAAAGCAAAAAACCCCCAGCCCAAGACAACTCGGCCCTTTGCAAAGGGTTGTTTTGTTTAAACAAAACCCCGTACCCCCCCCCAATTGAGGCCCAGAAAAAATGCTTTACCTTTGGGAAGAAAAATGAAAGGCCCAGGCGCCCTTTTTGACCAGACAGCAGATGCCTGCGAGGTTCACCCCACCCCCCCCCAATTTAAAAAAAAGTGGGACCCTCTTTGGACATCCTTGGGGAAAAAAAAGCGGGCAAACGACTCAGCCACAAATGGAAAATTTTTGGGTCCCGCCCCCCCCTCTTTGGAAAAGAGAAACTTGGAAAGGTCGGGTTTGGTTCAAAACAAATTAAAAGAGAAGGGCCTGGTGTGGGGGGGAAAACCGATTGAAAAAAGGCCCCCCCCCCCCGGGCCCCTTTTCCCCCCCCCCACACCCACAAAACCTAGGGGAAGGCCCCCTTTGAAGTAAAAACAGGGAAAGTGGGGGGGGGGGATCTTTTAAAACAAAAACAGAGTTGCCACCCCGCCTGGTTTTTGGTTTTTTTTTGGGTTTGTTTTTTTTGGGGGGGGGGGGTTGTCCCCCCCCCCCCATTGTTCCCCCCCCCCCCCCCCCCCCCCCCCCCCAACCCCTTTTTTTTTTTTTGTGTGGGGGGGGGTGGGGGCCCCCCCAAAACGAACCACGGCCCCTCTTACCGCTCTACCCTCCCTCTTCCTCCCCTTTGTAACCAACAGCAGGAACAAAAACCCCAAGGTAAACAAAATGGGCCCCCCCCCAGTTCCCCCCCCCCCCCCCCACCCCAAACACCCCCCCCCCAACCCCCACTTCCCATACCCCAGAGTTTTGTCCACCCCCGGAACCCGTTTGATTTTTTTTTTTTCCCCCTAAAGAAAAGTAAAGGAAAACTTTTAAGCTTTCTTAGCCTGCCCTGGTCTGTTTGTGTTTCGTGTTTTTTCACCAGCCCACTCTGGACCGGTGTGTGTAAAAAATGGTGTGACCAACAAATGGTTGGGTCCCAAAAAGACCTGGGAAAAGGGTTTGTTTTTTTTTTTTTTTTTGATTAAAATGTTTTTTGTTTTTTTTTCCTCTAATACTGTGTTTTTTCTTTTTTTCTAAAAAACTTAAAAAACCTTTTTTTTTTTCCCCCTTTTATTTTTATGGTTAATGAGTTGGTTATTGCTTGCAAAGGTAAAGAATACACCCCAACACCATGCAAGCTCTTCCGGAGGGGGCAGAAAGAAAGGGGATCCAAGGAAAAATCCCCTGGAAAAAACACGTGAAAAAATTTACAGAACCAAGTGGCCCTTGACCTGGCCCCACCCCATGGGGGTTGGGGGAATGTTTGGGAGCAGAACCTCCCCTGCCTCCCCTCTGTTGCCCCAGCAGGTAAAGTGATACTTTTTACTGCTTAAAGCCCATCTTTCGCCCCAGCCCCCGTCCTATTTGTTTTTTTTTTTTATTTTTTTCCTTTTTTTTCTTTTAATTCCCTTTATTTATTTTTTAATACCCTTTGTTATAATTTTGTTTTGCCCGCCCCCTGTTACCCATGTCTGTCCCACCCGGTACCCCCCCTGTAAAAAAGGTGCAAAAACAGCGCACACAGTTGCCCACCGTGGGGAAAAAGAACTAGAAGAGCACAAACAATCCAAAGTCCCCCCCCCTCCCCCCCCCAAAAGAATTCCCCCCCTGGAAAACAGAAAACATTGTTTGTAAGCTTTTGTTTCCCCAAACAAAAATGGGTTTGGGGGCCCCCTGGGAGCAGAAAACTTAGTTCCCCCCCTCCTGCAAGGCAACGCCAAGTAAAGTGAAACTACCCCCCTTGTTTTAAACTACTGAGGCGCCATTTTGTTCCCCCCCCCCCCCCCTAGCCCCAGTTAAAAAGACTGGTTTTTTTTGTGGTTTTTCCCAAAAGGGAAATGAACAAGAAAAAAACCTTGATCCCTGGTCTCCCCCCCCCGCAAAGGCTTTTTCAAACCCCAAATTCCCCCAAATTTTTTTTTTGTTCAAGATGCCCCTTTTAAAAATGAAAAGAAACAACAAACATCCCTCCTTTCCACCTTTTAACCAAAGCCAAAATTTCTTCCTTTAAGAAAAAAACAAAAACCAGCATTTTTTTTTTTCCTTGGTTTTTTTTGGCCCTTGGTGTTTTGGTGGTGGGCCAACACCTTTTTAAGTTTTTCGCCCCTAAGCCCCAACTTAAGGAAGACCGAGGCCCGAGGTAAAATTCCGGCCTCCTGCAAGTTTTTGTCCAAAAGAACTAATCCACCCTGGGTCACTACAGTAGTGGGAGTTGTCCCCCCCCAGGCCCCCCCAGACTTGGGGCCCTAACAGGGAGGAAACCTTTTGGTCCCTTCAAAAAGAAACCCCAAAAAAAAAAAAAAAAATTTTTGTTTATTTTTATTTGTTTTTAATAAATAAATAATATTTAAGGGGGAAAAAAAGCCTTAGAATGTTTTTAATGACATTAAGGAGCCAAAAAAACCCTAAGTGTTTTTTGTAAAAAAATGATTGGCCTTAATGGGTAAATCACGTTGGCCAACAAATATAAAAATTAAGGAAAAACCTGGGGGGTTGGGTGTTTTTTTTAAGCCTTCCGGGAAAGAAAAACAAGTGCCAAACTTTACTCCCCAAAGTAAAAAAAAAAAAGGTTTTCAGTAAGGGAAAAAAAAAAAGGTTCATGAAAAGGTTCCCCAAGTAGGGTTTTTTCAGGGGAAGGTCAGGAAAGGTTCCTGGCTTTTCCAAAACCCCTTATCCAAAACCGAAAAAATCAAATTATAAAGTGTGGCAAAAATTCCTTTTCAGAAAAACCCTCAAAAGGTCCCGTTTGTTGGTTCAGAAAATAGAAAAAAGATAAAAGAAGTTGTTTGTTGTAAACAGAAAAAAAACAAAGGAGCCTTTGCAAGGGAAGGGGGGCCAAAAGATGTTGAAAACCCCCAATCCACCTACCGTCCTTACTGTTCTTTTTTCCTGTTGCTTTTTTGGTTTTTTTTTGTCAGGTCCCCCTGGGCCTTTTTTTTTTGCTTAGTGCCAACAATTGCTTTCTATCTGTTCAATTTCCCCCCAAGAAACCCACGGCTAAATCCGAGATGTGGATAAAACAAGGACAAACAGAACACAGAACCCGACAAAAGAACCAGAGGGAGTTGAAAAAATTAAATCCCTTAAGATCCTGCAAAGGGCCAAAAAAAAAACCAAGGTAGAAAACAACTGAAGAACCATGAACGAAAATTGTGTTTTTTTAATGCCCTTGCCCATGTTTTTTGTTTTTTTGAAAGTTTCTCCCTGAAGCCCCAGCTAACATGGAACTCACTTTGTAGAAAAAGAAAAAAAAAATCCCCCCCCAAGTTGGGGGGTCCCCTTTTGTTTCCCCTAGGACTTTTTTCCCCCCAATGAGTTCCCAAAACAATGAGGCCCCCCCTTTTGGGGGGTCCCCCCACCCCAACCATAAAAGATGAAAATTCTGGCTCAAAACTCAAATTTCCCCCCCCTAAAGCATCCTACAAATTTTTTTAAAAAATTGTTAAAATTCCAAACGCCCCCCAAAGTAACCCTTCCCATTAACAAAGCAAAAAGATGGTTTTTTGGTGACCCAAACAAATTGGGGGGACCCAATCATAGCCCCCTTAGGCCAGTTTGGAAACCAAAAAAACAAAAAAAAAATTTTAACCCATCAATAAAAAAAAAACCCAAAAAAAAAAAAAAAAAAAAAAAAAAAAAAAAAAAAAAGAATGTTTTTGTTTTTTGTTTTAATCAAACCAAACACATTCCCCCCCCTTGGGGGGGTGGGGAATTTTTGGGAACCCTCTTTCCAAAATAATAATAATTTTTTTTTTCATTTTTTTAAAGAAAATGGGTTTCCCCGTCAAGGAAAAGGAAATCTTTTCTAAAATTTTTAATATATATATAAATAAAATAAGATATATATAATATAACTAATTCCACATGTGGCTATTTTTTCCCCCCCCTAGTTTTGCCAATGGGTCCCACTTTTTCCCGAGTGGGGGAGAGCTTTGTTGCCCAGAAATAGGTGTGGATAATAATTTGGTTTTGTTTAAAAGGTATAAAACAAAATAAATAAACAAAAATACTCCAAGAAAGGGCACAATAACACCATATTTACTAAAAATTTGTAAATGTGGTTAATTTTACATTTTTTAAAGACATACTTAGAAAAAAATTGTAAGTTAAAAAAATAAATTTGAAAAAAAAAATTTTTTTTTTGGGGTCTTTTTGTATTTGTTTTTGTTAAAATTTGTTTTTTATTTTAATTTCTGTAAATGGTGTATGAAATGTAAAAAACTGTCCCCCCCCCCCCCCCCCCCCCCCCTGCAAATGCCAAAGTCCCCCCCCAACCCCTTGTTTTGGGGGCGCACCCAATTTGTGTCACCCCCACCCGTGGCCCAAGGCCCACCCTTGCCGGAGGTTTTCAGAAAGAAGAGGGGTGTTCCCCGTTCACCCTTGGGAAATGGGAAAATTCCCGCTTCCTAAGAAAACTGGGAAGGTGTTTTCCCCCAGAACACCCGGGTTTTGTTTTTGTTTCTTCGGCCCACCCTTGGGGGGGTTGGCCCCCGGGGAAAAAATTCGAACCCGGGTCCCCCCCCGCCCCCCCTTGTTAAGAAAAAATAGCCGGTCGGAGCTCTTTTTTAAAACCCGCCAGGGCGCCCAAAAAAATCCCCTTCTTTCCACCACCTGTGTGTGGGGTCCTTTTTTCAAGAACAAGGGGTCCCCGTCCTGGGTTAACAAAAGTCCCCCCAAAGCCCCTTTGGCCCACCCACCCCCACCCCCCCCCCCCTTGGGAAAACTCCTCCCGTGTAGAACCAGGCCCCCTGGCCCCCCTTGGAACGCACAAAGAAATCCAACCTGCCTCTGGGCCCTCCCCCCGAGTGGGCTTAAAGGAGAATTGAAAGGTGGGGGGGTGCCCCCCACCACGCCCGGCCCCCTTTGGAAAGGTTAAAAAGTGTTTTTTGTTTGAAATTCTACCTAATTTACCCATAACCCCAAAATGAATGAACCTGGGCCCTGGAGTCCCCCCCCCTAAAGGTTGGGGGAAAGCTTGGTTGTTCAGTCCCAACAGAAAAAGGGCTTCAATTGGTTGGTTTGGACAAACCCAAACCTTTGGGTGTAGTCAAGGAGGGGGAAGGAAAAAAAAAAAAAATTTCAAGAGAAACTTTTAAGAAAAACAAAGAAATGGGACCAAAGAAAGAAGAAGGGCCTTTTGGGGCCTTGGTTGAAGCCAAACGCCTTTGAAAATCCCTAGCAAAAAACTTTTGGGAAAAAGGCAAGAAAGGCCCCCAAGGACCCCGGAAGAATTCCTTCCCCCCCCCCTGTGGGGGGGTGGAGGTTTTTCCAAGGCCAGCCCCGTGGGGTTCCCCCCGCCCCCCCCCCCTAGAGGTGGAGGTTGTCAAGGACCAAGCTTGGGGGCCTTTATAGGGAAGAACCACCTGTCCCCCCCCCACCCACCAGCCCCCCCCCCCCCCCACCTCAAAAAAAGGACAAAAGAAGAGAAAGATTGGAAGGAAAAGGAACAAGTGGGTCATACCAGAAAGAAAAGAAAAAAAAAAAAAATGGTTGTCTGCTCCCCTTTGGGGAAAATGGGGAAAACCCAAGAAGCCCTGTACCCCCCGCCCCTCCAAGTGGGAAATTTCCCCCCTTCAAGAAAAGTTCCCCCACTTTTTGGGGGGCATCCCCCAAGGAAGGGAACCAAGAAGACCAAGGCCTTGGGAATTGGGTTGGTTAAGGGAAAAAAAAGAAAAAAAACGATCCGGGGTGAAAGCCCCCAATGTGGTTGGGGCTCATCTGTTAAAAATCCCCTAAGCAACTTTTTTTGGGAAAAGGCAGAAGTTAAGAAAATCAGTAAATTTTGTTGGGAGCCCTTAGCCCCCTGTGGGCTTTTCAAAGATCAAAGGGGAAGCCCTGGAAAGAAGTGGTTTTTGCATGTGGGAAGGAAGTGGGCCACTGTGTTTTTTTTGTTCCCGCTTTGTAAAAAGCCTGAGGGCCCCCGGCCACCCCAATGTGGAGAGGCCGAGGAAATGTGGCTTGGCCCCCCCCCTGCCCCCAAGTTATTGGGGGGGGGGGGTCCCCCCCTAGAAAAAGGTTGGGTTTCTTTAAAGAATTTAGGTTTGGGTTGTTGTCGGAGAGCCCTCCCAACTGCCAAGCCAAACCTTTGTTTTGTGCCCAGCTTCTTTTTTTGTTTTCCCAGAGCCTTTTTTGTCCCCCCAGTTACCCCTTCCGGGCCCTGCCCACCCTCCCCAGGTTTTTTCTGCGTAATAATCCCTTCCCCTTAAACCCCTTTGAAATGGTGGCCCCCAATCTCCCTTGTTGAAACAGTGGTGGGGGGAAAACAGCCTGTTTTGAAATCACTCTTTTTCATGGGGAAAATTTTCCCCTCCAATTTGTTTGGTTTTTTTAAATTGATTTTTAAACGGGATATTTTTTGGCCGTGTTTTTTGTCCTCCCCAAGCCCAGGTTTTTATTTTGTAGAATGTAATCTGGCCAATCTTCTAATGTCCAAAAGGGCCCCCCCCTTTTTCCCATAGAAGCCGTTTTGGGTAAAGGATAAAAGTAAAACGCAAGTGTTTGAAGGTTCCTGCCCTTTTAAAAGCCTTTGAAATTGTAAAAACAGTTTTTAATTGGAAACTACCCAAGGGGAATGAAGGAAAAAAAAATTGGGGGGGGGGCTGGGTGTGGGGGCGTTAGAATGGGGGGGGCGGGGGGGCCCGGTTGGCCCAAAAAAAATGGCCCAATAGAAAAAGGCCCCCACTTAAACTGTTAAAAAAGCCCAAATAGAAACAAGTCCCCTCCCCCCCCACCCCCCCCCCCTTTTTCAAAGGACTATTCCAAGGAGCAAAGGGAAAAGCCAAGACAAAAAGCCACTCCAAGGGAAAGGTTCGCCCCTTTGGGGGAAAAAAACACGGAAAAAAAAAAAAAAAAAAAGGTCCAACCTTCCAACAGGGAAAATTCCCATGGAGGGAATGAGCGACGCAAAAGAGGAAAAAAAAATGTAACCCGGGGGAAAGGGGGCCCATGGGGAAAAAATAATTTCACAGAAGCAAAATTAAACATTGGAAGGCATGAAAACCAAAAAGTGGGAGATGAACCTGGACCTTGGGTTTGTTTTGGGCGGGAAAGTTGGAAAGGGCCACCCCTGGCCCCCCCGGGGTTCCCACTCCCAACAAGAGAAGGGGTTTTGCCCCCACCCAGTGCCCCCTAAAGGAAATTTTTGGCATTCCAAAAAACCCCCTGAGGAAAAAAATCGGGTGGATTTCAACAAATTGGCCCCCCCCCGGTTTTTTGGGGGCGAATGGCGCCTCCACCACCGGGTAAAAGAAAATGGGCTTTTTGGAAAAAAAGGAGGGCCAAAAACTTGGTAAAGCCCTTTGGGAAAAGCCCCTAAGTGTGAAGTAAAAGCCCGTTCAGGAAAAAAAAAAGTTTGGGCCCTGGCAAAAAGACAGACAGAAAAAAAGAGCCACAGGGAACCCTTGCGAGGGTTGTTGAAACCGGCCCCTTGTGTGGGGGGCCCCTTTTCTGCCAGGAAAGCAGTTTTTTGTGTTTTTTTAGAAAAAGCCAAATCCCCCGGGTGGCCCTTTGGGGCCCCGAGAAAAAAAGATTGATGGGAATCCCAACTTGGGGAAGGTAAAGAAAAGAAGTGGGGTTTTTTTTTTTTAAAAAAAAAAAAAAAAAAAAAAAAAAAAAAAAAAAAAAAAAAAAAAAAAAACCAAGTTTTTGTTTTTTGTTTTTCCAAGAGGTGTTTTTCAAGGAAAAGGGAAACAGGCCAAGACCCAGGAAGAAAATCCTGAGGAGCAAAAAAATGGGCCCAAGTGGTGGGGGCGGTAGATTAAATGTAAAAAGTCATGGAGACCCAAGGGTGGAGGTGTCCCCAACCAAAGGAATGCCCGTGGGGGGGAAGAAGGGCTGTGTCCCCACCACGCACAAAAACGCCCAAAACAGATGCGGGCGGGCCCCCCCCCCACTGCCCTGGAAAAAAATTGGGTGTGGGGAAGGCAAAAGAAGCCCCCAGGGGGAAAGCAAAAGGTTCCAAGAAATATTTTTAAGTGGGGGAAAGGGCTTTTGAAACACTAGCCTTCCAAGGAACAGGGCCCAACGAAAAGACCAAACACAAGCCCCCTCCCCCCCCTTTCTTATTTTTCCCCCCCCCCAGCCCCTCGGGGATTTTTCCCCCTGGCCCCCTCCCCAGAACAAAATTTTGTTGGCTTCCGAGGCAAACCAAAAATTGAACGGAAGGAGCCGCCCCCTTGTTTTCCAGAAAACCCGTTTTTTGGGGGTCCCCGAGTCTTTTTGCCCCCCCCTAGTGTTTTATTTGTTTTGCCCAAGTTTGTTTGGTGGGGTCCCCCAAACCAAGGGCCCCCCCCGTTTGGTTTGGTTTTGTGTTTTTAATATTATTATTTTAAAAACATAAATGTACAGAACAAAGAAAGAAAAAAAAATGGAGAAAAATAAAAACATGTTTTTTATCCTCAGAACAAAAAAGACAAACCCCCTTTTTCCCCACCACAAACCGAAGTCCTTTTGAAACGTTTGGGACCCTTTTCCCTATTCCCCAGAAATTTTTTTCCCCCCCTTCCCTTTTTTTTTTTTTACTCTTTCTTAAACAGCCCCCCCCCCAGTATCCCTTTCCCCAAAACCCCCCCTTGTTTACCATACAGGAAAATATACAAATCAAACCCCTGGATTTTGAAAATTTTGGGTTAAAGTTAATAAGAATCAAACAGTTTCCCCCTTGGGGGGCCCCGTGGAAAGAAAGGTGGGCTTGCAGCGGCGTTTGGTAAGAGCAAAAACCAACTTGCCCTCTTTGCAAAGGAACCTGTGGTAGTGGAAAAGTTCCCCCAACCACCCAAAATGGAAGCCAAAAACGCCCTTAAGAAAAACTGCCCCTTTTGTTAAAGCAGAGCCAAAAAATAGTTGGGGGCCCCGCAAGCCCTTGTAGTCCCCCCCCAGCACGCAGGAGGCAAAGAAAGGCCAAGAAGTTCCCCCCCCCCCCCCAGAGAATCTTATTTGATTCAAGGCCCCAGCCCCCTCCAAACTTCTAACAAAATACAGAAGGTGGGGAATCTCCCCCAGGCCCATAAGGGGGAAGACTCTGGTTTTCACCCCCCCCCCACCCCCCACCACCCCCCTTCAAAAAAAAAAAAAAAAAAAAAAAAAAAAAAAAAAAAAAAAAAAAGAAATCAAAGGTTTTTTTTTTTGTTTTTGTTTTAAAAAAAATAAAAATAAACCCTTTAAAAAAACCCAAAAAACCCCAAAAAATTTAAAATCATTTGAAATGGGGGCCTCCGTTAAATCCCAAAGTCCCCTTTTCTTTGCCAAAACAATTTGGGTTTAGTTGAATGTAATATTCTCTTTTTGTTTTTTCAATTTTGGAAAGGAGAGATGACCAAACACCACCCATGTGAAGTGCAAGGGTCAACCCGCCCCTCAAACCAAGGGAAGGCCCCTGTTTTAGAAAAGGAACCTAAATTAATAAAGGAAATTTAGTAATCCCTTTGTTTTTTTTTTTTTTTTAAATTTAATTTTTTTTTTAAGCAAATTCCAAATAATTAAGAAAAGGCACAAGTTTTTTTGTTTTTTTTTTTTTTTCCAAAAGAAAATCAACAAAATTTAAACCCAGTTTGCTTTGCATTTTTTTGTGTTGCCCCATACAATTAGGTTAAACATTTGGGGTGGCCTCCCACCTCCCACAGATTGAAGGGAATTAAAACCACTTCCAATTGTTTTTGTTTTTTTTTTTTTCTGGGACTGGGTTGTTTTTTTGTTTTTTTTTTTACGTTTTTTTTAACTGTGACTTTTCCCCTTAAGTGAAGTTAAAATATGTCCCCTAGTTCCCAATGCCCCATTTAGCCGTTTGCCCCAAAAAGTTTGTCCAAGAAAATGTGTTTTTTTTGTCCCTTTTTCCCCTCCCCTAAAACCAACCTGCCAATAAACAACTCCCGAATTTGGTTGGTTAAAAGAAATTGTTAAAACCAAACCAAAAAAACAATTTTTTGTTCCCTTCCCTACCCCCTTCAAAGAATCAGTTGGAGGGACACTTGGGGGGTTTGGTTTTTGTTATGTCCCCCAGCCTTCTTTTTTTTTTGGCCTTATTGTGGAAAAGAAAGAGGGGCTCAAAAATAAACCATGGGCACCCTGGGTTGCCAAAAAAATGTAAATTTCTTTCTGGTGGTAATCCTTTCCCTTTTTGTTGAAAGACCTGGGCAAAAAAGGGGGGGGAGTTGGGGGCCCCCCTGGCAAAACTGGGAATTTACAGGTGGGGCCCCCCTTGGTTTTTTAAATCCCTGGTTCCCTGGGGGTTGGGGTGGCCCTGGGTCCCCCTGGGCAAGAAAGTTTTTGCCCCCCTTGGTAAATAAGCCCTGTAATTACAATTTGGGCCCCCTTTTTAGTTTTAACCCCCTGGTTGGGGAAGACCTTGGGGAGTTGGTTGAAAAATGGGGGTTTAGATAAGGGAACTTTCCCCAGAACCAACCTTGAAAAACAAAACCAGAGTAAGCAACCTTAAAGGTTCCCCAGGCCCCCAAAAAAAAAAAAGAATACCCCACCCCCCCCAACCCCCGCCAAATTTGGGAAAATTTTGCTGAGAAAGTGGGGTTTCCAAGTTGGGGTGGTTAAAGATTTTTTTTTTTTTTGGAAACTTTTTTTTTTTTAAATAAAATTAAAAAAAGGTATTAGTAAAAATATTTTGAGCTCAACAATGGAATGTTAAAAACAAAATTGGAAAAAAGCCCCCCCCTGAGACCCCTAAAAAACCTGGTCAAAACTCCCCAATAAACAAGGGAGGAAAAAAAAAAAAAGGTAATCTTGAAGGAAGCCAAAAGCCAAAAGCAAAAAAACGCCTTTTCCCAAACACAGTGGAAAAGGCATTTGTTTTGGAATTTCCCGCCCAGATCAAAGAAAAAATACAGGGGCCAAAAAAAAAAAAAAAAAAAAAAAAAAAAAAGGAAACAACGATTGGGAAAAGGGACCCAAACGCAATGGGGAAAGGTTTTTGCGGATAATTTTCCACACCCAAGCTCCTAAACCCAAACCCTGGGGGTGGGGAGAAATTTGGCAGACCAGTTTGGGGGAAAAAAAAAAAAATCACCCCCCCCCCTGGAGGTGGGGACCCCAAGAAACATATCTCCCAAGAAGGAAAAACCAACTTGAAAGGGAAAAAAAATACCCCCCCTAAATTTCAGAGAAAATTAAAGAAATATAAAGAAGAAGAAAAAGGAAAAAAAAAAAAAAAAAAAAAAAAAAAGGAAATGGAAAAAAAATTTCAAGAAAAAGGACCCTAGAAAGGGGGAAAGAAACAATGACAAAACTTTGGGAAGAGAAAATTTAAAAGGGGAAAAGAATGACAAACTCCCAGAAGAAAAAACTAGAGGGGAAAAGAAAAAAAATGAAAAAAAAACCAAACTGTGTGCCAGAGAAGTGGAAAACAACCTGAAAAAAGGAAAAGCCCAACCCCGCAAAAAGTAAGGGAGCAGCAACCAAGAAAGAAAATTTGGGAGGAAAGCCGTCTAAAAAAAGGAAAGGGGGGGGAAAATAAAACTAAAGAAAAATCAGAACAGGAAAATGAAAAGTGGAAAAAAAGGAAAAATAAAGAACACTCAAAATCCAATCAGAGGAAAAAGGATGGAAAAAAAAGCAATCAGAAAAAAATGAAAAAAATGGAGGGAAGCAAAAGAAAAACAAAGAATATCCAAGGAAGACCTTGGAAAAGAAATAACACAGAAAAACTAAAAAAGTCAAAAAGATAAAGGGGAAAATTGTGAAAAAAAAATTTTTTTTTTTTTTTTTAAATTAAAAAAAACAAAAGTGAAAAAAAAAAAAAAAAATGCAAAAAAAAAAAAAAAAAAAAAAAAAAAAAAAAAAAAAAAAAAAGGAAAAAAGGAAAAAAGGAGGAAAAGAAACCCCAAAGAGAATAAGTAAACTGAGAAGTCAGAATCGTTGTGCCAAGCCAGAAATAATAAGAATAAAAAATTTACACTCCCAAACTAAAAAATAGACCCCAAACCCATACCAAAATACAAGAAAGCACATTGACTTCCCAAACAGACAAAAAAACAGGAAAACCTCCCTCACACCAATTCCAATAGTTTTTTAAAAATGCCTAGACCCCAAAACCCCAAAAAACAAAGAAAAAAAATTTGAAAAAAAAGAAGAAAAAGTCCCCAAACAAGAAAAAAAGAAAAAAACCAACAAGTCAACATATAAGAAGAAAAACCCAATCAAAAAAAAATTTTAATGGAACCTGACTGTCCCCCTTGTTGGCCGCAAAAAATTCAATGAAAAGTAAAGAAATAAACAGGGAAAAGCAAAAGCAAAAAATTTCCCCCCCCCCAAGTGTTTTTTTTGTGTTAAAGAATATGATGTTTTTTTAAACCCAGGTTTTAAACTATACCCAAGCAAAAAAAAATGGTCCCCCCGGTTTCCCGATTATAGGTTTTTGAGGGAAGAGAAGAAAAAAATCCTTATCCCAATGAGATAAAACAAGAATTTGAAAAAATTAGAAATACATGGGTCCCCCAAAAAAACAAACCTTTTCCTCCGAAAAGTTAACTGAAGGCCAAATTCCAAAAAAAACCAAGAAAGAGGAAAAAAAGCAAAAACCCACTCCCCCCAAAGCCCCCAAACCGAGAAAAAAAGAACTAAATTAAAAAAAACTGCAAAGAAAGTTAAAAGAAACCCCCGAGAAAGGAAAAAAAAAAAAATGCAAAAAAAAAAAAAAATAAGGTTAAAGGAAGGACCACACTGGCCGCTTTTCACAATTTAATAAGCCTAAAAAAATATTTTTAAATGACTAAAAAACCATCCCCCAAATTCCAAAGACAAATAGACTGGGGAGAATTGTGTTTTGGAAAAATTTGTAGGGAAAAACAAAAAACCAAATCTAAAAATTGTGCTGTCCCCTTTAAAAAAAACAAAAAACCCATCTTCCCCTTCAAGGGGCGCCTTGTGGAAAAAAGAAGAATGGCCCACTAAGCCAAGTTTTTGTGTTAAAAAAGAGCGCACCCGACCCTTGCCCCTCCTTACAGAGGGGGAAACCCCCGGTTTGTTTTCCCAATGCCCCCCCAGGCCAAAACACCCCACAAAAAAAATGGGGAAAAAGTACAAATAAAAATTCACAGTAAAAATAAAAATAAAAAAAAAAAAAAAAAAAAAAAAGAAAAAAGAAAACTCCAGTTTCCCCGGGGGAAAATTCCCGAGAACCCCGCTCTTTTTCTGGAAAAAAACCTCTTGGCCAAAACAAAATTTGGCCACGAACAAAAAAACGGGGTTGGCCCAAAACAAAACCCTGCATGCAAGACAAGGTTACAAGTCCTACAACCCTTCAGAAATTTAAATTAAAATTAAAAACAAAAAAAACAAAACCCCATCTCCTCCCCAAACCTCGTATCAAAGGAACAAGGTTTTAAACCAACCCTTTAAAAGGTGGGTAAAGGGATGGAAAAAAAAATATTTCCAAGCCCCAAATGGTAAAAAAAAAAAAAAAAGACCAAAAAACAGAAAAAAAGCAGGTTTGGTTTTTTTTTTTAAACAAAAAAAAAAATTTTTTTGTTTTTAATATTCAAAGAAAGAAACAAAAGTAGAGAACAGTCACAAACACACACACACAAAAAAAAAAAAAAATTTCAAAAGGAAAGAATACCACCCCAAATAAGGGGCCCATTAAACATCTTTTTAATCAAAGGAAACCACTTTGTGAAACCAAATGAAGGACACTTTTTAACAATCAATGAAAAATGTATATGCCAAAACCCAAACCTGCTTGGGTGCAAACCAAAAAGAAAAAACTTTAAATAAAAAAGACAAGTCCCTTTCCCCCCAAGACCGTCAATGCCCAGATGAAACCCTTAACCCCAAACAAAACCAACCAAATAGTTAGGGGAAAACTGTTCAAAAATACCCACCACTTATGTTCCTTTGGGACCAGAAATTTCTCAGAAAAAAAGAATAAACTAGAAAGGGTTCAAAATCTGTGAAACTTGAAAAAAATGAAATTTAAAAAAAAAAAAATTGGGACCTATCACAGAACAATATACCAAAAGAATTTATGTCCACCCAAAACACAAAGGAAAAAAAATAGCAAAACCTTTTTTTTCCCCCCCCCCCTTCTTCAGAACCCCAAGGAACAATTTTCCCCCCTTTTTTCCCCAATAATGAGACCCGCGAAACCCACGACCCTGGGAACCAACAAAGAAAAAAAAAACCCTCAAAACAAAAAAAACAAAAAAGATTGAAAAAAGATTTCCAAAAATGGCAAAATTCCACTAAATCAGACGCCACAGTTTGCAAATAAAGCCTCAATAAAAAATCAACCCAGGATTAAAGCCCCCCCCCTAACAAATCGTAACAGGAAAAAAAAAACACATGGAGGACTAAACACCACCCTCTCCCCCGGAAATAATGAAAAATTGGGTAAAAAGGAAGAAATGTAAAAGAAAAAAGAAAATTAAAAAAAAAGCAAAAATCCTGGATTGGAAAATGAAAAAAACCAATGACAATAACAGAAAACAACACAAAAAAAACCAAAAAAAACCTATCGGAACAGACTTTTTTTAAAAAACCAGTCCCCCCCCCCCCAAGAAAAGGTTAAAAGTCTTGAAAAAATACCCCCCCCCCCAAAAAAAAAAAAAAACAATCAAAAAAAAAAAAAAAGAAAAAAGCAAAAAAAAAAAATAAGTGAAAAACAGCAAAAGCAAATATAAAGATATTTAAAGGAAATTCACTGAAACATAAATTTTAAAAGAAAAAAAAAAAAAAAAAAAAAAAAAAAAAAAAAAAAACCAGGAAAAAAAAGAAAATAAAAAAACAAAAAAAAAAAACAAGAAGGCCAGAAAAATTCCAAAAAGGGAAATAAAGAAACAAAGAAAAAAAAAAACCAATACAGAAAAGTGTTGCCATGAAATCCCAAAAAAAGGTTGGTTTTTTCTTTGGGTTTTTCTTTTGGAGGAATAAGGGCCCCACGCCAAATGAAAAATAAGACAAAAAGAAAAGAAACCCTCCTTTAAAAGCCCCAGTTTTAAACCAAAAGAAAGAAGAGGGAAAAGAAGCCTTTATAAAGGAAAAAAAGAGCTTTCCAAAATCAGTTAAAACAATCTGTTGTTTAAGAAAATTGTGGTAACTAATTAAAAAAAAATTCACCAAAAATAAAAATTAAAAAAAATACAATTCAAAAAATAATAAATGTGCAAAAAAAATACTAAAACTACTAAACTGTCCAAAAACCTATACTCCCCCCCCCCCAAACTAAAATAGTTTTGGTTTTTTTTTAAAACCCTATAAAAAAATGGTTAAAAAATAATACTTGAAATCCCCCCTCCCTTGTAAAAAAAAAATTCAAAACCCCCAAAGCCTTTTCCAAACCAAAGAAGAAGCTTTTTCCCGAAAACAATTTTTTTTAAACAAAATGAAACAATCCCCCCTTAAATAGAATACACATTGAAAAAAAGAAAATTTAAAAATGTTTAAACAAAAAACATTACCTCCCACCCCCCCCCTCCCCCCCCCACCCTTAAAAACAACCCAGCCCACAGGTTTACCAGACCGTTTTGTTTGTTTTTTTTGTTTGTTTTTCCCATGGGTAGACTCACGATACCAAAACCCCCATTTTTCCCCACGCCTTTTTCCCACCATTTCCTTTCCCGCAACTTTTGTTTTTCGACATGTCTTCCACCAACGCAAGCAACGGGCCCCCCCTTGTCCCCCCCACCTGTTCCCTTCCCTTCTGTGTAGCCCAGCAAACAACACACAAAATCTCATCAACCCCCCTCCCCTCCCACCCCCCCCGCCACAACATTTCCCACCCCAAAAAAAAGACGGGAAAAAACTTGAAACACAAAGACCATCCTCCCTAATGGAAACCCCAGATTGCCCCCCCAACATTCCCCCCCTAAAACAGAATAAAAATGTGCAAATTTCCAATAACCAAGACCCACAATCAAAGAATATCCAAATCCCATCATGAACGGGAAGTGAATTTCATACAAAAGGGAAATGGTCAAAAAAGGGATGGTTTGTGTCAAAAACAAATAGGGAAAAAAATCAATAAAAATTAAATCAAAAAATCAAAAAAATTAAAATGGACCTGGAAAAAAAATTTTTTTTAAAAAACAAAAAAACCCCACCAACAGTTTTTCCCCCATCCTCCAATTTTTTGACAAGGTAAAACCTTTGAACAAAACCCAAGCCAAACCCTTCAACAGTGCGTTTAAAGTCCTAGAAAGGGGGAAATTTGGAATTGGAGAGATTAATTCCCCTCAAATGGAATCCAAAGCCCATAAATAAACAGGAAAAAAAAACCCACAAAAAGCCCCCCATAAAATCATTTCACCTAAATGGGGGAAAAGGAAAGAAGAAAAAGCCCAAGAATAAAATAAATGGAGAAAAATGTAAATTCCAAAAAAAAAAAAAGGCTTGGGCCCCTCCCAATCAACCCCAACTCCCCTCTTTTCAATATAAGTTGGGGGCCCTTTAAAAAGTTTTTTGTAAAAAAAAAAAAAAAAAAAAAAAAAAAAAAAAAAAAAAAAAAAAAAAAAAAAAAAAAAAGGAAAATTTAAAAAAGAAAAGGAGAAGTAAATTTTAATTAGAAAAAGAAAGTAAAAGTTCAAACCTTAATTCCCCTTTTTTTTTGGTTTGGATGATAATGGGTTTATTTTAACCTTTTTAAGGGGAAATGGGAAAATTTGCCCCAAAACAAAAAAACTCTCCCCACCAAAAAAACCTCCTAAAACAAATTAAGAAAAACAAGCCCGTTTCTTCAGTAAAGTTGCGGAAAAAAAATACAAAAATTAACCTTGAAAGGGAAAAAAAGGAGTTAAAGCCCCCCCCCCTTTTAAAAAAAAAAATTTTTTTTTTTTAAAAAATTTCATTTTTTAATTTTTTTTTTTGTTATTAAAAAAAATTTTTTTTTATTTATAATTTTTTATTTTGTTTTTTTTTTTCCTTTTTTTTTTTTAATGGTTGTGTTTTTTTTTTTTTTAAAAATTTTTTAAAAAATTCTGAAAAAATGTACCCCCCCCTATGAATGTAAAAAACTTATCTGCCCCTTTTGGCCGCCCAGTTTTGTGATTGTTTTTTTGGGGGGGTGGGCAACCCGTTGTCCCCACACCCCACCCAACCCCCCCCCCCCCCCCCGTGCAAAAGGCGGGATAAATGCTGAAATGCCCATGCCCGTGGGGGCCGGAGTGCCCAATGGCCCCCTGGCCTGGAGGGGAGTTTCCCAAGAAGGAGGGTTGGGGTTTGGATTTTTCCCCCCTGGGAACAACTGGAGTTGTTCCCCGGAAAAACTGGAGTTCTCCCCCTCTTTTTTTTTTCTTTTACTCCCCCCTTCCCTGGAAAATTTGGAGGTTTTTCAGACCCAAGTCCAAAGATTGTTTTTTTTTTTTCTCCAGCCCTGGCCCATGGGGGTGGGGGGGTTGCCTTGGGGGGAAATCGAAAAACCCACCGGGTCCCCCTCCCTGTAAAAGAGCGGTTGTTTTTTTGGGGGGCTTTTTTCCTTGTTAAACACGCTAAGGGGGAGGGAAATGGTGAGGGGTCAGTGCCACCCCAGAATCCTCTCCAGCCCTTTTTTTAAAATTTTTTTTTTTTAAAATGGGTTTTGCCAATGAAAATTTAGTACTGTTCCCCCCTTCAAATGTAAAATGTTTTTGTTTGGTTTGACACCTGTTTGTGTTTGGGGTTGTGGGCCAATGGGATGAGTGCCGCATGATAAAATGCCGCCCCCAAAACGGAAAGGGGGTACAAGAAAAAACCTTCCCTTTCCATAATTTCCCGTGGGAAACTGGGGAAAGTGTTTTGTTTTTCTTCCCCTGGGAAATTTGGAGTTTAACAAACAGACGGGTGTCTTTAGCCACCCATAGTTGGGTGGGGGGCTGGAGGAATTCGAAAAAAACCTGGGGTCCCTTCTGCAAAAAAGAGGCAAGTATCCCCCACCCCCAGTGGGGCTCCACTGCCCAAACCGACTTTTGGCGCCTTGTAAATCCTTCCTCCCAGCCCCCCCCAAAAATGGAAAAAATAGCCCCCCCCCTTTCTTTTTTTAACAAACAAAATTTCTTTTTAAAACAAAANATGGCAGAATGCATGATCTGGGATGGGGTGGGGGTGGGGGGGAGGGAAAGGGAAATAAGCCTGAACTGAATTGGAAAAAATGTATGAAATGCACAAAGCATCAATAAAAATTAATTAAAAAAAAATAAATAAATAAATAAAAATTAAAAAAAACTTGAACTACTTCAGAATCACAGGAATTTATCAAGGAACATTTAATAACAAAAGGAAAATTAGTAATCATTACCATTTATCAATTATTTACCCCATGTCATACACAGCATACATTATCACACACACCCACATGCACACACACACACACATACACACACACACACACACACACACACACACACACACACACACACACGCATGCGTACACACAACCCATGGGGTAATTATTCCCATTCCATTGGTTAAGAAACCAAGACTTAAGAAAACAAAGCAATTTACCCATTGTCATGTGGTCTCCCTACGTTAGAAACTGAATTTCAGTAATTTTTACTGTGAACAAATGTTGGACTTTGTAAGATTAGTAGACCTGGGGCCACGTCCCAGAAACTCTGCCAGTTGCTAGATGTGTCATGCTGAGCCCGTCTTCTCACACCACTGAACTTCTGTTTCACCTGTAAAATCTCCCTCATAAAGTAGTTAAAAGATTTAAATGAGAGAAATATGTGCTATGTCAGCCACTTGAGAGTCATCCCTGCATCCCTCTGCCAAAGCCGGTTTGTTCTCCCCCATCTCTCTGTGGGGCTGGAGTGGGCAGAGGGCCTAAGTGCAAGAAAGGGCAAGCCAGGTCTGCAGTAGCTGCCCTGTGATACAGAGGCTGAAATCCCAGATCCAGACAATCTCAGTCAGGAGTGTTCAATTTTTGGTATGGAAAATGGAAGGAGTTTAAAGTTAAATATGAACCAGAGGCAGACCTGCAACAGGCAAGGAATGCATTCTTCTATTAGTACACAGAGAGGACAGAGATGCTCTTCCACAGAGTGAAGAAAGGTGGAAGGTTTTATTCTACTGAGCACAGCTGGAATGTGTTTGATGACAGGGTCTGGCATCCTTGAATAATTAATTAAAGGTCTTCTTTTAAGATTATTTTCCTAGGCTGAGCAGGCCAGTATCTCAAGGTCCTAAAGGATATAGGCTAGCTTCACAGTCTCACTCTGTCCTGGGATTAATCAGTTGATAGTCTTGAGCAAAGCCAGCCTGCCAATTTAGGACCAGTCAGCTATTTCAAGGGATTTCTAACCCCATGGCTTCGTTAATGGAGCCTATGGCTCCTCTGCTATTCACACATTCTATAAGGAGCACTCTACGATGGCTAAAATGCCACTCTTCTCATAGAGGCCCTGCCCTGGGAGTGGCCTGGGTGTCTGTGACAAGGGTTATTTCTGTGTGTGGGAGGCAGAGCCAGGTTCCTGAAGGCTGTGGGCATCTCTTAGGCTCAGCAGCTGGTGAGGACAAGCAGTGAACATGCGGTTCATCTTCTGCTCTGGTCCTGTCATCTCAAAACAGACAAAAGCCATGGAAAACCTTGCAGGACACCTACTGCCAGGAATGACCTTCCTCTACACACTCTACAATTCAGTACTGGTGTCCCTGGCCCTGCTCCAGGAACAGAGGGTTCTCAGGCCCCCTCTATTCATATGGAAGCAACAAGGCACTGCTGCAGGTGTCATATGAAGGACTGCTGAAGGAGGTCATCCCTTTGGCAGCCATCATAGGTGAATTCAGCTACCTACCCGGGATAAACCAGTAAATGATAATTAATAGACTTGGAAGACGCTCAAAGGCCATTTGTGTCCAAGGACACCTGGCAGCATTTCACCATGTACCTGTTTTTTCTACTCAGTGGTATGATAGAAATTGTGAGCCAATTATGTATGACACATCTGAGTGTGAGACTAGAACGGGTGTCCAAAGCCTTGGCTCTCTTTGTGCTGGTACTGCTGGTGGTAGCCCAAACCGAGAACAGGAGAGCCCTGGACATCCGAGTGCACGCTCTGTGCATGGTACCCTCTTTCTTGGTAGCTGTGGTGCTCAGCATCTAGAACTGGGTCCCTGATGATCCCTCACTCTGGGTGTTCAAGACCTGGCAGGGGATGGTGCTCAGCACTGGATGCTATAGCTCTGTAAAGTGATGTACGCACCTCCCAATGGGAAGCCCTGTACAGTGATGTACTCAGCTCATACTGGGAAGCCCTGTAGAGTGATGTCCTCACCTCCACTGGGAAGCCCTGTAGAGTGATGTCCTCACCTTCACTGGGAAGCCCTGTACAGTGATGTCCTCACCTCCCACTGGGAAGCCCTGTAAAGTGATGTACTCACCTCCCACTGGGAAACTCTGTACAGTGATGTACACACCTCCCACTGGGAAGCCCTGTACAGTGATGTACGCACCTCCCACTGGGAAGCCATGTACAGTGATGTATGCACATCCCACTCTGAAGCCTCCCACTGGGAAGCCCTGTACAGTGATATATGCACATCCTACTGGGAAGTCCTGTACTGTGATGTCCGCACCTCCCACTGGGAAGCCCTATACAGTGTTGTAGGCACCTCCCACTGGGAAGCCATGTACAGTGATGTACGCACATCCCACTCTGAAGCCTCCCACTGGGAAGCCCTGTACAGTGATATATGCACATCCTACTGGGAAGTCCTGTACTGTGATGTCCACACTTCCCACTGGGAAGCTCTGTACAGTGATGTCTGTACCTCCAACTGGGAAGCCCTGTACAGTGATGTACTCACCTCCCACTGGGAAACCCTGTACAGTGATGTACGCAACTCCCATTGAGAAGCCCTCTACAGTGATGTATGCCCATCCCACTGGGATGCCTTGGCAAGCATACAACCCCATGGACTTGTCCTCCCTCAGCATCTTCTTCTGCTGGCACCTGGCCTTCTTGGCAGCTGTGCTGGCTACTGTCTATGGCCTCTGTAACCTCTGGCACTATCATTGTTCTTGTTCTTCCTGGACAAAGACCACAGATCCTTTGTATCAGCCATGCCCCAGTGGTGAGGAACTAGAGCAGCTCGGGGCAGAGGAGGTGCTACAGGATGGAAGTTTCTAGGTACAGAAACTGTCTTTGTGCTATGCTTTTTGTGATGAGACTTTCAAGAGCACCTGGTGGATGCTTAGCTTGGCTTTCCATCCCAGGATCTAACTTCTTTGTCGTCAAATAAACCATTTTGCTCCAAGTATAACTTCGTATCTATCACTTTGTTCTGTCTAGGTTAGCCTCTTCCTTGTTTTATTTGGTTACATTCAAATAAAGAGAACAAGTACTGCTCTTTTGTAACAACTTTTGCCAGATGCAGGATGTGAAGTGAGGAAAAGGTGGTGCCTGAGAAAGGATTTCATCTGTCACGGGCAGGGCAAAATTGGTATGTGATACATGTGTTTGGCAGACATAGTATTTGAAAGTTGAAAAAGAGGGAGCCAGGTGTTCAAAATGTGATGTTTTCCTCATTTCCATTTTTCATTCACACTAAACATAAATAATTTGGGTGGCTTAAAAAAACTAAACTGAATAAGGCTACTTCTGACTACTGACAAGGCAGGAATGAGGAGCTCGGTGGCATTGAGGACAGAGTCGAGCAGTTTACTGATGGCTCAAGTCAGGAGAGAAGAGTCCAGGAAGGAATTGCCAATGGTGGCTCTAAGAAATGAAGGTTAGGGGCTGAAGAGATGGCTCAGCGGTTAAGAGCACTGACTGCTCTTGCAGAGGACCCAGGTTTGATTCCCAGGACCCACATGGTAGCTAAGAACATCTTAGGCTGGGCATGGTGGCGAACACCTTTAATCCCAGCACTCGGGAGGCAAAGGTCAGCCTGGTCTACATAGCGATCTCCAGGCCAGCTGGGACTAAAGGGAGACCCTGTCTCAAAAAAAAAAAAAAAAAAAGAAAAAAAAAAAAAGAAATCAAAACAGCAATACAAAGCCTCTCTACTAAAATAAACCAAGACTCAGATGGATTCATAGTAGGATTTTACCAAACCTTCAAAGAAGATCTACAACCAATAACTACATAACTTATTTGAAATGATAGGAACTAAGGGAGAACTTAAAGAAGCTTTAGGAACTACATGAATCTACATTTTAAAAAAGGCATTTATTTGTGCTCTTTCTGATTTTTAAATGTAGATTATTATATCTACAAATTTCTCACAGAAATTTTGTTGTGTTCTCATTTTCATTTAATTCCAGGAATACTTTTATTTCTTTCTTGATTTTTTTCTTTGACTCATTCAGGAGTGTGTTTAATCCCTCAAATAAAGAATCAAGAAAGCAAATAACCCAATTAAAAACTGGGCTACAGATCTGAACAGAGAGCTCTCAAAAGAAGCTCTCAAATAAATAAAAATGTCCAAGAAATACTTTAAAAGCTCTCGATATACTTACTGATTAGGGAGATGAGATCCAAATTAAAACTACTTTAAGATTTCATTATATTTTATTTTTAATTTTTTGAGAATTTCATACATATGTGTTGTATTTAAATTATACCCACCCTTTATCATCNATAAATAGCCTTTAATCTAGCACTTGGGAGGCAGAGGCAGGCGGAATCGTTTGTGAGTTCACGGCCAGCCTGGTCTACAGACAATTCCAGAACAGCTGGGGCTATCAGGGAGACCCGATCTCGAAAAGACAAAAAAAAAAAAAAAAAATAAATTAAATAAAGAAAAAATAAAATGAGACGCATAAAGCGCCAGGCCAGGATCGAAAAGGTTATTCCTGGACAGGACTGTCAGGACCCATGAAAGGAACCAGCCAGAATTGACCAGGTCCATTCCAACAGCTCCAGAAAGAGTTGACTGTTTTACCGTCTTCATCCACCTGTGCGCCCCTTCCTAAGTCCTAGGGAACAACCTGCGGAAGAGGGGGTCGCTGGTAGGAATGTAAGGGCTGCGCATTGGTGCGGGGTGAATGGTGAAACTCCAGCAATGTAGTCTGGACACTCATTTGATCAACTTGATTGAACAAACAACCTGTCACCCCCACATGGATGGTGGGGCTGTAGGTGTTTGGGCACAACAGCCTGCAGATAGGTTTTGCATGAAGGATGCTTGTTACTCATGGATTATCACTTAAGCTAAAAATGAAAAAAAAAAACTGAGAAGAAGATGGCAGGACCAGTTATGGCGGAATGCATTGGGTATTTGGGTGGGGGGGGGGGGAAAAGGGAATAAGCCTGAACTGAATTGGAAAAAAATGTATGAAATGCAACAAGCATCAATAAAAATTAATTAAAAAAAATAAATAAATAAAAAAAATTAAAAAAACTTAACTACTTCAGAATCACAGGAATTTATCAAGGAACATTTAATAACAAAAGGAAAATTAGTAATCATTACCATTTATCAATTATTTACCCCATGTCATACACAGCATACATTATCCAGCACACACACCACTGCACACCCACACACACACACATACACACACACACACACCACACACACACACGCATGCGTACACACAACCCATGGGGTAATTATCCCATTCCATTGGTTAAGAAACCAAGACTAAGAAAACAAAGCAATTTACCCATTGTCATGTGGTCTCCCTACGTTAGAAACTGAATTTCAGTAATTTTTACTGTGAACAAATGTTGGACTTTGTAAGATTAGTAGACCTGGGGCCACGTCCCAGAAACTCTGCCAGTTGCTAGATGTGTCATGCTGAGCCCGTCTTCTCACACCACTGAACTTCTGTTTCACCTGTAAAATCTCCCTCATAAAGTAGTTAAAAGATTTAAATGAGAGAAATATGTGCTATGTCAGCCACTTGAGAGTCATCCCTGCATCCCTCTGCCAAAGCCGGTTTGTTCTCCCCCATCTCTCTGTGTGGGCTGGAGTGGGCAGAGGGCCTAAGTGCAAGAAAGGGCAAGCCAGGTCTGCAGTAGCTGCCCTGTGATACAGAGGCTGAAATCCCAGATCCAGACAATCTCAGTCAGGAGTATTCAATTTTTGGTATGGAAAATGGAAGGAGTTTAAAGTTAAATATGAACCAGAGCCAGTCCTGCAACAGGCAAGGAATGAATACTTCTATTAGTAACAGAGGAGGACAGAGATGCTCTTCCACAGCATGAAAGAGTCTGAAGAATAGAGTGGAAGGTTTTATTCACTGAGCACCAGCTGGAATGTGTTTGATGACAGGGTCTGGCATCCTTGAATAATTAATTAAAGGTCTTCTTTTAAGATTATTTTCCTAGGCTGAGCAGGCCAGTATCTCAAGGTCCTAAAGGATATAGGCTAGCTTCACAGTCTCACTCTGTCCTGGGATTAATCAGTTGATAGTCTTGAGCAAAGCCAGCCTGCCAATTTAGGACCAGTCAGCTATTTCAAGGGATTTCTAACCCCATGGCTTCGTTAATGGAGCCTATGGCTCCTCTGCTATTCACACATTCTATAAGGAGCACTCTACGATGGCTAAAATGCCACTCTTCTCATAGAGGCCCTGCCCTGGGAGTGGCCTGGGTGTCTGTGACAAGGGTTATTTCTGTGTGTGGGAGGCAGAGCCAGGTTCCTGAAGGCTGTGGGCATCTCTTAGGCTCAGCAGCTGGTGAGGACAAGCAGTGAACATGCGGTTCATCTTCTGCTCTGGTCCTGTCATCTCAAAACAGACAAAAGCCATGGAAAACCTTGCAGGACACCTACTGCCAGGAATGACCTTCCTCTACACACTCTACAATTCAGTACTGGTGTCCCTGGCCCTGCTCCAGGAACAGAGGGTTCTCAGGCCCCCTCTATTCATATGGAAGCAACAAGGCACTGCTGCAGGTGTCATATGAAGGACTGCTGAAGGAGGTCATCCCTTTGGCAGCCATCATAGGTGAATTCAGCTACCTACCCGGGATAAACCAGTAAATGATAATTAATAGACTGGGAAGACGCTCAAAGGCCATTTGTGTCCAAGGACACCTGGCAGCATTTCACCATGTACCTGTTTTTTCTACTCAGTGGTATGATAGAAATTGTGAGCCAATTATGTATGACACATCTGAGTGTGAGACTAGAACGGGTGTCCAAAGCCTTGGCTCTCTTTGTGCTGGTACTGCTGGTGGTAGCCCAAACCGAGAACAGGAGAGCCCTGGACATCCGAGTGCACGCTCTGTGCATGGTACCCTCTTTCTTGGTAGCTGTGGTGCTCAGCATCTAGAACTGGGTCCCTGATGATCCCTCACTCTGGGTGTTCAAGACCTGGCAGGGGATGGTGCTCAGCACTGGATGCTATAGCTCTGTAAAGTGATGTACGCACCTCCCAATGGGAAGCCCTGTACAGTGATGTACTCAGCTCATACTGGGAAGCCCTGTAGAGTGATGTCCTCACCTCCACTGGGAAGCCCTGTAGAGTGATGTCCTCACCTTCACTGGGAAGCCCTGTACAGTGATGTCCTCACCTCCCACTGGGAAGCCCTGTAAAGTGATGTACTCACCTCCCACTGGGAAACCCTGTACAGTGATGTACGCACCTCCCAATGGGAAGCCCTGTACAGATGTATGAAGTGTACTGTAGTCACCTCCCACTGGGAAGCCTGTACAGTGATGTCTGACCTCCCACTGGGAAGCCCTGTACAGTGATATATGCACATCCTACTGGGAAGTCCTGTACTGTGATGTCCACACTTCCCACTTGGGAAGCTCTGTACAGTGATGTCTGTACCTCCAACTGGGAAGCCCTGTACAGTGATGTACTCACCTCCCTCTGGGAAACCCTGTACAGTGATGTACGCAACTCCCACTGAGAAGCCCTCTACAGTGATGTATGCCCATCCCACTGGGATGCCTTGGCAAGCATACAACCCCATGGACTTGTCCTCCCTCAGCATCTTCTTCTGCTGGCACCTGGCCTTCGTGGCAGCTGTGCTGGCTACTGTCTATGGCCTCTGTAACCTCTGGCACTATCATTGTTCTTGTTCTTCCTGGACAAAGACCACAGATCCTTTGTATCAGCCATGCCCCAGTGGTGAGGAACTAGAGCAGCTCGGGGCAGAGGAGGTGCTACAGGATGGAAGTTTCTAGGTACAGAAACTGTCTTTGTGCTATGCTTTTTGTGATGAGACTTTCAAGAGCACCTGGTGGATGCTTAGCTTGGCTTTCCATCCCAGGATCTAACTTCTTTGTCGTCAAATAAACCATTTTGCTCCAAGTATAACTTCGTATCTATCACTTTGTTCTGTCTAGGTTAGCCTCTTCCTTGTTTTATTTGGTTACATTCAAATAAAGAGAACAAGTACTGCTCTTTTGTAACAACTTTTGCCAGATGCAGGATGTGAAGTGAGGAAAAGGTGGTGCCTGAGAAAGGATTTCATCTGTCACGGGCAGGGCAAAATTGGTATGTGATACATGTGTTTGGCAGACATAGTATTTGAAAGTTGAAAAAGAGGGAGCCAGGTGTTCAAAATGTGATGTTTTCCTCATTTCCATTTTCATTCACACTAAAAACATAAATAATTGGGTGGCTTAAAAAAACTAAACTGAATAAGGCTTTACTTTCTACTACTGACAAGGCAGGAATGAGGAGCTCGGGTGAGCATTGAGGACAAGTCGAGCAGTTTACTGATGGCTCAAGTCAGGAGAGAAGGTCCAGGAAGGAATTGCAATGGTGGCTCTAAGAAATGAAGGTTAGGGCTGAAGAGATGGCTCAGCGGTTAAGGAGACTGATTGACTCTTGCAGAGGACCCAGGTTCACGATTCCAGCACCCATATGGTAGTAAGAACATCTTAGGCTGGGCATGGTGGCGAACCACCTTTAATCCCAGCACTCGGGAGGCAGGCAAGGTCAGCCTTCAAGGCCAGCCGAGCTCCAGGCCAGCTGGACTAAAGGGAGACCCTGTCTCAAAAAAAAAAAAAAAAAAAAAAGAAAAAAAAGAAAAGAAGATTAAATGTAATTTTAAGGGCCAAGGTCCAGTGCTTGCCTCACTTCTCCAGGGCCCTGAGTTCAATCCCTAGTCCTGAAAAATAATAAAAGCAAAAAAAATAATAATTTTCAGTGGTTTGTTCTTTGCTCTGATACAAAACAACTTCATTGTTACAACTCTTTCAGTAAAGGCTATTATACTATAGTATGTCTAATGTGAGTGATTCCTGGGAGAAGCCAAAGAAAAGGTCAGATCTCACTTGGGGAGAAGAGGGAGGAGGAGTAGTCGTGAGATGTGTTATGTGATCTCCAAACGAGATGGAGACAGGTGAAGAAGCAGCTGGTTGGGAAATAACAGCCAGAGATGTGCAGAAAGAAACAGAGAGAAGCATCCAGCACAACTCGGCTGCAGTTACACCCGTCCCCATGGAGCCAGAAACGCTTACCTTGAAGAATGAAGCACCGGGCTTTGCAGACAGCAGATGCTGCAGGGTCATTTAAAAATGCCTCTGACATCTTGGGAAAAAGCAGGGCACACTCAGCACATGGACAATTGTCTCTGAAGAACTGGAAAGCGGTTCACATTAGAGAGAGGGGCTGGTGACGAGTGAAAGGCCCGGGCTCTAGCAGTCCACACTAGGGAGGCTTGAAGTACGAGGAGTGGATCTTAACAGAGCTGCCTGTGTTCCGGCAGGAACTTCCTAGAAACATTGTCACCCCTGTGGGCACACACAGGCCTCTCTCTCTCTCTCTCTGTAGCACAGCAGGAACAAACCCAGGTACAGGCCAGTCTCCATCCCAGAGTCGGAACCTTGATTTCCCTAAGAGTAAGAAAACTTAAGCTCTGAGCCTGCTTCTGTTCTGTTCACAACTCTGCGTTATTATTGACACATTTGCAAAAGTGAGAGGTTTTTTTTTTAGATATATTTTTTCTCTAAAGACTGTTTTCTTTTTCTAACTTTTAACTTATATTAACTTTTTCTTTATTTTATGTGTATGAGTGTATTGCTTGCATGTATATAAGTGCACCCACATCATGCAATGCTCTCGGAGGGCAGAAGAGGGGATCAGATCCCTGGAAACTGAATTACAGACAAGTGCTGGCCACCATGTGGGAGTTGGAGCAGGACTCTGCTCCTCTGCCAGGCAGTAGTGCTCTTACTGCTAAGCCATCTCGCCAGCCCCTCACTATTTTCTTTTTCAAGTTATTTGCTTATTTATACCTGTATATTTTGCCTGTCTGTCTGTCTGTCTGTCTGTAAGTGCACCATGCACACAGTGCCCGTGAAGACTAGAAGAGCACATCAGTCAGATTCCCTGGAACAGAAAACAGATGGTTGGTAGCTGTCACATGGGTGCTGGGAACAGAACTAGGTCCTCTGCAAGAGCACCCAGTAGTACTCTTAACTACTGAGCCATTTCCCTAGCCCAGTAAAGACTGTTTTCTAAATGGAATGAACATGAAACCTGATTCTGTCAGGCTCAGCCCAGATCCATTTTCAGATGCCTTAATGACAAACACATCTCTTCACCTTTTAACAAAGCATTCTTTTATAAAACAGCAATTTTTCCTTGTTTGCTTGGTGTTGTGGTGCACACCTTTAGTCCTAGCACTCAGGAGACAGAGGCAGGTGAATCTCTGCAAGTTCAAGACTAGCCTGGTCTACATAGTGAGTTCCAGGCCAGCTGGGGCTACAGGGAGAACTTGTCTCAAAAAGACCAAAAAAATTTTTCTTGTCCTTGTTCAACTTGGAAGGAAAAGCTTAGAATGTTAATGACATTAGGCACCCTAGTTGAAAATGATTGGCTAAAGTGTAATCACTTGGCCAACAAATATAAATTAAGGACTGGGGGTTAAGCTCAGGAACAGTGCACTTACTCAGTAGGTCAGTAGGTCAGGAGGTCAGTAGGTCAGGAGGTCAGGAGGTCCTGGATTCCACCCCTATCACCAAAAAAATCAAATATAAGTGAGCATTCTCAGATCCCAAGTCTTGTTTCAGAAATAGGAGATAGAGTTATAGAAGACAGGGGCTGCAGGAGGGGGCAGATGTGACCCATCCACCTACCGTCCTACTTGCCTTCCTGTGCTTGGTTGTAAGTCTGGCCTTTGCTTAGTGCATTGCTCTCTGTATTCCAGAGAAAACAGGATATCGAGATGGATAGACAGACAGACAGACAGAGAGTGATAAGTCTAAAATCTGCAGGGCAAACCAGTAGACCAGAGACCAGGAAGAAGTTGATGCTGCATTTTTGAGTTCAAAAGAATCGTGAGAATAGAAATCCCCCATGGGTCTTTTCTAGGAACTTCATAGATCACATGAGGCTTGGTCACCATAAAGATGATCTGCTCACTCAAATTCTACCATTTTAAATATTAAAATTCACCCCCAAAGTACCTTCATAACATCAATATGGTTTGTGACCAAACAATTGGACATCATAGCCTAGTCCAGTTGACACAAAATTAACCATCATACCCAGCATATGGCTACTCAGACATGATTTTTATCAACCACAATTCTTGTGATTTTTGGACTTTCCAAAATAATAATAATTTCATTTTAGAGATGTCGTCATTAAGGATCTGAAATTTTATATATATATATAAAATTATATATATATATATATATTCACATGTGCTTCTTTTCCATGTCCTTTCTAGTGGAAGAGGGCTGTGCAGATAGGTGATAACTAATTTTAAAGATTAAAAATAATAATCAAAAATAATCAGAGGGCACATACACATATACATAAAATTATTAATGTGTATTTTACATTTTAGACATCTTAGAAAAATTGGAAAGTATTTTGTGGGGTTTTTTTTGGTCTTTTTTTTTATTTTATTTATTTCTGTATGTGTATGAATGTACTGTCTGCATGCAAGTCTGTGCACCCATGTCGTGCAATGCTGCGGAGGTCAGAAGAGGGTGTCGGATTCCCCTGGAACTGGAGTCCTCCTAGAACTGGAGTTTCAGACGGTTCTCGGCCACCTTGTGGGTGCCGGGGATCGAACCCGGGTCCCCTGTAATAGCGGTCGGAGCTCTTAACCGCCAGGCCATCTCTCCAGCCCTTTTTTGGTCTTTTCAAGACAGGGTCTCCCTGTAGTCCCAGCTGTCTTGGAACTCACTCTGTAGACCAGGCTGGCCTTGAACTCACAAAGATCCACCTGCCTCTGCCTCCCGAGTGCTAGGATTAAAGGTGTGTGCCACCACGCCCGGCTGGAAGGTATTTTGAAATCTACCTAATACCATAACCCAAAATTAATGACTGCCTGGAGTCCTAAAAGGTGGGAAGCTGTTTCAGTCACAGAGGCTTCATTGGTGGTGACACACTTGGTGAGTAAGGAGTGGATGAATCAAGAGACTTAGAAACAAAGATGGCAAAGAAGAGAAGGGCTGGGCGTTGTAGCGCACGCCTTTAATCCTAGCACTTGGGAGGCAGAGGCAGGCGGATCTCTGTGAGTTCAAGGCCAGCCTGGTCTACAGAGTGAGTTCCAGGACAGCTGGGGCTATAGGGAGACACTGTCTCAAAAAGACAAAAAAGAAGAGAAAGATTGAGAAAGGACAGTGTCAATACCAGGAAGATGATCGCCTTGGAATGGGGAACCCCAGAGCCCGGTCCTCAGTGAATTCTCAGAAGTCACCTTTGGCATCAAGGAGGACCAGAAGACAGAGCTGGGGATGGTGTAAGGAAGAAACGATCCGGGTGAAGCCCAATGTGGTGGTGCTCATCTGTAATCCTAGCACTTGGGAGGCAGAGTTAAGAGAAATCAAGAATTTGGAGCTAGCCTGGGCTTCAAAAGATCAAAGGGAGCTGAAGAAGTGGTTGCATGGGGGAGGAGTGCTTGTTCTGTAAGCCTGAGGCCCCGGCACCCATGTGAGAGGCTAGATGTGGCTGTGCTGCCGGTATTGGGGGTCTAGATAGGTGGGGGTCTAGATAGGTGGTTCGGAGAGCTCACTGGCCAGCCAAACTTTTGCAGCTCTTTTGTTCCAGTAGCTTTTCCCAGTCCTCTGCCTGCCTTCCAGTTTCTGCATAATATGCTCTAACTTGATGGTGGCCATCTCCCTTGTGAACAGTGTGGAAACAGCTTTTGATCACTCTTCATTGATTCTCATTTGTTTATTGCTTTCACGGATTATTTCGTGTTTCTCCAAGCAGTTATTTAGTATTTATTGAGCATCTACTATGTCAGGCTCCATAGAAGGCTGTAAGGATAGAAAAGTAACTCAGATGTGAGGTTCCTGCCTTTAAGCTGATTACAGTTTAATGGACTCAGGGAGGAGGATGGGGGGCACAGGGGGGATGGGGCGGGGGCGGTGCATGCATAGAGAAAGGCCACTAAACTGTAAGCCAATAACAGTCTTCAAAGAACTATTCCAAGGAGCAGGGAAGCCACGACAAGCACTCAGGGAAGTCTCCCTGGGACAGGATGTCTTCACAGGATTCTGAGGAATGAGCGACGCCAGAGGAAAAGTACCGGGGAAGGGGCCATGGGAAAATAATCACAGAGCATTACACTGAAGGAAGTGAACCAAAGTGAGATGACTGGACCTTGGTGTTTGGGCGGGGAGTGGAAGGCCTGCGGGTCTCCACAGAGAGGGTTCCTAGCCACCTAAGGAATTTGGCATTCACCCTGAGGATCGGTGATCACATGCCCTTTTTGGAGCGATGCTCCACGTAGAATGGGGCTTGAGGAAGGCAAACTTGGAAGCTGGGAGGCTAGTGAGGAAGCTGTCAGGAAAGTGGCCTGGCAGACAGAACAGGAAGAGCACAGGGACTGCAGGGTTGACGGCTGGCTTCTGCAGGAGCAGTTAGAAGCCAAAGCCCGGGGTGGCTGCGAGAAAAGATGATGGAATCACTGAGGTAAGAAAAGATGGGTTCTGGATGGAGATGGGACATTTAAGGTATTCTGAAAGCAGCTAGTTCAAGAGTTCAGGGAAGGGAACAGGCAGACAGGAAGATCTGAGGAGCATGGGCAAGTGCGTAGATATTAAAGTCATGGAGACAGGTGAGGTCACCAGGAAATTCCGTGTGGGGAAGAGGGCTGGGAACAGCACTCAGAGATGCGGCCTCTGCCTGGGGAAATGTGTGAGGCAGAGCCAGGAGCAGGTTTCAAGAAATGATTTAAGTGGAGGCTGACAATGCTCCAAGAACAGGGCAGACAACAAAGGCCTCCTTTCTTACTTCCCCACCCTCGGATTCCTGCCCCTCCCAGACAAAGATGGCTCTAGGATGGGAAGGGAGCCGCTGTCCAGACGTGTTGGTCCTGTCTTGCCCCCTAGTGTTGTTGTCCAATTTGTGTCACAAGGCGTTTGTGTTCCTGTTGGTCAGAGCGTAGAGCTGATGATGAAAGAAAATGGAGAAATGAATGTTCTCAAGACAAAGACTTCCCACGAAGCCTTGACGTTGGCCCTTTCCCATTCCCAGAAATTTCCCATTATTTATTTTTTACTCTTCTACAGCCCCCGTGTACCTTCACCTGTTACATACAGGAAATATAAATCACCTGATTGAATTTGTAATGATAAGAATCACAGTCTGGGGGCTGGAGAGGTGGCTCAGCGGTTAAGAGCACCAACTGCTCTTGCAGAGGACTGGGGTTGGATTCCCACCACCCACATGGCAGCTAAGAACTGCCTTTAAGCAGAGCATAGTGGCGCAAGCCTTTAGTCCCAGCACT